>CM040129.1:22129775-22682068 GCA_022559845.1 Amorphophallus konjac
ACATCAAAGTCACCGGCATCAGCTGGCTCCAGAGAATAAAACCATTCGAGGGCGGGTCCCTCAAGAGATCTTCTGAATAAATAGGCCAGAGAGGCCTTATTGTCTTGCCAGAAAGAAGTCTCATATCGGAAGTCCTTTAAATGAATGAAGGGGTTACCGGTCCCATTATATCGCCGAAAATTCGGCATTTCAGAAGGTGGTAAATGGAACACTGGCAACGTAGGAAGAGAAATTTCCGGAGCATTCTTAGTTGCCGTAACCTTCTTGAGCTGCTCCTCCATGCTGGCTAGCTTCTGAAGCAAAAGAGTGTTGGTATCGGGCTCGACTGGGGCCTGGTTTTGAACAAAAGAATGTGGTAAAGGCGTTTGTAGGACCCGAGGAGGTTGGGAGAATTGATGCCTGACTGCTGAATAGCTCGCCTGCTGGGCCGGCATGGCCGCAGTAGGCGTTTGTGGACGGGAGGAGGGAGGATGCAAGACCGCCTGGTCATTAATGATTTGATGGCCACTCACGGCCGGAGGGGGATTGGAAGAAGAAGAAAGGACGGATTTCCCCTTTAAGGCGGCCTGAATGGCTTGCCGTTGGGAGTCGTCCAACTGGGAGAGAGCTTGGATCAAATCTGAGACATTAATGGATGGGGAAGGGTTCCCCGAAGTGTTGGAAGATGGAACTTGAGACGAAGGGTCCGCCTCATGGACAGTGGTATCGACCACATGGACTTGTGAGTAATGGGGGTGAGGAGGAAGGTAGTTCCCCTCATAATAAAAAGAATCCTGGGGAGGGTCCTCATATTGACCAAATATGTTCTCATTCTCATCATCATAAGAGTACCCGTGGCCTGACATGTTGATGGTTTTACCTGAACGGAGCTTCATTCTTAAGAAAGAGGATGTTCAATGAAGGAACCGTCACAAAATACACAATCCAAACAAAGCAATCAAATCACTCAACTATGTTTATGCAAACAAGGTTGGCAAGAAACGCAAGATTTTAATGTTTGATGTTCGGATTTAGGGTGGATTATTTGTGAAGGTTCACTCTTTTTACCAAATGAGACCTAGTTTGATCCGAATGTAACCTCCGGGTCAACTAAGTTCTTCTCTCTTTTAACAACGTATAGGTTCTCTAAACTCCAGGTACTTCGAGGGTACAACTAGCCCGGCGTCCGTGAGGGAATCCACGGGTGCAGGGACTTATGGAGGTCTTGGAAAAGGGATTTCCAGTCCAAAGAGACGGAATGCTCAATGGAGGGTTGTCCCGATTCCAAGAAGGGTGTGTGGATCCTAGGATAGAGAGAGGAGGTCTCTCAACCAGCAAACCAAGATGATCCAAGCAGTAATATAATATCAAGACAAATGCTAAGCAATGAATAATAGCCAATATGTGAAAAGGAACAGTAAAGACACGCCCTTGGAAAGGTCGTGTTCACAGCAAGAGAAAAAACACGCCCTGTGGCAGGTCGTGACTAAATGAAAACACGGCAGCGTGGCTGTCGTAAATTCTGTGAGGGACTCACAGACCGTAGGAAAAACACGCCTTAGGGTTAGGCGTTATAAATAAAGGACGCCTGCAAGTGAGGGCGTCAAAACTCAGAGACACGCCCTGATGGAAAGAGCTGATAATAAATGAAACGCCTCTGAGAGGGGCGTTAATTCACAGGCTATATGACAAGTATGCAGCGAACAGCAGTTATGATAAATAGAAACGCCTTAATGACAGCCGTTAATAAGAAATGAAACGCCTTAAAGAGGGGCGTTATTCCACAGACAATATAATCAGCATGCACCACACCGCAGTTATAGAAACATACGCCCTGGAGTTGGGCGTTAATCAATGAAACACGTCCCTGTAAGGGGCGCTAAATATCAGACGAGAAAATAATGAAGATCATGCAAGCAGATGCAATAAAGACACGCCCTTGAAGGGGGCGTTAATTAATAAAAACACGTCCCTGTGAGGGGCGTTAAATCAAAAGACGCCCTCGTCGAAGGCGTTAATAAGCAATAATTGACTGATCCGGGGAGTGTGCAGAGTGCACAATGGAAGGTGCCCGAGGGGCACAAAGGAAAGGGTACCGAGGGTACCGAGGGGAAAGGGCACACGAGGGTGCCTAAGGGGAAAGGACACACGAGGGTGTCAATGGGAAAGGACACACGAGGGTGTCAAAGGGGAAAGGGCACACAAGGGTGCCAATGGAGATGGTAATCAACAAAGAAAACAGTGGATGTCCCACCGTGATCGCCAATTTGTAGATCCCTTTAAAATCCACACTTTTGGTGTGAGGTTAAAAAGGAAGGGAAAAGGGAAACATTAAATAATGGTGGAGATGAAACAATGCACGAGGTGCACAAAGGGGAGTGTGTGATCGCCAGAGGGTTTACCTTAATAAAAAAAATAAGATCGCATGTACCTGGTGAAAGATGTGATACGGGATGAATGTGGATCTCTTCCTCCAACTCCAATCGGCCGGCCGACGAAGTGGGTTTTCTCGATTGATTACCTTGTAAGAAAGACAATGAAAGACAAGCAAAAGAAAGGGGGGATCAGCCAAAGTGCAGTAGTATCAGTCAAAAACCAACATAAAAATGATGAAAAGACATCAACATGCGCACCTTTTTTTTTTGTTTTCTTTTAAAACCCCTTAAGAAGACTTAAGGGAAGGGGAGTTTGATGATAAAAAGAAATGCAAACAAGACGTGAACAGATGTGAAGAGTAAATAGAGATATAAAGGACGGAGGGATGATGATATGAATGAAGTAAAACAAAAGAGATGAAAAGATGAGAACCCTGCTGTCCCTGGCGACAGTAAAGGGAAAAAAAAACCAAATGAATATGTTGATGGATGTAGATGGACGAAGCACCGGATGTAGCCCAATCAAAGGATGCAGAGGTGAGGCAGCAAGGGACGAAGAAAGCTTCTGCTCGTGATGAATAAGCTTCTGAGCGTTTAACCCGCTGAATGCTTAAGGTGCTTAACCTTCTGCACGATCGGTCAAGGCTTCAATTTATAATGCCTCAAACGGATGTGATCAAACCAAGGAAGGATAAGAACAGGCAATGAGGCATCCAGGGAAGGATCATGATCGGGCAAGAGTCCAAAGACAGCAGGGAACTGTGAGGGAAAGATTGAAAAAGGAAGGACTCTGGAGTGAAACACGCCTTAATACAGGGCGTCTTTTATGAATTGACGACCTACTCAAAGACGTTTTCTTGAAACACGACCTAGGAAAGGGCGTTTCTTCCTGGATTTAATTTTGGAAACGAAACCTTGCCTTGTTTGAAAGCTCAGATAACACGCCTGAGATAACGGCGTTAATTAAAATCACGCCCTGAGAGAAGGCGTTACTCAAAAAAAGCCTTTTATTTTGAAAATAGATAATTCCAGAAATTAAGGGATAACACCAGGAATTGACGCCCTCATATACGGTCGTCCTTTCTTTGAAAACGCCCTACAACAGGTCGTTACTTTTGAAATTAACGCCCTTAATCAAGTCGTGACTCAGAAAAATACAGGAAAAATGCAGAAAAACTCACAAAAAATAGAAAAACTTCATGTTATAGGAATATTGAAGTCCATTGGGGCATTTATATAATAACATGAGATTTGATCAACAAAACGTCAATTTTGGCGTGTCTACATTTGCGAGTTGGTGCGCGGATAAACGGGTTTCGGCTTAGTATCAGCTCGTGAAATCGGTTTCTTGACCCAGTCTTGGCAGTTTAACAATATTATCCTTGATTATCTTATATTTTCATTTGTTTTAATTTTTCCTTTTAAACCCAGCATGCATTCATATAGGACTTTGAATCAACATTGGAAAATCATTCTGATAAGCTGATTTGGAGAGTCAAATTGATCTTAATCTTTCCAGATATAAGATATTCATTGCTGAATGGAATCCTCAGTTCGTTTTGTCGCTGTTTTGGGTCATTTTCTCGAAAGCTCCTTGTTTGGATTTCTATCCTCTTATTTCAATCGTTTCCCTTGATCCACCTTGGCTGCAGCACGTCCACATTGGCTGGTAACCGCTCCCCAATAGTGAAACCTACAGGTTTGTGACCTGGGGTACTTCCACCGCGCTAGAAGTTGATCATTCTCCTTCGTGCCCGCGTGCACACTCCCTCTTTTATCCAAACATCGTTGATTTCATTGAATTTCTCGAGATTGCTTCATCTCGAGTTTTTGATTCAATTCTCATCAAGTGATGTTGATTGCGTGTCTCATCACACCTTGGCATCTACTTTTCAGTTCGCTCTGCTCCCTTGCAAAGCAGACGCCAAGGTGGGGCAGCTGTAGACACGCCAAAATTGACGTTACTGTGAGTACATCTCATATTACCTTGTAATGTCCCAATTTGACCCTCAAATTAACTTTGTTTGAGTGATTTTTCTCGCTTTTCTTGGATTTCTCCTTTTTCCCTCCCTTTTCTTATTTTTTCTTATTTTTCTGGATTTTCTGGGCATTTTTCTCTATTTTATGAATTTTTCAAAATTAACGGCGTGAGAGGGGGCGTCATTTGTTTTTAAGAAAATTAAAAAAAATAAAAATTAAAATGACGTCACTTTTCAGAGGCGTCAATTTATCTCATTTTCCCATTTTTCTGGATTTTTCTGAGAATTTTTCAAAATTTTTTTATAACTGACGACTTAGCAAAGGACGTTGTTTTGATTTAAATTAAAAAAAATAAAAAAATTGAATTAACGACATGTCGAAGGTCGTCAATTTCAAATTTGAAATTTTTTAATATTATTTCGGTCCCTCTTCTAGGGATGATTTGGTGGCCTTCCGGATCTCAGAAAAATACGAAAAAATAGTAATTGGAATCAGCACAGTTGGATGCACGTCCACCTAAAAAATGAGAAAATAATATTGAGAAATGAAAATTGGCCCTATTTTGCATATTTTGAAATAACGACCCTAAATCGGACGTCAATTTAATTGACGCCCGAATTCCCTGCCGTCCATTCCTTTTGGCTTTTTATTCATGGCATTGTGCAAGTCGTCATTTTAAATTGACGACCCTAGTCAGGTCGTCATTTTTATTGCCATGTTTTGAGATTTTGAATCCGACCAAAATTCGTGTTAATCACTAAATAGCGGCCTTCTGCAAGTTGTCAATTCTTTAAAAGATAACGCCTCCTCGGGCGTCATTTTAAAAAGCGACTGTCATACGGTCATCAATTCTTGTTGAATTTTAAACTTTCCCAGAACCTCCTTCTTTCCTCGTTTTGAGCCCCTTTTAACTTCGGAAAGGACCCCAATGGATTTCTATGATTGGGAGGACCCCTTCCAATATTTGTCTCATGCTAAATTTAATTTTCCTAATCTTTATCGGATTAAAACCCATCCAATCTTCCCTATAAATAGAGCCCCTGCGGCTCTTGCTGAAGGAGGCCGATTGTCAATTTTAAAGCAGAGGTGCTACTGCTTCTTGGCTCAAGGAGGAGCTCCCCACGTCCAAAAGGCTTCATCTCTTGGAGGCTCCTCCCATACGTTGATCCAAAGCCACTGCAGTCAACAGAGAAAAATCTCAGGATTTCTTTACTCCCCTTAGTTTCTCTTTTATATATTTTTTTTTCTTCCTTTTAACTGCATTAGTAGCATGCACACATCTTATTCATATATTCATCTCTACTTTCTCAACCACGTTTGAGAACCTCCTCACAGTGCAACACTTTGCACTCACATTTATCTACATTAGCATTCATCATAAATTTCCCTTCCCTTTGCATAAGGGGTTTAAGAGGACAACACCCAACAAGGTGTGTTCTTATACATGATTTTCATGCTCATTTTTATTATGAATTTGATGCTACACTCACCTTGGTTCTAATTCCTATTTTTATTGGTTGTTGTCTTTGATCTTTGCAAGGGTAATCAACAAGAAGAACTCTCTTCATCGGCCGGCCGATCGGAAGAGAAAGGTGCACTCACAATCTCCCCCGCATCCTTTTGAGATATTTATATTCGCGATCCCTCCCTTTTATTATTGATTATATCATTTGAGGCCCTCGTGTCTCTAGCAATCACACTCCCCTTAGCATCCTTGCATGCTCCCCTTTTTCTCCCTATTTTTCCATTCTTCTTTCCTTCTTTTTCCTTTTTTAATTGTTCTAAGTGGATTTCTTAGAATCTACAGCGGCCAGGGAGGAGAAGTCTCAGCTCCCCCGGAAGATCCCCCCACATGGATATGCCTCCCAGCAAATTGCTGGATGCCGTTTCACCCTCCGGGGGCAGCGACTCATTCACAATCCGTCAGGAGGACCATCGCACGCCCCTCCCCCGGAGCAAGAAGCCTCCTCAACCCCGAGGAGGGAGAAGACCAGAGCACACCGACTGTTCTCTGATGCCGAGGCCCCTGAGGAGCGTCGAGGTAGCATGCAAGTGCGTCCCCCAGCCCCTCGGGATAGTGACAACCAAAACTCTCTCTCTCGCTGTGAGACTTCGAGAGGCGTTTCGCGGAGCAAGAGCGCACTCTCCGCGCCTTACAGAAGTCCTCTCCTGTGGAGGACGAGGAGCGATCCCCGTTCTCCGACTACATCCTGAAGACAGAGATATCTCCCAGAATCTCACTTTCGACCTCCAAGTCGTACGACGGCCAGGGAGACCCGGCCGACCACTACGACAGCTTCGACGTCCTGATGGCCTTGCATGGGGCGTCCGACGTGATCAAGTGCCGAATGTTCGTGACCACTCTGGTCCAGGGTGCTCAGGCTTGGTTCAGAGCCCTCGCCCCTGGCAGCATCCACATCTTCAAGCAGTTCGGGCGAATATTCCAGGAAAGCTTCACCGGCAGTGGTCCACCCCGGTCAGTGGCGGGACTACTGGCCCTCAAGCAGGAACAGGGGGAGAAATTGCGGGCTTATATTAACTGATTTAAATCGGAAGCACTGCGCATCCCCCGCCTGTACGTGGCCTCTACTATCACCGCATTGACTGGGGGTACTCGTGATGAAAATCTGCGGCGCGAGCTAGTGCTTCATCCCCCAACCTCCCTTGCCGAGCTAGTGACCTTGGCCCTGCGCTACATGGAGTGCGAGGAAGTCCTCAGCGCCTGCCGAGGCACAACCGGCTCGGGTTGGGAGGGGGACAAGAAGAGACCGTCCGAGCAAGGAACAGGTCAAGAAAAAAGGCGGAACCAAGACAGAGACCGAAAAGAGCCATCCCAGAAGTACGAGCGGTATACCCCACTTACCGCCCCCGTCTACAAGATCTATGAAGACATCAAAGGCTCGGGTCTCCTCAACCAACCTGAGCCTATGAAGACCAAGCACTGCAATCGTCGGAAGCATTGCCTGTTCCATAGCGACCACGGGCATCACACCAGCGATTGCCACCAGCTTCAAGATGAGATCGAGCGCCTCATCCGCCAGGGACACCTATCTCGATACGTGTCCAGGCCGAAGGAAGACCGAGGTTCCCCCGAAGAAATCGACAATGCCCCCCGCGGAGTCCACATCAACGTCATCACGAGCGGCACGGCATCAGGCGGAGATAGCAGCCGAGGAAGAAAGCGTCACACCGAGCGGGCGAGCCGAGCCCCGACCTAGGCACCCACGGCCCCGCAGGCTGGCGAATCATAGGCCTTGGTATTCTCTGACCAGGACCTGGAATGTTGTGCCCCTGTGGTTTTGATGATAGCAAACACTATAAGTCACCATTTGCATATGTGCATGAAAGATCTTGTTGATTCATTTAAGTGCATTCATATGTGTTCTTGTATTTGTGAATGTAATGTGTGCTTGTGAATGGCATTCCATTAGATCTGTCTGACATCTGGAAAGAAGTGTTGTGAATGTGTGCTTGTGAATGGCACTCCATTAGTTATGTCTGACATCTGGACAGAAGTGGGTCGACCCCCCTCTTAGATGGGTCGACCCCCCCAAGATTCGAATATCTATACATTGGCTGCTGCATGCTCACACGATCAGTTAAGTCCAAACATTGCTTCTAGCATGCACACACACACCCAAGTATATACACTGCTGCATGCTCACTGCATTTGATGTCCTGTCTGTACATTGCTTAAGTCTGTACAGAGTTAACATTGTCTCGCACACAAGTTCACTTCCAAGTCTATACATTCTTGCATTTTGTGCTTCACGCTTTGTTCAAGTCTATACACTCTGTTGCATATTGAATGTGAAGTCTATACATCATCCACCATCTCATGCTGTGTCTCATCCAAAGTCTATACATTCACATGTAGGCAAAGTCTGCACATTGGCAGCACTGTGCAAGTCTATACATTGCCTTTGGGCATCCAAGTCTATACATTACCTTTGGGCATCCAAGTCTATTCATTGGCAGTGTGTCTGTGTTTCAAGCCATTCGTCAAGTCTACACACTGTCCTGTAGCTTGCATGAGTCATCGGTGAAGTCTGTACAGTCAGTGTGTTTCACTCATCTAAAGTCTATACATTCCTTCCCATCTTTACCTACGTTCTGAACTAAGCAAGTCTATACATTCCTTTCATTTGCCTACGTTCAGAACACAAGTCTACACACTATTCTGTACATCGCCTTCAAGCTTTCCAAAGTCTATACATTCCTGTAGCATGCACGAAGTGAAGTCTATACATCGTATGCTTCGAAGATTTCAAGTCTGTACATGGTCTTGTCATTTGCATTGAAGTCTATACATTGGTCTTCGTTTCAAGTCTATACATTGGCCTTCAAGCAATTCCAAGTCTGTACATTGGCCAAGTGTCTTGTGCTTTGAAGCTTTATCAAGTCTATACAGCCATGTCTGCATTGCCTTACTTCTTCATGCATTTGCTAGTCTATACAGCAACTAAGTCTTTACATTGTGTTGCATTGTATGCATTACCTAAAGTCTATACATCGCATGCATTGCACACTGCAAGTCTGTATAGCCCAAGTCTGTACATCCGAACGTCTCACTTCAGCATATCACACTTGCAAGTCTACACATTATTCTTCAAGCAAGTCTATACACTGCATTTGTACATTGTTCTGTCATGCATATAAAACTCACAAGTCTGAACATTGCTTAGTTGCACGCCACACACTTAGCAAGTCCATACACTCCTCTATGCATAGTCAAGTCTATATAGACTTAGCGAAAGCATTCAAGTCTGTACTCTGGTGTCGTTGTCTGCATGGTCAAGTCTATACAGACTTAGCGAAAGCTTAGCTAGGCTGTACATTGGTCTCTCAGGCATATAAACATCAAGTCTATACACTCCTTGTTTCATGTCTATACATTCGGTTGTTCCATGCATTCTCATCATGTCTATACAGAGCTTGCCTCAAAGTCTGGACAGCGTTTGCCTCAAAGTCTGTACAGCCTGTGTGTTGAACGAACACAAGTCTGTACATCGTCCAGCGCTTCTTGTGAAGTCTGTACAATGCCTTAGTCTTCTACACATGAAGTCTATACATTGCTTTAGCTTTGCATTCACAGAGTTTGTACACGGCAGCTCTGCAATGTCTATACATTGGGTCCCACAGCCTGTACAGCCTTTCCCTTGCAAAGTCTTTACATCAGATTCGCGTGTCTATATATCTCATAAGTAGTTCCGATGGCGTCAACCCATTAAGCCCACGAGGTTGACGCAGCCTTGAAATGCCTCAGATGTCTTTGAAGATACGGCTGGAGGCGTTGACGCATGGGGTCATTGCGTCGACCCACTGAACTGACCCAGATCTAACTTCTCTTCAAGGGGTAAGTCTATACATTGGATATGGGTGTGCATCGTGAAGTCTATACACTGCTTGTGTAACTCAAGCCTTTACATCAAAGTCTATACACTCTCACCAATGTACATACTTGCCTACTTGCTGCATCTAAAGTCTGTACACGCTCATGCATTATTTTCATTAAGTCTATACATTGTTTGTTGATCGACTGAAGTAATTATTTCAATGTACAGGCTGATGAATGGGAACGTGATCCGAGGTTGGCACCTGGCATGTGATCCGAGGTATCCTCTGGATAAAGGGGGCACACGCCCTAGTTGCTACTGATATATATATATATATGAAGTTGCTTCATCCACAGAAGTGAGATTTTTGAAGGGGGCAGATCGAGACTGTGAGTGAAGAAGAAGAGAGGCAGAGAGCAGAAGAAGAAGAAATAGAAGAAGAGTGCAGCAGAAGAAAAAGAGAAAGAGAGAGAGCTCGTGAGGATTGAGAGAAGAAGAGTAGACAGTGAGAGAAAGAAGCAGAGAAGAAAAAGAAGAGTAAGAAGAGGAGAGATCGAGAGATAAGAAGCCTCATCAGAAGATTAGATCCTGCTGGACCGTGGATCATATCCAGGCCAGTCAGCTCCTGCGAGAGCCAAATTGTGATTTCATTTCCAGCTTTCTGTTTGCTGTGTCATTTTCATTTCTTGTTTTTCCTTTTGTTTCTCTGATCACCTTTGTTCTTCCGATTCTCTGGATAGAGGTCGGGTTCCTCCTGTGGACTCAGGAGAAGGGAGACCTTGTGTCTTCGGTTTGCAAGTGCTGGGAGTCACTTGTGGGTTCCCTCCTGGTCTGGAGGAAGAGAGACCTAGTCTCTGGTTCCAAGTGACTGGGAGTCACTTGGTGTGTCCCTCCGGTCTGGAGGAAGAGGGGAGGTTGTTCCCCTGGTCAAACTGTTTGGCAGCAAGTGTTTGCAGACTGAGTCTGCGGTTCTAGCGCTAGCTAGTGGAAGCCTCACTCCGGTTTTGAGTGAGGGGTGGACGTAGGTCTTGGTGACCGAACCACCTAAAAAATCTACTGTGCAGTGGTTGTTTGATTTCGTGGTTACTTCCGCTAGATGAATGTTTTAGGCGCGCTACACATTTGCTCTATTGTTTAAGCCATCTGTGTTTTAATTCCGCAATATTGTTTGAGCGAAAAGTTTTTAAGGGTGGGATTCATTCACCCCCCCTCTGAATCCATCGCACCGATCCTATCATGGAAGGGTTAACCACCCCATATGATGACCCTCTCATTGTATCGGCTACAATAAATCATTATAACGTAGACAGGATCTTAGTGGACAATGGGAGTGCCCCTGATGTATTATCCTATGAATGTTTCCTCAAGATGGGAGAGAATCCATATAAACTCCGCCCGATCCGAACCCCCCTCTGTGGGTTCAACGGCCAGGCTACTTATCCCGAGGGAGCGCTGAGCCTGTCGGTTACTATCGGCACCCCGCCCAAAACCGTTACGGTTATGGTAGACTTCATCGTGATTAAGGGGATGACGGCATACAACGCCATCTTTGGCTGAGGCATTCTCAGCCGAATGAAAGCAGTGCCTTCCACCTTTCACCAAAAGATGAAGTTCCCAACCAAATATGGCGTGGGGGAAGTTCGAGATAACCAGGCACTGGCAAGACGGTGCTATATAGTCTTGGTTGACGCCACTAGGCCGGAAGGGAAAAATGAAAGAGTAATGGGAGCCAAAGAGGGACCCGCAACATCTGAGCCCGGTGGCGAGTTGCTAACGATCTTCCTTAACGGTGACCCAACTCTAGGAGTAAAGATTGGAGCCGAGCTACCACTTGAGGAACATGAAAAATATAAAGATTTCCTTGCGCAGTACATCCAAGTCTTCGCGTGGTCTGATGAGCACCTTCCTGGGATATGTAGATTCTAAGAAATCCACTTAGAACAATTAAAAAAGGAAAAAGAAGGAAAGAAGAATGGGAAAATAGGGAGAAAAGGGGGAGCATGCAAGGATGCTAAGGGGAATGTGATCGCCAGAGACGCGAGGGCCTCAAATGATATAATCAATAATAAAAGGGAGGGATCGCGAATATAAATACCTCAAAAGGATGCGGGGGAGATTGTGAGTGTACCTTTCTCTTCCGATCGGTCGGCCGATGAAGAGAGTTCTTCTTGTTGATTACCCTTGCAAAGATCAAAGACAACAACCAATAAAAATAGGAATTAGAACCAAGGTGAGTGTAGCATCAAATTCATAATAAAGATGAGCATGAAAATCATGTATAAGAACACACCTTGTTGGGTGTTGCCCTCTTGAACCCCTTATGCAAAGGGAAGGGAAATTTATGATGAAGGCTAATGTAGATAAATGTGAGTGCAAAGTGTTGCACCGTGAGGAGGTTCTCAAACGTGGTTGAGAAAGTAGAGATGAACATATGAATAAGATGTGTGCATGCTACTAATGCAGTTAAAAGGAAGAAAAAAATATATAAAAGAGAAACTAAGGGGAGTAAAGAAATCCTGAGATTTTTCTCTGTTGACTGTAGTGGCTTTGGATCAACGTATGGGAGGAGCCTCCAAGAGATGAAGCCTTTTGGACGTGGGGAGCTCCTCCTTGAGCCAAGAAGCAGTAGCACCTCTGCTTTAAAATTGACAATCGGCCTCCTTCAGCAAGAGCCGCATGGGCTCTATTTATAGGGAAGATTGGATGGGTTTTAATCCGATAAAGATTAGGAAATTTAAATTTAGCATGAGACAAATATTGGAAGGGGTCCTCCCAATCATAGAAAGTCATTGGGGTCCTTTCCGAAGTTAAAAGGGCTTAAAACGAGGAAAGAAGGAGGTTCTGGGAAAGTTCAAAATTCAACAAGAATTGACGACCGTATGACAGTCGCTTTTTAAAATGACGCCCGAGGAGGCGTCATCTTTTAAAGAATTGACGACTTGCAAAAGGGCGCTATTTAGTGATTAACACGAATTTTGGTCGGATTCAAAATCTCAAAACATGGCAATGAAAATGACGACCTGACTAGGGTCGTCAAATCAAAATGACGACTTGCACAGTGCCATGAATAAAAAGCCAAAAGGAATGGACGACCGGGAATTCGGGCGTCAATTAAATTGACGTCCGATTTAGGGTCGTTATTTCAAAATATGCAAAACAGGGCCAATTTTCATTTCTTAATATTATTTTTTCATTTTTTAGGTGGACGTGCATCCAACTGTGATGATTCCAATTACTATTTTTTCGTATTTTTTTGAGATCCGGAAGGCCACCAAATCATCCCTAGAAGAGGGACCGAAATAATATTAAAAAATTTCAAATTTGAAATTGACGACCTTCAACAAGTCGTTAATTCAATTTTTTTTTTATTTTTTTTAATTTAAATCAAAACAACGTCCTTTGCTAAGTTGTCAGTTATAAAAAAATTCCAAAAAATTCTCAGAAAAATCTAAAAAAATGAGAAAATGAGAGAAATTGACGCCTCTGAAAAGTGGCGTCATTTCACTTTTTATTTTTTTTAATTTTATTAAAAACAAATGACGTCCCCTCTCACGTCGTTAATTTTAGAAAATTCATAAAAATAGAGAAGAATACCCAAAAAATCCAAAAAAATAGGAAAAAAATAAAAAAAGGGAGGAAAAAGGGAGAAATCCAAGAAAAGCGAGAAAAACCACTCAAACAAAGTTAATTTGAGGGTCAAATTGGGACATTACAAGGTAATATGAGATGCACTCACAGTAACGTCAATTTTGGCGAGTCTACAGCCGTCTGGGCCCTCGTGAGATCCACGAGGACATCCAGTTTCGCGTTGAGGGTTTGGAGGGCGTCGGTGCTCCCACCAGGAAGCTGTTGCCCCGCCACTGATGGAGGTAGCTTGTTGGCTTGGCTCTCAGACGTGGCATGCTCCGTGGGGAGGGAAGGTGCGCCTTCCTCCACCACCAGGGCTTTTCCCAGGTTGTCGGCAGCCCTCCTGCCAGAACTTCTTCGCACCATGATGGCTCTTTGTGCGTTTCTCACGGACGGCGCTGTTGACATGTTTTCCCCCCACCTTTTCTCCTTCTTACCTTCCTTTTCTAATAATCAAAATGTAAAGACAAGCGAGATGAAGGAAGGAAGAAAGAAAGGGTGAAAAAGGGCGTATGATCGTGATCGCCACCAAGACACGAAGTACCGAGGGGTAACCGTACCTTGGAAAAGGAGAGAAAGCACTCGCCTGATGTTCAGCGCTGACAGGTGTAGACGGTCCTGGAAGATCCGCTCTGTGATTAGGATGGTCTGGCGACAGACCGCTCAAAGCACTGAAGTAAGAAGCGGGACGAAGATGAGCCTGGCGATAGCACGGTTCGCAGACGATCGCAATAAGGTGTTGCACGGTCCTATGGGGGCCGTGTATACCTGTGGACGGGCAGACGACGACCGTTCGATGCTGCCAAACTCCAAAGCGTAGGATCCAATCCTCCACCCCTTCCGGCCGGCCAGAAGGGATGGGCCTCGTGTTAGGATGATGCTGACTTGCAAAACAAAGTAGAAGACACGAAAATGATACCCAAATTAGCCCTAAGGAGTGTAGCAACTATAAAGAAGAATGGAAAACAAGCGCGATAACATGGAATGGGCGATACCTGGGAGGTGTTTAAACCCCTATAGGGCGTCAAAACAAATAGGAGGGTGTGAAAATGATATGATGTAGTGAAAGAACGTAGAGAGAAGTGGAGAAATAAACATGCAATGAACGAACTAATGACTCAACGTTATGACTAAAAACTCAAATCAAATGAGTACTCCCTTGAACCGGAGGCTTAGAAGGATGTAGAAAGCCTCCCTCCCTGACTGCAGGTCACTTGAGAATTCGGCAGAGCTTCGCCGTGACCTTGAAATCTCCCCCCCCCCCCCCCCTTTTCAAAGCTTGGACTTAGGGTCCTATTTATAGAGCCTTGAAAGCCAACCTCGAAATTAGGATTTTCAATGAAAATCAGCTCGAGATATCAACATAAAATCCGTAGATAATATAATTATCTTCCAACCAGTTCAAACGTCACCCCATTTGATTGAGAAACAGTGGAGAAATAGTTGGAACAAATTAAGGATAAAACCACAAAAAGAGAGAGAAAAACCCTTAATTTTTTAGCAATCGAACCATTGCGCGGTCGTGCGATAGACCGCCCAGTTCATTGCGCGGTTGGTCACAAGACCGTCCAACCTGTTGGTGGAAATTAAGTAAATAAGTAAATATTATCCAAATATCCATCGAACTGCCCGATGATTTCACCGTTGGACTCTCATGAATTGGGCAATTACAAATGGACCACCCAGCTCATGGAACGGCCAAAGCCCAACCGTCCAACGCCTGTCGGTGGTAAATTAGAATAACTTAGATAATTAGATAATTATCTGAAAGACCAACGAATCTGGGACGCTAAGATATGGACGGTCATATACCTGCCGCTCAATGGTATTGGACGGTTACATATAGACCGTGCAAAAGCTTGTCGGTGGAAATTCAGAATATTACCTTAACATCCAGTAAATAGACACACGGTTCATAATCAACTGCTCCAAAACGGAATGGTCAAGCGATAGACCGCTCAATGGCTGGGCATTTGAAATTTACTAAAAATGTGATAAATCAAGCAAAACCAAGGCCCATTAAGCCCTGAATTGAAGCAGACCGAGTCAGGGAGGGAGGTACCCATAAAATAGGCCTAATAAGCTGCCTGAAAATAGCCCAATGAGTAATGGACAACTTGAGGCATCAAAAAATGATGGTAAGAGGAATGACTCAACTTATCGGTAAAAAATGGGTGTCAACAGATGCCCCTCCTTAACGTCCTCTTTGCAGGGGAGCGAGCGGAGTTGAAGCGGAAGCGAAATGGAACATGGAGATGAAGCGGAAATGTAGCGGAGCAGACCGAAAAGTGGGCATTAAGGTAAAACGACACCCGTTTTTCCAACAAGCAATAGGAATCTTCCGAAAAATTTTGAATTAACCACAAGGAGTAGTAAGACCAAAAGTGACACCAATCTAGAGGAACTAACTAAAGTAAACGGAACACATGATCAACCTCATGGGGGACACAATCCCTCGGACCAATGAGGAGTCCAGAATAAGCAAAAGTAAAGAAACAGACTAAAACTCCAGACGGGGACCTCTTAATCAGCCAAACCAAGTGAACAAACCAGAGAGAACCTTCCAACTCAGAGTGGAATTGTTCCTCTTACTCAAACATTGAACACACATCTATCCATCATTGGTGGGACACTGTCAGGCAAACCATGGGTTATGAATGCTCAAAAGATGCGTATGATGCATGCTGGGCTAAAATAAAAGAAATAGTTAAAACAAATGCAAAGAAAAGATAAAATATAAAATACTCGACAATAGTATTGCTAGACTGGGAGAAACAGAGTCAAGACACTATCTGCAACCACAGCGTGCAGGATAGAACAATCCTCCCCATGTTTTCCCAACCTAACGGCCTATCTGATGATTAAACACGTGAACCTGGATCATCATTATTTTTATTGAAGGGGAACATCAGATCCTAGAACACGCGAATAACCAACTGGTTCTCGAGATAATATAGCATAGTACCATATAGTAATGCAATAAGGGATATAAGGATAGAAAGCCATACCTGACTTACCTGCGCAGGCGAAACGGTGGGATGATATGACGCTGCAAAGATGGTTTACAATTTGCAAAACATATTTATCAGTGAATCACACAATGCAGCACTAAAGGGGCCAAACCACATCATTTAAGCACACAAACGGTCAAAAATAGACCCCGCAGACCATAGAACGGCTCACCCGAGACCGTTCAATCATCAACGATTTGAACATGAACAAGATAAGACGCGGCCCATATGTAGACCGTGCAAACTAGTGAAGGGCCAGATTTTAGCCGCGCAATGCAAAGTACCGTTGGTTTATAAACGATCAGATGTGGTCCGCTCAATGTTGGGAAGGTCTAGCGATAGACCGCACAATACTGGCGACGTTCAAACAAAAAAACCTTTCATCTCCCTCCCTAGCCACCGTAACCGACGACGGGAGGGAAGGAGAACAGACCGTTCCCCACTCCCCTCCTCCACTCTCTCATCTCCTCCTCCTCCACTCTCAAATTCTTTCTCTCATTCTCATTCCCGTCCTTTCGTTCCCCGTTTATGCGCATGAAATACCAAGCAAGGCGCCCGTTCATGGCCGGAGAGGGTGAAGAGGTGCCGCCGCCGGAGGTGGTCGCCGCCACGGAGGAGGCTTCACTAGCGGAGGAGATGCCAGGGTCGCAAGAGGAGGAGGCGGCTGTCGCACCTGCGGGGGAGGAGGGAGGGGCACTCGTAGCCCACGACGAGGACATCCAAGCGTCGTCGGTAGCGAAGGGAAAGATGGCCCGAGGACCCGAGGTAGGCCACTCCGAACCCTACCCATTTCCATTTTTTTATTTCATGCATGTTAGTTTTAGGGGACGATAGGGGCACACAACCCCTTACAAACTCCACGTAAGGCCACTTAGGCCATGAACGGCGGGGGGGGGGGGTCGTTGGAGACGACGGTAATAGCACGGTTCAACAGTAACCGCTTTACAAAACAACGTGGTTCACGTAGAACCGCTCAAAGAACACACGGCCTATGGGTGGCCGTTCAAAGAATACGAACCGACATCATAGAACGGTCCAATGTAAATCATCCAAAGGTAGGGCGGTCCATGTTGGTCCACTTAGAATATGAGACGTTGAAAACGGAACGGTCTCCATCAGAGCGTGGAACGTAGGACGGACCTACTTGGTCCGCTCTGAATCTGGAACACCTAGAAATAGAACGACTGTACTCGAACCGCTGAACCTCAGACGGCCTGTCGACAGACTATGCAACCCAAACGATTAACCACTTGAAAGGGAATAGACGCAGTCAGGTGGGGACCATGTAATGACTGAGCGACCAACTGTGGTCCGTTCCAAGGGCAAGGGTCAGATAAAAGGACGGTCCAGGGGGAACTGTGGGACTTAATGAAGCGGTTGGGAGACAACCGTTGGATATGAAAACGGTCCATGGGTGACCGTTTAGAAGGCAGAGAGTGAATTATTGAATTAAATGCAAAATTCTAAGATAAAATGCAATTAATCTAAATGTATGCAGGGAAAGCGTAGCACCCGAATCTCATGGCTGCAGGTTCGGGCAGTATACCTCGCACTGCCCGACTTCCAGCGTGAGAGGCTGAGAGTCATGGGATTCTCAGAGTTCCTGAGCGTGGAGGTTAGTCAGTTTGACACACCGCTACTCTATGCTCTGCACGACCGCTGGGACCCAGTGAGTCGCACGTTTCTCTTCCCGTGGGGGCACATGGTCCCCACGCTCGAGGACGTGGCCCGACTTACTGGCCTTCGCGTGCATGGGTCGCCGGTCAGCGGGAGCACATATCCTGACTACCGGGAGATGGCCCAGGAGCTCATGGGACTGGACTTGCTGCACCCCGAGCGGTAGTCCACCACCCTGACTCGGGCGGCGCTTCAGGATAGCTTGGGGCTTCGGCGGGCGGGGATCGCGACAGGAGAGCTGCCCGAGCAGCATCTCAAGAGACTCGTGGAGCGAGCCAGACCACGAGTTGCAGCGGAGGTGGGACCGGAGGCGGACCGGGTACTGCGGCGGTTCTTGACGTTGCTGTTCGGCCGACTTCTGTTCGCGACGCGAGGGGACGTCATCAGCTGTCGTTTCTTACCGTTGCTTCAAGACCTCGATCATGTGGGCGACTACGCGTGGGGAGCGGCTGTCCACATCTTCCTCTTCGACACTCTGAGCTCGACGTCCCGACGGACGATGCTTGGGGGCTTCTCTCCTCTACTCCAGGTATGACTCCAACTCTTATTGTGCATCTAGCTATAAGACTCCTGTGATTGCTATATGCTGACTCTTAGTGACATGCAATGTAAGTGTGGGCCCATGTGTACTTACGCGGGCTCGGGCGAGGCGAGGAGACCCACCCGGACCGACTGCATGTTGCGAGGAGGTGGACCGCACCTCGGGAGAGCGGAGGTCTCCGGAGACAGGTCCGGGAGCTCCAGGATGACATGGACACTCTACCATACACCTCGGTACGACTCTATACTTAGACCCCTTACTTAAATGCAATTCTATATGATTACGGTGCTGATGTGACTCTCTATCTTGACAGGTACGGTGGACTCCCTATGCAGGGGAGGGGCACGAGGGTCAGCCCTAGGTGGCAGGGGCCCTTGCCTTCTCAGGACACGATGTATGGCTGCACTGCATGAACGTAGTGGAGCCACTACACTACAGATTGGTGATGAGGATGACCGGCGTCCCACAGCCAGCGGTGGAGCTTCCAGCGCCAGGGGAGCGCGTCAGCCGACACCTACGGGGAGCAGCGACGGTGGTGGATTGGAGAGAGCAAGCTGTGGAGCAGATTATAGATTGGACAGCACACGAGCGAGTGGTGACTGCCCGTGCAGAGAGCGACGCGGCGTACTACACAGCGTACGCCAGGCACTACCGGGACCAGGTGTTCCGTGCTGTCCGCCGACCGGTACGACTTCTAAACATTAAATGCTCTTCCTATTATGCTTCTTATATGCCTATGCACTGATGTTTGAACTTTCTAAATGCAGATCGACCCTAAGGGATGGATCGCAGAGCTGCAGGGGCTCCTCCATGTGACAATCCGCAAGCACGATGAGGCCCAATAGGCCCTGGCGCTACTGGTGAGTTTTCTAAACCCTAAACTCTTTAAATTATGTAAATGCTTATGATTATGATTATGCCTGTGACTGACTTAAAGTTGTGGATGCAGCGAGCCAAGGGGACCCAGCGCCAGGGGACAGACGCTCCTTCTTCTTCTTCTGCCCAGACTCCCGCAGACCGAGCTGAGCGGGATGTCGACTTCTCACGGATGGTGGCGCGGGCCAAGGCGGCCGAGGTGGGGCTCACCAAGAGGGTACGCAACTACTACGCTTTCCCTGCTGATTATGCTTATGATTATGAAATGCAATTGACTGACTATGAAAATGTATGCAGAGGATCGAGTTGACCCGACTGAGGGCCGAGCTTGAGCAGAGCCGGGCAGCGGCTTGGGAGAAGGTGGCCCGCTTGCGGGAGGAGGCAGCGCAGAGTCGACCGGCGGATGCACCAGAGACGGCGCTTCTTCGGGCTGAGCTGGAGCGACTCCGGGCTGGAGAGGAGGAGTTGGTGCGGGTCTGAGCGGAGCGGGACCAGGCTCTGATCCAGGCATCCGGGCTGAGTGGGGAGCTGCGGGCCTACAAGGAGCTGAGCCGGTGGTCAGGGCGCAGCGGAACTCCGAGTGGCAGCCACGGCACTCATGGCTCTGTGAGGAGTTACTTCAAGGGTTCCTCCGGTCACAGGAGGAATGAAGAGGATGAGCAGCACCAGTGACATCAGCGTGACGAGGCGACTTCAGCAATGCCTCCCCCAAAGAGGCACGAGGGCGGTGGAGACAGCGACGGGGGCCAGGGAGAGGGACATGCCTGACTCTTTGTACTTGGGACTCGACTTTTGTACATGTGGACATGATATGATAGTGATATGACATGCTTTTTATTTTGATTTTGTGGATGTATGAATGTATGAATGAATGTAAATGACTGACACTTACTAACTAACTATGACTCCTAACTTGAGTGAGACGGACGCGTATGAGAGAGAGACGGCACGAGTGAGTGGGAGAGAAACGAGTGAGAGACGCCGACTCTGCGTGTGGGAGAGAGAGACGCCAAAAATGAGTGAGAGAGAGACGCCAAACTGAGAGACGCCAAACTGAGTGGGAAAGAGACGCCAAACTGAGAGAGAACAAGGTGAGGCCACGGCTTGAGTGGTACAAGTGAGAACGGGTTAAAGTAGGGCTTCAGATATCCAGACGGTCGACATGGGACCGCTCAACAGGCTACACGGTCTTTTCTTAGACCATTCAGAGCCACTAGACCGAGATGAGAAAATGGTTTAAAATTAGCCGCTCTAAGAATAGGACGGTTCCCTTCTGACCGTGTGATAGACAGAACGGTCAGTTCTAGACCGCTCAATCTCCAAGATACGAATTATGTGGAAGCTTAGGAACGGTCTCAAGAAGACCGTCTAAACATTAGGGTGGTCTATCGTTAGACCGCGCCATGGCACGACCTGAGAGTTCAAACGGGACTCTCTTGGAGAGTCCCAACCCGAAGATAGACGTCCTAAATCATCCCCGACTCTATCCCAACTCAATCTAGGCCTATCTTACCTCACTTCTAGTGGGTTTAGGCCTCTATCTAATCCCTATAAGTAGGAGGGGGCTCTAAATTTGTAACTCACACCACTCCCCTCTTTCTAGGCCTCAAACCTTTGTTATTCTCCATCAAATCATCATGAAAAGGTCCTTCGTGGGGAGTTCCATGGAGGGGGCAACTTATGAAGGGCCAAAGCTGGCCAAGAAGGAGCGAGAAATGCTCCAATGGCTGACTACGATCCCTCGTCATCTCAGCTCAAGCCCTTTCAGAGAGATACGTTTGCATGATTGCATTCAAATAAGTTTATTCACTTACTTACACATTCTTCCTCTCTTTCTCTTTTTCTTTTTTTCATCTCAGCTTCTCCTTGGCTCCAGATGCTATTCCACTTTAAAGTGGATGGCTCCCATGATCCGCACATTGCCCCTAGGAGTGATATCCATCCTGAAGTCTTGGCACCTACACCCACTCTTGGTATTAGGACAAAATTACCCAAAGCTCTCCCTTGACTGGCACAGCATCTCAGCCTTGGTAGAAATCTGGCACCCTCAGACCCATACATTCATGTTTCCATCTTTCGGGGCCACTATCCTACTGGAGGAGGTAGATACCTATCTTTCCTTTCCTAGGTCTAAGGTGGGTGAGGAAGACTTAGTGTGTCACACCATTTCCCCCATTGACCCTAGGCTTATCTTGGGAGGGTTTATACCAGATAACAGGAATATCCATACCTTTATAGGCCCACGCCAGATCCACCTTCTTCCTCTTAGCCAGTGGGTAGTTGAACATTATAGGAACAGGTGTGGGTGGAATGAGGCCATAGCCAAGGCCGCATCTATTTCCTTGTGTGGGGCTATCTTCTTCCCCTCAGTTGACCATGTGCTAGAGACTCCCCTCCTTAGTACCATCAGTGCCCTGTGGCAGGGTCTTTATATCTCCCAGGCCGTCCTTGCTTACTTGTACGAGGGCCTTACCTCAGCAGCCCTAGGAGGTCATCTCTTTGGTTCCATGATACTCTTGGAGTGCTGGATGGGTGTCAAGATGAAATTCATTCATAAGGAGGATGTTACTTCAGCCAGCAAGATCTTCGGGAGCCACCCCCTCTTCTTCATAGGTGGCGCATTCGGATTCTCTCCACAGGTAGAGTGCAGGACAGCAGAGAAGAAGACCAGGGACGAGTGGCGATTGCACATCAATAGGCTGCCCCTGGATTGGTTAGTGATGTGCCCAGACTTCCTCCGCGACACCACTGTCAGAGTGCCTAGGAGGCCAGGCTTCGATCTGAAGCTCGTGAGCGACACTGCACTGGCAATGTACAGCCCGCACTGATGCTACCTATAGGTTGGACTACTCAGGACCGTTCTTCCAGCACTACCCCACCTTCCCGCACTACAGGCGAGGAGGATCGGTACAGAGGAGGATGAGCATGCGGTCAAGAGTGCCCTGATCGTGTGGGAGGTGAGCAGGGTGCTTACCCTTCCAACGGAGGTTGCAGAGATTCCGGTGACACGCCAGGCTTATGTCAGAGAGCTGAGAGAGATACGTCCCCGCGGGGATGCCCAGCGGAGGACTGAGTGATTTTCCTTTTCTTTCATGATGCTTGATGTAGAGACTTATGCTTAGAGAGTTTGGCATATGAACGAATAAAGTTGATGATTTGGATTGGTTTGAGTTTGGGCTTTTCCTGTATGATTGATGAGTTGGGATATGACTTCAAAATGCACATGGTCACGGACTGACTTAACCTTCAACTCTAACCTACCCCTGCACACACACAAACAAAGAAAACAGATTAAATAAGTTTTAGACTTGACCCCTTGCCTGTAGCAAGTTGGGAAAGAACCAGCTCTTGATTTTTGGTCAAGGGGGTAAGCCTTATTAAATAGGCAAATGACATATGAAAATGCATGCTATGGAATGCAAATCATGAAAATCTTTTTTATGATTTTGAAAATATTTGATTTTTTGTTGGATTTTGAAATATTTTATTTTTTTGGATTTTAAAATATTTGATTTTTTTTTTGGATTTTGAACTATTTGATTTTTTAAATTTTGAAATATTTGATTTTTTTGGATTTTGAAATATTTGATTTTTGTTTTGTTTTGTTTTTGAAACCAGCTCAAACCTGACGACGGGGAACCTCATATCTCACTAGGGGTCTCCTGGGTTCAACGTGCGCTAAAAATGACCACCCATAGCTAGGGCCCAATTTCGCCTAACGGTGCCTCTACCGGGGCCATACCCGGGGTGGGATCCATTCCTTGGAATAAAAGAGAATTTGATAGAAAAGCTGGCGATAGGTATAGAGGTTTTTAGAGCTTGAGTTCTTCTCACGACACCCCTGGAGAGGGGGATTTCTGTAGCCCACCCAAAGAGCAGCCCAACAAGACCCAACAGGGTCCAACGAGGCAAGCTCACCTGAGTGACAGCCCACAGGGCCCACTCAGGAAAGAAAAGCCCAATGAACAAACACTCGAGGAACCAACTCTCCCCGGCGGCCCCTAGGCTCGGAGGGCCCGAGTGATGGTCAGGTCATAAGGAAGGTCCGGCCCAAGCCGTTCCCCCGCCCGGGAGAGACAGGCATTCGCCGACCTATCCGACCCCTCTTTCACCGAGCTATGCTCATCGCCCGGACAGCGCTGGCGTTTCAGAAGCTCGGCCAGACCAGATATTATCCATTCGTGCTGCCGTTAAGAGTCCCCAACGGACAGGGGAATCAAGAAGCCGCCGGACTTCGAAGCGATACCGTTCCCACGATAAGGCCATGAAAGCCCACGTTGAGGACGTAACTCCCGCCGGAGACCCCTCAGCTTGCAGGACTCCTGAAGGCGGCGCACTATTTAAACCAGGGATACTCTCCGGTGGAAAAGAGAGCCATTAAGGTACTCATACACCCAAACTCCTGAGCAATCCGCTTCACCCTCTGGTGGAGAGGAATCTCGCGCACTAGTTTTTCTGCTCCCCATTACTGCTTCCACCATAGCTCTACTGACTTAACCATCGGAGGGTTTTTCCCCAGGGAAACCCCCTGGGCCCTCTGATATGTTTCCCTGTCTTGCAGTTCATCTTCTGGTGATCCACAGTCCGCTCAGGACACAACGCGAGATTTCATCTCTTCATCTGGCGTCGTCTGTGGGAAACGCACGAAGAGCCAAGATGGTGAGAAGAAGCTCAGGGAGAAGATCCGCCGTCGAGAAGGGTAAGGCCGTGGTGGCGGCAGGAGATGGCCCCTCTAGGGCCTCACAAAACCCTCCCTCCAACGCCAGCGTCCCCAGCAACGGGCCGTCGCCCCCTCCGACGGCGACAGGGGCACCCCCCAACGGTGGCGACGAGGTCTTCCAGGCCCTCAATAAGAAGCTTGACGTCCTCGTGGAGCTCATGAGGGCCCAGGCGGCAAGGGATGCCAGGTCCCGCGCCCCGTCCGAGAGCCCCCCCCCCCCCCCCCGTCGAAGTGCGTCCTAGCATACCGCTGGGGGCCGCTTCACCCTCCGCGGTCAACAGCTCATCCGCAACAACGTGGGAGGACCCTCGCAAGCTCCGCCCCCGGAGCAAGAGACTTCCTCCACGCCCAGAAAAGGGAAATAGGGGGCGAGGCCTCCGCGCCCCTGAGGATCGTCACGACGCTCCCCCCAGTCCCACGGCACGACCGCAGTCGGAACTATCCCTCCGACTGAGGGATTTCGAAAGACGTTTTACAGAGCAAGAGCGCGCCCTCCGCGCCCTGCAAAAAACCTCTTTCCCGGAGGATGAGGAGAAATCCCCTTTCTCCGAATACATCTTGAAGGCAGAGGTGTCTCCCAGAACCTCCATTCCGACCTTCAAGCTCTATGATGGCCAGGGCGACCCAGCCGACCACTACGACAGCTTCAACGCCCTGGTAACTCTGCATGGAACGTCGGATCCTATCAAATGCCGAGCGTTTGCGGCCACCCTGGTCTAAGGCGCTCAGGCATGGTTCCGGGCCCTCGCCACTGGGTCCATCCGGGACTTCAGGCAATTTGGGCGAGTCTTCAAGGAGAGCTTCGCCGGAAGCACCCCCCCAAGGTCAGTAGCGGGGCTCCTGGCCCTCAAACAGGCACAAGGGGAAAGGCTCCGGGCTTATGTCCACCGATTTAAATCGGAAGCCCTCAGAATTCCCCCCCTGGATGTGGCCTCGACCACAACCGCTCTGATCGGGGGCACCCGGGACGAGAATCTCCGCCGCGAACTGGTCCTCCATCCTCCCTCGACCCTCGCCGAGCTAGTGACTCTGGCCCTGCGCCACGCCGAGTGCGAAGAAGTACTCAGCGCTTGCCGAGACACAACCGGCTAGGGTCGGGAGGGGGACAAGAAGTGGGCCTCCGAGCCAAATCCTGGCTCGGGCAAGAAGCGCGATCGGGAAGGGGAGCGCAAACGGAAGTATGAGCGGTACACCCCGTTGACCGCGCCAGTCTACGAGATCTATGAAGACATCAAAGACTCGGGACTCCTCCGCCGACCCGAACCAATGAGATCAAAGAACTGCAAGCGCGACAGGCATTGCCTATTCCACGGCGACCATGGGCACCACACCGGCGACTGTCACCAGCTCCAGGACGAGATCGAGCGTCTCATCCGTCAGGGGCACCTGGCCCGGTTCGCAGCCGGGCGCAAAGAAGACCGAGATGCGGCTGAGGAGATCGACAACGCCCCCCGAGGGGTCCACATCAACGTCATCTCCGGAGGAACGGCGTCGGGCGGCGACACCAGCCGAGGAAGGAAGCGTCAT
This sequence comes from Amorphophallus konjac, assembly GCA_022559845.1. Lineage (NCBI taxonomy): Eukaryota > Viridiplantae > Streptophyta > Magnoliopsida > Alismatales > Araceae > Amorphophallus > Amorphophallus konjac. Next base: position 22,155,425 of record CM040129.1, read on the forward strand.
GCCGAGCGGGCCAGCCAGGTCTTAGAGCCCTCCAGCAGCCCGCCGAGGGAGCCCCAGGTCATAGTCTTCTCCGACCAAGACCTGGAAGGGCTGAACACCCCGCATGATGATGCCCTCGTTATCTCGGCCACAATAAACCATTGTAACGTAGATAGAATTCTGGTTGACAATGGGAGCGCCCCCGATGTATTATCTTATGACTGTTTCCTCAAGATGGGGGAAGACCCATCCAAGCTCCGCCCGATCCGAACACCCCTTTGTGGGTTTAACGGCCTGGCCACTTACCCCGAGGGATCCCTAAGCCTACCGGTCATCATCGGCACCCCACCGAAAACCGTTACGGTCATGGTGGACTTCATAGTGATCAAGGGTATGATAGCGTACAACGCCATTTTCGGCCGGAAAATCCTCAGCCGAATAAAGGCCGTACCATCTACCTATCACCAGAAAATGAAGTTTCCCACCAAAAATGGGTTAGTGGAAGTCCGAGGTAACCAGGCCACGGCTAGAAGGTGCTACAACATCTCGGTGGAAGCCTCAAGGCCGGACGGGAAGGAAAAGGGCCCCAAGGGAGTCGAAGGGAAGACCGTAACCACCGAGCCCGGTGGCGAATTGCTAACGGTATTCCTAAACGATGACCCATCCCTCGGAGTAAGGATCGGAGCCGACCTACCACCTAAGGAACATCAGCAATACAAGAGATTTCTTTCTGAGTACATTCAGGTCTTTGCTTGGTCCGATGATCAACTCCCTGGCATACCAGAGAAGACCGTGATGCACAAGCTCAGCCTCGACCCCACCGTGAGGCCCGTACAGCAACGGAGAAGGAAGCACGCACCAGAGAAGCAGGCGATCATCAAGGCGCAGGTCACCAAGGGACAAGAGACTGGCCTCTTCAGACCAGTCCTGTACCCTACGTGGCTAGCCAATGTCGTCTTGGTGCCAAAAACCCCAGGCAAATGGCAAATGTGCGTGGACTTCACCGATCTGAATAAGGCTACCCCCAAGGACTGCTATCCGCTACCGAGCATCGACCAATTGGTTGATTCAACCTCGGGCAATGAGATACTCAGTTTCCTGGATGCCTATTCGGGTTATCACCAGATCAGGATGAATCCAGAAGACGTCGAGAAGACCGCCTTCATTACTGACTGCGGCGTGTACTGCTACACCCGGATGCCCTTCGGGTTGAAGAACGCCAGAGCCACATATCAGCGACTAGTAAATCACATGTTCGAGGGACAGCTAGGTCGGAACGTCAAGGCTTACATTGACGACATGCTCGTCAAGACCCCCAAGGCCCAAGACCACTTCACCGACCTTGCCGAAACCTTCGGCAAACTCCTGAAGTACAACATGAAGCTCAACCCCGCCAAGTGCGTCTTTGGAGTAAAATCCGGGAAGTTCCTGGGTTTCTTGGTCACTCAGCGTGGGATCGAAGCCAACCCTGACAAAGTCCAGGCCATCCTGGACATGCGCCCGCCCATGTGCATTAAAGACGTCCAGCGTCTGACAGGGCGCGTCGCCGCTCTCAGCCGTTTCCTGTCCCGTGCGGCCGAACGATGCTTGCCCTTCTTCAAACTGATGAGGGGACCCAAGCTAGCATCTGCTACGTTCGCATGGGATGAGGAGTGCCAGACAGCATTCGCCGAGCTTAAGAAGTTCCTGGCTTCGCCACCGGTGCTCTCCAAGCCCGTCCCAGGCGAAGTCTTGCTGCTCTACCTCTCGGCGACGCCATCCACGGTCAGCTCGGTCCTAGTCAGAAATGACTCGGGAATCGAAAGATCGGTCTACTACACCAGCAAGGTGCTCAATGAGGCCGAACGGAGGTACCCCGCAACTGAGAAACTCGTGCTAGCGTTGGTTACCTCCGCAAGGCGCCTCCGACCCTACTTCCAGGGGCACCCCATCACCGTGCTAACCGGCGAGCCGTTGAAGAAGATTCTGGCCCACCCCGAGGCCTTAGGGCGACTCGTCAAATGGGCCATTATGCACGGGGCCTACGACATCTCGTACCGACCACGATCAGCAATCAGAGGCCAAGCGCTCGCCGACTTCATCGCCGAAAGCACCATCCCGGCCAAAGACAGGCCTCCGACCACGACCGGGCCAACCTGGGAACTGTTCGTCGATGGATTGTCCAATTCGGCAGGCAGCGGTGCGGGGATACTCCTGAGGTCCCCCGAAGGGATAGAGCTACAGTACGCCTTGAAATTCAACTTTCAGGCATCCAATAATGCTTCCGAGTACGAGGCCCTTATCTCGGGAGCACGCATGGCCCGACGGTTGGGGGTCGAGCGAGTCAGGATCCACACCGACTCTCAGCTGGTCGCAGGACAGGTCAACGGTGAGTACGAAGCTCGGGAGGCACCCATGATCAAATACCTTCAGTTGGTCCGGAGCCTGGCCCAACAGTTTGAGGAATTTGGGGTAGTCCGGATAGCTCGGGAGCAAAACTCTCAGGCGGACGCCCTCTCTCGATTGGCCTCCTCCCTAGACCCGGAAGGTACACGATCGGTCCTCCTAGAAGAGCTAGAGCGCCCGAGCATCGACATGGAGCTCCTCGTTGTTGACTCGACCACTCCAAGCGACTGGCGCTCCCCCTACCTGTCCTGGCTACAGGACTCCCAAGAGCCCTCCGACTCTCGGGAAGCCCGCCGAATGAAGTATCAAGCTCGGCGCTTCGTCATCCTCGAGAACACTCTCTACCGAAGATCGTTCTCCGGTCCCCTCCTGAAGTGCCTCGGTCCCGACGAAGCAAGCCGAGCCATCCAAGAGATTCATGAAGGCCTGTGCGGAGCGCACTCAGGGGCAAGGTCGCTGGCCAGAATCCTGTTACGATAGGGGTACTGGTGGCCCACCCTGCAGCGCGACTGCTCGGCCTATGTTCAACAATGCGACCGATGCCAGCGGTTCGACCACTTGGTCCATCGGCCGGCCATGGAACTTGTCACCCTAGCCGAGCCTTACCCTTTCGCTCGGTGGGGAATCGATATCCTTGGGCCATTCCCGACGGCCCAGTCCCAGAAGAAGTTCATCATCGTCGCCATCGACTACTTCACCAAGTGGATCGAGGCCGAGGCTACGGCAAGGATCACCGAGACAGTCGTTTGGGGCTTTGTTTGGAAATCGATCATTTGTCGCTTTGGCATCCCCCGAGTGATAGTAAGCGATAACGGCCGGTAATTCGACTCTCGGTATTTCTGAGACAGATGTGCCGACCTAAATATCCGCAACCACTTCACTTCGATCGCCCACCCTCAGGCCAACGGGCTGGTTGAAAATGCCAACAAGACTATCTTGAAAGGCATAAAAACTAGACTAGACAAGGCTAAGGGTAGTTGGCTCAAGGAATTGCCTAGCGTACTATGGTCGCACCGAACGACCCCCAGGACGACAACCGGTGAAAGCCCTTTTCAGTTGGTATATGGCACCGAAGCCATCGTTCCATTAGAGATCGCCAATCCGTCTCTCCGAGTGATCAGCTTCTCACCTGAGGCAAATGGGCAAAAGTTGCTCGAGAACCTCGACCTGGCAGACGAACTCCGAGAGATCGCGAACGTCCGAGCAATGGAGTACCAGCGCCGCCTCACTCGATACTACAACGCCAAGGTCCGAGATAGACGTTTCCAACCGGGGGACTTCATCCTCAGGAAGGCCGAAGCCTCTCGACCACTAGAGGCGGCGGGCAAGCTGTCCCCTAACTGGGAAGGCCCCTACCGAGTGGTCGAGACGCTTGGAAAAGGTACGTATAGGTTCGCGACAATGGAAGGGGAACCTATTCCTCGGACATGGAACGCAGCCGCACTACGCAAATTCTATTTTTGAAATTGTACAGCAAGATGGACGGAATAAATCCCTTTTCTTTTCATTCCAAACCATTGGTACATCAGATAGGCAAATGCCAGTACATCACATAGCAAAAAGCAAAAATCCGTCTAACATCGCTTCAAAGGGTCATCGCTCGACTGACTCGGTCTTGATCTCCTCGCATCCAGCCACTGACTCTGCCTCGTGCGGAAACTGGCTCGGACAAAAGGTGGTCGAGCCAGTTGGCTCGGGTGGCCCGTGACAAAGGTGACAGAGGGACTGCAGGAGGGAGGCCACCTTTAAACGTTGAGGAAGGCTACCTCCCAAGTTGGCAACAACCAGGAAAAAGGAGCGCCGTGAAGGCCTCCCCTCTTCCAATCTGCCAACTCCTTGGAAGGAAGGAGAGAGCAAGCATCCCCCGAAGAGTGAAAGAAATGAAGAACAGAAGAGGGAAAAAGAGGCTGCTGGGAGAGGTTAGGAGGGATCTGGAGTCGCCTCCTCCCCTCACACGGAGCGGAGTGGCGGCAGGCTTCCCTGATGCCCCCATCCGTCCTCCGCCTCGGCGCCCGCCCGGAAGCCACGCCAGAACTGAGAAAGGGCAAGAACCATGCCTTCACACGTCGAAGCCCTCTCCAGATCCGCGCGGCGACCGTCGGACCCGTCTTGAACTCGCGCGGCGACCGTGGGACCCGTCCAACAAGTTGGGACGGCAAGAGCCCTCCGCTCCCCGTCGTCGACGGCGTCGCCCTCCGAAGGATCCTCCATGCTCCGAATGCAAGGGCACAACGCAGAGTGAAGAGGAAGGAGTGAGGAAAGACTATTAGAGAAAATCCCAAGCAGTAAAGAGGAAAGGGCGCCTTTCGGTCCTTCTTATAGGCCAAAGTAGGCTACACGCCTTAAATGACCCCCCCTCGGAAACACGCCAAAGGATTTCTCCCCTGAACAGTCACCTCCAACTCCTCGTTTCCCGCCCTAGCGGGATTCACGAAGCGGCCTGACATTCAAAGAATGAGGGAACGGAAGGACGCCCCGTCAGAAGCCTACCAAAACAGCGTGCGAAAACCACGCAGGACATATCGGCACTTGCCAACTACTTCAGACACGCCAACCAAATCACAGCAAGGACAGCGATCAAACAAGTAAGCCATTTATTATCTCATAAAGAGGGAACTCCCTAAAGGAGGAAAGAGAGACAAACAAGAGGAAGGGGAAAAATAAGGCAAAATACATCAGGCCTCAGGCCCACTTGGACGCTCGAGAATGGCGGAAGGGGACGCGTCATCCCCGGTGCCTTCGGTGACGGCCGGCTCGGACACTGACCTCGCCTGTGCGAGAACTACCTCGGTCATGAGCCCTCCCGAAACACCCGGAGCCGATGACCCCGATGGAGGCGACCCCTCCGAATCTTCCCCGATCGACGAGGAGGAGCTAGAAACCGACTCATCTGAGTCATAACACTGGCCAAAGGGGAACTCGATCGCGGAGTTTTACTGGTCGGCGTAGTTTACCGCCCGGCGATAGCCCTGCTTGAACCCCTTTCGAGCACCCCGGCGAAGTGCTACCTCGTAGTAGGGTAGGGCGGCTTCCACCAGGTCGGCCGAGTAAGCATCCGAGCTCCTATAACGCTCGATCGCCTCTGCCTCGATCTGCCCCGCCCTTCCGACAAGCTCGACCCGTGCCCGCTCCGCCTCGGCCGCACGCTCCTCCGCCCGGGCCCGGTCCACCTCGGCCTCAGAGCAGAGGCGCTCCGCCGCCTCCGCCCGATCTAGCAGCTCGACGCGTTCGAGCTCCCAGCGATTGTCTAGCTCGAGGCGACGCAGACGCTCCTCCTCCAGGGATCGGCTTGTCCTCTCAAGAGACTCTCGGGTCTTGGCGAGCTGTTCGGTCAACACCCCGGCTTCCAGTCGGCTCGCCCGCGCCACCTCCCGGAACGCGGAAAACTCATGCCGGAGCCCCTCATGCTCCCCCTTGAGTCGGGCCAGTTTCCTCTCTCATCCCCCAAGGGTCCAGGCAAGGTTCGACCGCTCCGCCTCCGTCCGGGCGTGCACCTCCGACATCAAAGCCACTGACCGAGCTATGACCAGGCCGCCCTCCATCAGAACATCAAGGATCCTGGGGGGGGTATTGCGCCTTTCTCCCCCCTTCATCCTTACGGCGATCGACCGGCAGACCCAGTACAGGTCGCCCGTAATACCGAGCCTTTCCAAGGGCTCCGGCAGAGGGGACCGCTCCGCCCTGGGCACCCCGCCAGAAGGCTCTGCTCGAGCAACGGAGCCGATCGCCTCACGCACCACGGTCGGTTGGGGTTGCGACGCCTCCCCGGGCGAACCCCCAACCTCGATCGGCGCCGCGGGACCGACCGCACCGGGAGCTTCAAGCGCCTGGGGCTGCAACGCCCTCACGGGTGAACCCCCAGCCCTGCCTGTCTCGGCCCGCACCTCACCGACCGAGACATCACCACCTATGACCGATCCCCCGATCTCGGCGTCAACTACTTCAACATCGGCCCCCTCTACCCCCGTGGGGGGGAGAGCCGACCCATCGCCGCCCTCTGAAGGGCCCCCAATCTCCTCGGCCCCCTCTCACCTGGCAGGTGGGGGAGCTGGCCCCGAGGGGTCGGCCCCATCTTGCCCCCGAGAGGGGAGCGCCGCCGAGCCGGAGTCATCCCCGGCGGTAGAAGGAAGACCTGTCTTCTTGGCCCGTTTCCTGGCCTTCGCGGCCTCCCGCAACTTTCCCGCCATGGGATCCTTGCGCTTCGTACCAGTTGGTCGTGAAGATCCCCCAGGGGCCACCCCCTTGCCCTTATCTCGGGCTTGGGCGCGACCCGCAGAAGCATCTGGTTCGTCGGCCGCCGAGTCATCTTCTCCCAGATCGATGACCTCAGCAGCTTCCTCCAGAGGTTCCCGCCTCACGTCTGCAACAAAGGAAGAAGACCCAGTCAGGAGAAGGAAAGTAACTACCACCCCAGGAGAAGAGCCTCGAGAGCGGTACCTGTCGACGTCAACCGCGTAAGCAAACACCGTTCGATGTTCTCCGTCGTCACCAGCTCCTCGGTCGACTTGCGGTTATCCAGCAGACGAGCGGCTTGCCGCTCCACGTGGGGAGGGAACTCCTCCTGGCGAGGGGGAAGATTCGGATGAAAATTGTGCGAGACCGGACATCTCCAAAACTCGTCCGTCGCCTCCGCCTTCACCCAGAAGAATTGGGTCTTCCACCCCTTATGCGAGGAGTCCTTCGCTGCGAGTGAGATGCAACTCCTGTTCCTCCTCGCCTGGATAAAGTAGAAGCCCTTCCCCGCCGACGGGTGCGCTTTCAACTCGAAAAAATAGTGAAAGAGGTCCAAGGAAGGAAAAATGTCGTGCTGACGACAGAGAATCCGAAAGGCGGAAAGAAGGAGATACGAGTTGGCCACCAACTGAATAGGCGCCAACCGGAAAAACTCGAGAAGCTTAAGTACAAAAGGCTCGAAGGGAAGGCGAAACCCACTCTTCCAAGCCAGAAGAAAAGTGCAAATGTGCCCCGCACGGCTGTCCAGACTCGTCTCATACGGGGCGGCGGCAACAAAGCTGTACCTGAGAGGCAAGCGAAAATGATGCTCCAGCTTCCTCACCTCGGCTTCCCCCAACTCACTGCAATTGGGGACGGGCTCCCGCCTCACCTGCCTGATTTCCAAAGGCAGATCCGCCATCGAGCTGGAAGATGATCCCTCGCGCGAGCTCGAAGACTCAGGGGGGGAAGGAAGTTGCCGGACCGCCTCCGAGGTTATCCTCGCCAACTCCTCAAACGCCGCCGCAAGACTTTGCGTCTCCACTGTGCCCTCACAGCGCATCAAGGAGCCCCAGAAGCAAAGAAACTAAGGAAAGCCTAAAACCCTGAGAAGCCTAGAACGACGAACAGCGCCCAACGCCTATAAAACCCTGGAGGAAGGCGGTGCGTCGTTCCGTGCTCCGAGAAAAGGGGGGCCCCTTCGTTTCAAATCCGTCAGGATCATCATTACGGGCCCAGGCGACCACTACACGTGGCTCCATAACGCCAACAGAATTCCACCCACCTGAGCCACGCCGGTCCAAAGCCTCAAAAGCTACTCGACCGGGCCTCCATGGCTCGGGAGTAGGAGGGGGACAAGTGGAGAGGGGGATTTCTGTAGCGCACCCAAAGAGCAGCCCAACAAGACCCAACAGGGTCCAACGAGGCAAGCTCACCTGAGTGACAGCCCACAGGGCCCACTCAGGAAAGAAAAGCCCAATTAACAAACACTCGAGGAACCAACTCTCCCCTGCGGCCCCTAGGCTCGGATGGCCCGAGTGATGGTCAGGTCATAAGGAAGGTCCGGCCCAAGCCGTTCCCCCGCCCGGGAGAGACAGGCATTCGCCGACCTATCCGACCCCTCTTTCGCCGAGCTATGCTCATCGCCCGGACAGGGCTGGCGTTTCAGAAGCTCGGCCAGACTAGATATTATCCGTTCATGCTGCCGTTAAGAGTCCCCAACGGATAGGGGAATCAAGAAGCCGCCGGACTTCAAGGCGATAACGTTCCCACGATAAGGCCATGAAAGCCCACGTTGAGGACGTAACTCCCGCCGGAGACCCCTCAGCTTGCAGGACTCCTGAAGGCGGCACACTTTTTAAACCAGGGATACCCTCCGGTGGAAAAGAGAGCCATTAAGGTACTCATACACCCAAACTCCTGAGCAATCCACTTCACCCTCTGGTGGAGAGGAATCTCACGCACTAGTTTTTCTCCTCCCCATTACTGCTTCCACCACAGCTCTACTGACTTAACCATCGGAGGGTTTTTCCCCAGGGAAACCCCCTGGGCCCTCTGATACGTTTCCCTGTCTTGCAGTTCATCTTCTGGTGATCCACAGCCCGCTCAGGACACAGCGCGAGATTTCGCCTCTTCAACCCCTTTTCAAAGAATTTGGTCTGTTGCGCCGGGGCTTTGTGTCTGTCATCGAACCTACATCCGCTCTAGGCACGCATACGACCGAGCTCATAACGTCCCGCGGGGAAACTGTACTGCCACTCTTGCCATGCCTAGTTTCATTATTGTGGAGACTTTTAGATTTTTTTGCTTCGACCTTTGGATGAGCTTTTAACTTTGTCTTTGATTTTGCCCATTTTCTCTATTTCTTTTCTTTCTTTTTCCTTTGCTCTTACAACTGCGGAATAAGGTCATGACGGACTGCCCCTATTTGAGACCTCTTTTATTGGGGGGTCTAGATCAGTTCTTGCCCCCTTATTCGCCACTTGCCCCTACTTTTAGCCTAGAGAGGAGAAAAAAGAAGGATTTTTACTTTCCCCAAAGCATGGCCAAGGGAGAGACGGTGTTGCGCAAAAGAAGAGGACCGAACCACAGGGGTCGTGTAGTGTGTGTATGTTGAACCGGGGGTCTTCCTTCGTGATCAACTAGAGGCATGCCCCACCGTCGGGCTATTGCTGACTTGACTCTATGGATAAAATCGTTTTAAATACAACCCATTCCACGAATTCGGCAATTCTTCACCCTCTGCGTTAACTAAACGATACGCGTTACCAGGATAGACTTCCTTAACTACAAACGGCCATTTCCAATTGGGTTGCAGCTTAGACCTGGGACCTGCTGATCTGATAAATTTGCGTTTTAAAACCATGTTACCCACTTGGAATTTTCTTTTGATAACCTTCTTTTGGAAATATCACGAGACACGTTTTTGATAAATCGAGACGTGATTGGCCGCATTTAGCCTCTTCTCATCTAAGAGTTCCAGTTGGACTAGCAACGCCTCTCGACGCTCGTCGAGATTAAGTTCTTTGGCTAGCTGCACTCTTAGGGAAGGGATCAAGATCTCGTACGGGAGTACCGCCTCCATCCCATAGGTGAGAGCAAAAGGAGTTTGCCCCGTGGGAGTACAGACGGAGGTGCGATAAGCCCATAGAACTTCTATCAGTTTGTCGGCCCAATAAGCAAATTTGTGTGACTCGCATGTTTTCTTAATGATTTTAAGAAGGGTTTTATTCGTGGCCTCAGCTTGGCCATTACCTTGAGGGTAGTATGGTGATGAATGATGCAACGAAATATTAAATTTCTTACAGAGGTCCTAAAGTTCTCGAGAAACGAATGGAGGCCCATTGTCGGTGACGATATCACTTGGCACTCCAAACCGCGAGATGATGTTCTTGAGGATGAAGCAGCATACTATGGTGGCTTTGATTTATGCATAAGCTTCAGCTTCCGCCCACTTGGTGAAGTACTCCGTAGCTGTCAGAATGAAAGATTTCTATTTAACCTAAGTATTAGGGTCACCAAGTGGTCCAATGATATCAAAGGCCCACATCGAGAATGGCCAAGGAGCAGAAAGAGAATGGAGAGAAGAAGCCAGAGTGTAGATTTTATCAGCATGAAGCTGGCATTAAAGACACCTACGGACATAGGTTGAGCAATCCTCTTCTAGGGTTGGCCAGTAATAGCCCTGCCTAAGAATCTTCTTCGCCAACGCCTGTCCATTCACGTGCCCTCCACACTCACTGGAGTGAGCGGCCTCTACTACCTTCCAAGCCTCGTCGTCATCCAAACACCTCATTTGAACTCCATTGAGAGCCCGCCTGTATAGTTCTCCAGCAATAATCGTGTATCTGGAGGCGACTTTTCTAATGGCCTTGCGCTGCTCGGCGTTCACCATCTCGGGAAAGGAACCATCCATGCAGTACTGCTCTATCTCGTGATACCACGGCAATTCCTCTTCTCTATAATCTCCTCGAGCTTAGTTAATGAAACTTCCTTCAAATCTTCCTTCTCTGCTTTCTTCTCTACAACCTTCCTAAGATTGTCGAACCAAGGATCCTGAAGAGAGGGAGCGTCCATCCGCTGGACCACAATGGTCTCAGTGGAACGACTAAGCGGGAAGGAAAGGGAAGAAGCAAGCGATGCAAGCGCATCGGCCAGAATGTTCTGAGAACGAGGAGTATGAATGTAGATGAGCTTCCGAAACTGCCTAGACAAGAGCGTGACCAAATCTTGATAAGGCCTGAGTTTGGGGTCATGGGTGCGGTAAGTTGACAAAACTTGATGCAGCACCAATTGAGAGTCTCCTATGATGTTAAGGTATCGCGCGCCCATGAGGTAGGTATGCTTCAGACCGACAAGGAGTACCTCATACTCGGCTATATTATTTGTGACAGGAAATAAGAGTTGATAAGCGATAGAGATGGTTACTCCTTCCGGAGTGAGGAGAATGGCGCCGATTCCACGGCCCTGAGAGTTGAGAGCACCATCGAAGTGAAGAGACCAGAAAGGAAGATGAGTGATTACAGCCAAGTGTTCATCAGGAAAGTCGTCCTGGATTGAATCAGTGCGAGGGATAGGAGAATGAGCAAGATGTTCAGCAATGGCGTATCCCTTGATCGCCTTCTAAACAATGAATGTGATGTCAAACTGGGAAAGAAAACTCTGCCAGCGAGCCAATATGCTAGAAAGGACATGTTTTTCTAAGAGATAACGAATTGGGTCCATTCTAGAGATCAACTTAACCTCATGGGCAAGAAAGTAGTGTTTGAGTTTCTGAGGTACCCATACTAAGGCTGCACAGGTCTTCTCCATGGCAGTGTACCTGGATTAAGCAGGATTAAACAACCTCGAAAGATAGTATGCTGCCCTTTCCCTTCCTTCATCATCCACCTGAGCCAGGACAGCTCCTAGGGAGTCCTCAATAACAGAAATGTACAAGATCAGGGGTTTCCCAGGGACTGGTGGTTGCAGAATCGAGGGATTAGACAGATAAACCTTAAGCTCCTCGTAGGCCTTCTGACATTGTTCGCTCCATTCAAACATAGCACCCGCCTTCAACAATTCATAAAATGGGCGGCACCTTTGCGAGTGTTGAGATATAAATCTTCTAATGAATTGCAAGCGCCCAATCAGACCTCTGAGTTCAGTGATGTTCTTAGGCGGCGGCATCACCATAACGGCCTTAGCTTCATTCGGATCAATCTGGATCCCCCATTTGCTAATTATAAACCCAAGCAATTTTCCTGATGCGACTCCGAACACACATTTCTTTGGATTCATCTTCAATTTGTACTCCCTAGCTCTTTGCAACACCTTGGCTAAAATGGCGGGCTGTTCGACTTTGGACCTCGACTTTATCAGGATATCATCTACGTAAGCTTCTAAGTACACATGCATCATGCCGTGGAAGATAGCCATCATTGCCCTTTGATATGTGGCACCTGCATTCTTTAGTCCGAATGGCATAACGACATAGCAATACGTGCCCCAGGGCGTGGTGAAAGAGGTCTTCTCTTGATCCTCGGGAGCGAGACGGATTTGATTGTAACCAGAATAACCATCCATAAATGAGAGGGCCTCATACCCAGCCGTGTTGTCCACCAGTACATCAATGTGAGAAAGTGGGAAATCATCCTTCGGACATGCCTTATTTAAGTGGTGAGGACACCTGAGCTAGAGATCGGCGTGATGCAGCAGAGCGACATTACAAATCGCGTAGCGCCGTTCGAGACTCATGGACTTCTTTGTGGCTTGAAGATGGCTTGGAGATCTAGCTGGGAGCATGGACACCTTTATTTTCTTCACTATGGATCTTTTGTAGGCCAATTTGAGGCCAATTGGATGGTATTAGGGTCATATAGTGCTTATTAGGCTAACAGGGAGGTTAGTGGGCCACCTTGTGGTTCACTCTCCAGGCCCATTTGGGTTGGCCACCCCCCACCACTTGTGGACCCACCTTGGGAAGCATGCCCCCCCTCCCTAGGGTTAGGGTTGGGCGCCCCCCACCCTTTCCTTCTCCCACTTGGAGTGGCAGCCGCCCCTCTCTCCTATCTTGTAGGAGATTATTTAGCCCTTTCCTATTTTGTAGGTAGTTCAAATTAATTCCTTTTTTTAGGGTTTCTTTTTAGAAATTAAAGGTTTTTTCTTCCCCTCCCATATATAATCATTGTAATCTCTTTTATAAAAAAAAAGGAAATGAATAATTATTGTTGAGAATCAAGAGCTGGCCGTGGCCTACCCTTCCCACCTCCCCAAGAGGGTGCGACTCCCTCTCCCTCCCTCCTTCTTCTTCTCCCTCTAGGGTGCGATGCCCTAGCCGTTTCCCTTGCAGGTCCTTGGCTTCCCCACCTGCTGGAGGCGCCCTCACCATCACCCTCTCAAGCCTGGAGCCATGGATCAAGGGTTGGCTTCAAGCATGGAGGAGATGAGTCATGAAGCCCTGCGCCCAGATCTGGTTGTCTGCCTGCAGAAATAAGTCCGGAAGATCAGGTTGGCACCCTCCTTTCCCATCCCCAAACCCCCTTGACTTCTTCTAGGCTTTTCTTCATTACCCTGTCCCCCACGTCCCCTGAAAACCCCATAACCCAATTCGTCCGGTAGAGAAAGTTGTCTTCAAATCCCTTTTCCTTGCGCAGGCTGTCTCTGTGCAGACCTGTTGGAAACCAGAACCCTGAAGATCACATTGGGACGCCCTCTTCCCGACCTCTGATCCCATCGACTCATTCTTCACTTCTCTTCCCCTACATGTCCCCTACCTATCCTGAAAATCCCACTTCAAAACTCCATCGGGGCGAAAAGTTCCCTTTAGAGCCCTTTTGGTCGCGCAGACTGCTCCTGTGCAGTCCTGCCGCGACAGTGCCAAAACCCCTCCAAAGGGACGTCCCCCTATGTGTCTCCAAATGACCTGGGACTTTCAGCATCGCTTCACCACGTCCAAAACCCTCCCCTAGAATTTTATTGCAAGCTTCTGAGCCCCCGTGCCCTACTTACCCCATCCACCTTCACAGATCTCAGTTCTGACTGCACTGAATTGCAGAACTGAGCACCACATCCTTTCACTTCCCACGCCCTAAACCACCACTGCACGCCATCCCACCACTTCTATCCAACCATCCCATGACCCTCACCGGTCCACCAGAGAAAACCCCGCCCCTTTTGCCACTCGGAAGCCCCGGGTCCAGCCCGTTCTCCCGACCCCTATCCGGTTGCCTGCAGACAGTCCAGAAGCACAGGGCCTGCTCCAACACTTAGCCACAGCCTCCACGGCATCCCTTTGCCGTCGCCACTCCACCGGTGTTCCCGGGACATCCCCTGCAGCGACCACGCCAGGTTTCGTGACCGGCGGCTACTCAGAAAGGGGTGCACCGAGCCCTCTCCCCTGCTGCTTCCCAGCTCCGGGCAGATTGGCCAGCAGTCTGCCTGCCCGCTCGACGGCCGCACCGGAGCTTCCCTCCTGTGCCGACGGCGTCCGGCGTCTTCCAGAGCATTCAGCAACCCTCGCTGCCCACTTCCAGGGGTCGTGCTTCCTCCTTGGGGCCCGGGACTCACCCTCCTTGCTGCGAAGTTTAGATTGGTTCGTGAGTACCAACGTCCGCGGCCGTACGTGGGCGACAAGCTACACCGACCCGGTACCCGTCACCCCACCTCGCACGATCCCAGAGATACTTTGTAGCCTTTTACCTCCCTGCGAGGAGTGGGCATTAGTTTGGATTGTATCTATTTTAGCTTGTACCGGTGATCGTGTGACTTGGCCGGGTTTCTTCCCCACGCCCCGAGCGTGGAGGTATGCGTCTGCTTCCTTGCATGGTTAGCTTGCTCCTTTAGTATTCACTCTTGATGCCGCTGCTAGTGAGCGCAGTAGGGTCCTAGCTCGTATACTTATTTCATTATTCACTGCTGCAGTGAGAGAGTGTGACCGTCCTGTGACTTATCCGAGTCACGAGTGTGGAGTCGACCACCCTAGGCTCACCGGTTTCTCAACCGTGCGGATCCACGCACTTCCCTCCTAGGGGCACTTGTGAGCTTGACTTTCTTGTTATATGGCTTAGTCCCTGCTTGAGAATCTAAGGTGTTGAGTTAATCTATTCGGATCGTTGTGACGTTGCTGGTCGTAGGAGTCCATTTGGTCATCTTAGCACCTAGAGTCCTAGTTCGCATAGTGTCCCGCATCAACTTTGGTATCAGAGCTTAGGCTTGTCTATGGTGCAATTGAGTCATCATTCTACCATTCATTGAGTCTTCATTCTACCATTTGCATTGCCACACCATTTAGAGTCGTGTCGGGGTCTTGCATATGCATGTCCAGCTACCCGCCAGCCCCATGGCGGTTCCTCGAGCCCACGTGTCAAATTGGTCATCCCTGGTGGCCCAATTCGAGGCTCTTATGGCACGACCCCCGGGTGTCGCCCCTACCACTCAGTCGTCGGGGACCCGATCCATATACCGATGACCGAGTCGTTCCAGCGCCCTATCGTGTCCACGGCCATCCTACCTAATGGGTTGCATACGGAGATCGACTTCATCAGTAGGGTTCCATCTAATTGTGTCTCACAGGACATTGTTGAGTCTCTCTCTAAGACTAGGGAGATTGTTCTCTGCGGTGGCTTAGCTTTTATCGAGTTTCAACGGTGGTTCGGTCCCGTTCTATATCACGATGGCGCATGGTGCAAGATCGGCACACTTGCTGGTCCATGCATCATTTTAGGGTTAACTTGGTTGGAGGAGAGAAGAGCGACCATCGACCTGGACAGGAGGACCTGCACCTTACACCCATCTCACCTTCCCGGCGAGTTCATCTTCCACGACGGCGCTGCGCCGACCACCTCCGTGTCGCTAGCCACCCACCCCCAGCGATCCACTCCGTCTCCGGGCTCACGTCCCCCACCACTCCCGGGGCCCACCCCTATGGCCCCCTGTAGTGGGATGGGCCATTTCTCCGACCCATGTCCTTCATGTTCCCCTATCTTAGAGGACACACATTCAGAGGATGCCCCACCTGAGCGTATTCCGGTGAGTTATGAGGTTGACCGGGAGTTGACCAAGAAGTACCACGCCGAGGTTGAGGGGTTAGAGAGCGATCCCATAGAGATCCTAGTGGGCCAAGGTGAGGCACCATCCAATGACACCAGTCTATTTGTCACCCTAGCCCCAACCTTGCAACGACCTTTGCCCTTCAATCCTCATCTTGAGCCATCCTTGCCTTCCAAAGGCAAACTTATCATTGGAGAGTCTTTAGCTAGCTAGTTAAGGAAGGGTCCCATTCTAGATGCTTCGATTCCTTATTACCCACCCATGGAACCAGCTCTCCCAGTAGTACCGCTTGACTCCTTTCACACGATTTTTCGGTCCTTCTGCTTTCTTGAAAATGTGAAGGACTTCCTTAGGAGTTTAGATTGTCAATGGGAGTTGACATATGTGTTGGCCTTAGGGTCTGACCAACCCTATAGTCATAGCTTCACGCTCCCTGCTTTGGGGTCCATTACCTCGGCATACACCATAGGTCCTATCACTTCAGAGGTCCTTTTATTCTTTCCCATACCCGATGAGGTTGACTTTGTCCCCTCTTATGGTATTACGGTCCCGAGGGAGGAACCTTGCCTTCCTCATGAGCCCCTTGCCCCATCCATTAGAGCGCCTGAAGGTGATCAGCTGCACCTGGGTGAATGTCAAACATGGGCAAGTATAGTGAAGGGACCTATCGGGAGGGGTCATCATTCCTTTAACCCTTTCGATCCCCTCCCTA
Organism: Amorphophallus konjac; assembly: GCA_022559845.1. Taxonomy (NCBI): domain Eukaryota; kingdom Viridiplantae; phylum Streptophyta; class Magnoliopsida; order Alismatales; family Araceae; genus Amorphophallus; species Amorphophallus konjac. Next base: position 22,171,743 of record CM040129.1, read on the forward strand.
GTGAGCCTCTCGACTCGTATTCTTTCCCCCACCTTGTCGAGGAGGTCCATTATCACACCCCTTCCATGCATGCATCCACACTTCAGAGCTTGGAAAGAAGGAAGCCCCAGTCTCTCTCTCATGTTTCACCATGTCCACCATCATGTAGGGGTAATGTCATAAGTGAGTTTGGACTTATTAGTCCCCCTGAGTCTACCACATTTAGTAGGACACATGTGCATGATAGGTACAACTTTGGTTGTCCAGGTCCTCCCCATGTTGTCAAGTCCGGTAGACGTCATAGGCATGCTAGGTCCATGTTTGGATGTCCAGGACCACCCCTGCATTCGCATAGGTATGAGTCCACTCAGCTAGTTTGGAGTCTGCATCATCATCACTACCTTGAGTCCAGCAACGCGTGATATAGAGAATTGGCCGATGCTCATAGACACCCTCGCGAGTTCCAGGAGGGAGATTATGTCATGATCCGGGTCAGACCGGAACGGTTTCCTTCTGGAGCCGTGAAGAAATTACAGGCTCGTGGAGCTGGCCCCTTTAGAGTTCAGAGGCGAGTTGGATCCAATGCTTACGTTGTAGACTTGCCAGCGGACTATGGTATTTGCTCCACATTCAACATCTCGGATCTAGTTGCATACAGGGACCCGACAGTGATCCCTAGTGAGCTATTTGGGCCTACTCCACCCCTTGTGAGCGATCCACCCCCTGAGAGTCCACTTCCAGCCCTGTCACCTCAGCAGCGTGAGCAGATAGAGTCTATACTCGATGAGCAGGTGACTACCACTAGGAGTGGCGTGTATCACCGCTACTTGGTTCGTTGGAGAGGATGGCCCGCTTCTGAGGACACATGGATCACTAGGGCAGAGCTTGAGAGGATAGATCTAGGCTTGCTCGAGCGATACTGGAGCGACCGAGACCCTTACTCGACAGGGTCGAGTTTCTCCCGCCCGGGGAGAATTGCTGAGGACACCTGAGATAGAGATCGGCGTGATGCAACAGAGCGACATTACAAATCGCGTAGCGCCGTTCGAGACTCATGGACTTCTTTGTGGCTTGAAGATGGCTTGGAGATCTAGCTGGGAGCATGGACACCTTTATTTTCTTCACTATGGATCTTTTGTAGGCCAATTTGAGGCCAATTGGATGGTACTAGGGTCATATAGTGCTTATTAGGCTAACAGGGAGGTTAGTGGGCCACCTTGTGGTTCACTCTCCAGGCCCATTTGGGTTGGCCACCCCCACCAATTGTGGACCCACCTTGGGAAGCATGCCCCCCTCCCTAGGGTTAGGATTGGGCGCCCCCCACCCTTTCCTTCTCCCACTTGGAGTGGCAGCCGCCCCTCTCTCCTATCTTGTAGGAGATTATTTAGCCCTTTCCTATTTTGTAGGTAGTTCAAATTAATTCCTTTTCTTAGGGTTTCTTTTTAGAAATTAAAGGTTTTTTCTTCCCCTCCCATATATAATCATTGTAATCTCTTTTAGAAAAAAAAAAGGAAATGAAGAATTATTGTTGAGAATCAAGAGCTGGCCGCGGCCTACCCTTCCCACCTCCCCAAGAGGGTGCGACTCCCTCTCCCTCCCTCCTTCTTCCCCTCCCTCTAGGGTGCGACGCCCTAGCCCTTTCCCTTGCAGGTCCTTGGCTTCCCCACCTGCTGGAGGCGCCCTCACCATCACCCTCTCAAGCCTGGAGCCATGAATCAGGGGTTGGCTTCAAGCATGGAGGAGATGAGTCATGAAGCCCTGCGCCCAGATCTGGTTGTCTGCCTGCAGAAATGAGTCCGGAAGATCAGGTTGGAACCCTCCTTTCCCATCCCCAAACCCCCTTGACTTCTTCTTGGATTTTCTTCATTCCCCTGTCCCCCACGTCCCCTGAAACCCTCATAACCCAATTCGTTTGGTAGAGAAAGTTGTCTTCATAGCCCTTTTCCTTGCGCAGGCTGTCTCTGTGCAGACCTGTTGGAAACCAGAACCCTGAAGATCACATTGGGACGCCCTCTTCCTGACCTCTGATCCCATCTACCCCTTCTTCACTTCTCTTCCCCTGCATGTCCCCTACCTCTCCTGTAAATCCCACTTCAAAACTCCATCGGGGCCAAAAGTTCCCTTTAGAGCCCTTTTGGTCACGCAGACTGCTCCTGTGCAGTCCTTCCGCGACAATGCCAAAACCCCTCCAAAGGGATGTCCCCCTATGTGTCTCCAAATGACCTGGGACTTTCAGCATTGCTTCACCACGTCCAAAACCCTCCCCTAGAATTTTATTTCAAGCTTCTGAGCCCCCGTGCCCTACTTACCCCATCCACCTTCACAGCTCTCAGTTCTGACTACACTGAATTGCAGAACTGAGCACCACCTCCTTTCACTTCCCACGCCCTAAACCACCACTGCACGCCATCCCACCACTTCTATCCAACCATCCCACGACCCTCACCGGTCCACCAGAGAAAACCCCGCCCCTTTTTCCACTCGGAAGCCCCGGGTCCAGCCCGTTCTCCCGACCCCTATCCGGCTGCCTGCAGACAGTCCAGAAGCGCAGGGCCTGCTCCAACACTTCGCCACGGCCTCCACGGCATCCCTTTGCCGTCGCCACTCCATCGGCGTTCCCGGGACATCCCCTGCAGCGACCACGCTGGGTTTCGTGACCGGCGACTACTCAGAAAGGGGCGCACCGAGCCCTCTCCCCTGCTGCTTCCCAGCTCTGGGCAGATTGGCCAGCAGTATGGACAGTGCCGACTCTCGGTAGCCGAGGCCTCTCCAGCCCATCTTTCTGCCTTTAGGGACGGGCTTAGTTCGCCCCTGCAATTGCGCGCCAAGGCCCAGGCCCGACTGATAGTTTTACTTTAAAATCATGTGCCACCCTTTTGAATCTCTAATCTTGGACTTAATTTTCACATTTACTGGTGCAGTGGCGGGCTTGCGTGACGCATATGCCCATGAATAATTTAAGTCCATCACGGAAAGAACTGGCCTATTGCTCGGCCACAAGGTGAGAAGAATCTTATCTGCAATCACATCAACGGACTGGACTGTGGAGATACTCTTCACCTTAACCACCCGGCCTTGAAATGGGAACTTAAGGCATTGGTGGGCGGTTGAAGGCACATCATTCAAACTATCTATCCATGGACGATCCATAATTGCTTTGAACATCGGGTCTATGTCCAGAACATAAAACTCTACATCCATTACCAAAGGCCCTAGCTCGGCCTGGACCGTCACGACCCCGTGGCATGCTCGTCTGGAGTTATCATATGCCGCAATCGTGGTTGGCGTTGGTCTAAGCATATCTTCTGAAATATTGCAGGCACGCAGTGTACTGAGTGGACACACATTGATGGAAGCACCTGTATCCACTAGAGCTGACTCTAACGCCACTTTGTTCAAAAAAATGGTAATGCAGAGCGGCATCTGCCGTGCCTCTGAGGGTGCCAATTTTGACTCAGAGAATGAAATGGAAGGCCCCCTGGTAATAGTTCCCAACACTGACGGCAAACTATCTACCGCCACATCCTCGCTGACCATAACCTTCTGCAGAAAAGCCCTGAGGGCGTCCTGATGCAGCATGGACCTTTTAATCAACTCCAGAATTGATATCTTGGCCGGCATCCGGTCCAAATACTGTAGCAAATCATATTTCGTGCCCGGCATGGGGTCCACTTCTTCTGCTTCGACTGTTGAGGAAGGAACTTGAGGGTTGGGTGCAGACGCACCAGGGAAAGGGCAAGTGCAGTGGAATGGACGCCCGCTCCGGAGGGCGCATTGTCGTGCCGGCACAGCATCAGATGGACCCCCGATTGGGCCAATGGGGTAAGTGGAAGTGGTAGAAATGGGGGTGAGAATGGCGGAGGTCGGCCTGACAGGCCCTGGCGGAGTGGTAATGGGCGAATGGTTAAGTGGAGGGGTGATGATGGAGGGCATGGCAGGTAATGGTGGAAGGGTTGGCGGAACGGTGGGGAACGTGGGGGGTGCAATAGGTGATTGGGAGAGGACAGGGGGTGGAGCGGTGGCCAAGGTGGTGGGCCGGAGAATGGAAGGAACAGAAGGTGCGGGGAAGTTGGTGTGGTGGAAGGCCAAAAGGTGGGCGGGGGTCTCATCATCAAAAGACCACCCAGCATTAGGGGCTGGGCGGTGGACTACATTCACTTGAGCCGGTGTCGGCAGTTGTGGTTGTTGTTGAGAAGTGGGCGGATGTTATGGCATGGGATTATGATGAATCCTGAGGTCTTGGTGCTGCTGCTGCTACTGTGGAGGTTGTTGTTGTTGGGGAGGTTGCTGAAACTGCTGCTCCTGAGGCGCCGCCTGCTGCGGCCTAGCTTGTCTTCTTCTTTCCTTGATATCTTCAATCAACTTGTGCATTTGGGCCCAATCAATCCTCTGGCCCTCATGCAAATCATACACCAGATCTCTAAACTGGTAGCATCTCTCTATGGTGTGCCCGGGCTGCCGATGGTATATACAATACCTTGACTGATCGGCTACCGGATTCCAATTCTGACGCTCTAGAGGCAATTGAATGTCACCAGTGTACATTAGAGCTGAAAAGACATCGGGGAGGGTTTCTGGAAGTGGCGGGTAATTGACTCTCTTGGGTCCTGGCCGAGCAGGCCCATAACCAGCAGGAGGAGGAACGTTGTGGTACTGGGGTGGCTGTTGTGGCTATGGTGGTGGTGGTGGTGGTTGTTGCGGGTGCTGAGAAGCTTGGCAAGTGGGTCGGGGGGCTTGTGGAGCGGAGAACTGGGGGTTGCGAGGAGGTTGCTGGAAACGAGGTGAAGCGGGTTGGTTAGGAAATTGAACAGCTTGGACCTGCTCATTGACTTGAACTCCCTCAGTTACTGGGCCCTAGGATTTTCGGGTAGTTTTGGATTTTTGGGTCTCAAACAGTGAATGGATGGGGGAGTCTTTGAATTGGGTCTGGATGAATCGGGCCCGGCTGTACAACTGGTGCATGTTAGATATATCGTCCATTGCCAATATATTCTGGAGTGTTGGGGTAGCATTAGAAATCAGAAATTTAACATTTTCTTCTTCGAGATCTGCCCGGGCACATGCGAGGCCATCTGCCTCCATCGATCTGCATATGCGGCAAAGTCTTCGTCTGGCTTCATCTTTTCTGCTACCAAGTCTGTAAAAGAATACTCGGGCCCAACCCGATCCTGAAATCTCTGGATAAACTTCTCCTTCTCGGTCTTGAAACTTTTCACCTCCTCTAGAGGCAATGTGTAGAACCATTCAAGGGTGACCCCGTCCAAGGATCGGCGAAACAGATATGCCATCAGGTGGTCGTCATGCTGGAACTGCGCCGATTCATAGAGAAACTCCCTGACATGAATAAACAGGTTGCCATTCCTGTCATATTTCAGGTACACGGGGAGCTCAGACTGCGGTGGGAAACGAATGTCCCTGAAGTTAGGAATGGGGACATCAGCTAAAGACTGCGGGCCGACCCGCTTGTGGAGGAGGTCAATCTGCTACTGCATGGCAGCCCATTTGTCCAGAAGTTCCCGTTCCCGGGAAGGGGAAGATACGGCAGGAAGGATCGAACCGGAGTGTGGAGCCGAAGGATAGACTAACTGAGGGGGCAGCCCATAAGACAGATAATGGGCCAGGGAAGGGCCCATATCCGCATGAGCCAACTGGGCGGCCCCTGATTGTAGACGGACGAGATCAGTCGGGGCCACGAGGGCTTGCGATGTTGGAGAGAATGTGGTGTAATGATCAACATAAGAAACAGAGGGGATCTGGGTCTTCCCCTTATCAAGTGACTGATGGGCCGAGGTAGAAGCCTAGCCCGCTTCCATGGTGGAGAATCGAAGAGCCTGAGGACGGATGGGAGTAAGATCGATGGGGGCTGCAGAGGTGGCCCCTAATACAACAATCGGGGGTGTGGAAGTGGCGGCAACAGTCGTGCCAGAAGGAAGTACTGAGGGTAGGGTATCTGCTCCTTACAAGGCCTGTTTCAGCAGGTGGAGTTGAGTAAGATCCAGCTGGGCCATCATATGGAGAACCTGACTGGCCGAGCCGTGAGTGGATGAATCTGAGAGGGAGGGTTGAGCACCCTCAACAACAATGGTCGGGAGAGGAGGGGCATTCCCCTCTCCCCCTTGCACATGAGCGACCCTAGGTGGGTCCTCCAGAAGTCCCCGAGGGAGAGAATCCTCAGGGGGATGGGAGAAGTTGTAAGACGACATAATCAGAGGTGAATCGAACAAGGGATTGAAATAAGAATGGGAAGGTGAACCACCCTTAGGAGATGATCCTGAGGGTGTGAGACAACTCCACATACATTGAGCACCTGGGAAGAAGAAGCAAACAATCCTACCCAAAATCTAAATAGCATTGAAGTGATGCACACACAAGAGAGAGAAGAGACGAGAAGAGAGACAACCAAGTGAACACTCAAATTATGGATGATGCGCGACAGATCTTATGAATATTTCCTTGTAGGACCTTAGTGGGTTAATTAAGATGTGAGTTCACATAATCGCAAGGTACCTAATCAGGGTGAGAAATGGGGAACTGGCTGACTCTAAAGGGACTCTCTCTCGCGGATGTAAACCCTAGACTGGGGGGGTGGTACGGTACAACATGCCTGGCGTCCGTGTGGGAATCCACGGCTCACGGAGACTTACGGAGGCCCTCAGCAAGGTCACCTAGTCGACTCCAAGGAGTATGGAGACGAGAGGAAACCCTACCTCGGTAGGAATGCAACTACTAATGAAGAGTATGTATGCCCCTATGCGCACCGGAGTGCATGTAGAATCTAGCCTAGATCTAGCAGACAATGATCAGGCAAATAAGAGAAAATGACATGAACATGATCATGCAACAATATAACAACAATAGGGGGAGATCCAAACAGCACCAAATATATATATGTAATGATATAGATCAATGAGCAAAATGTAGCCTTGGGTGTACTGTAGCAGTAAAGGACGGTCTGATGAAGACCGCGCAGGGTGTGTACACGGTCTGTAATGGACCATTCAGGGAGAGAAAACGGTCTGGAATGGACCGTGCTGAAGCAGGGAGTAACCCCAAAATAGATAAAAAAACATAAAATGTCGAAATGACCAAGGAATGAGACTCAGAAGTGTACCTGGATGAGGGGTCTTTCGACAGACCGTGCAGAGTCTGGAACGGACCTGAAACAACCGCGAAATATCAACAGAAATCACAAATCTAAACACAGCAACGTACCTGAGCCAGCAATGATGAACGGTCTATATCAGACCGCGGGAAGGAGTGGACGATTTATACAAAACCGCTGGGTGTAACGGGCTGGCACGAGAGGAGTTCTTCGATGATCACAGGACGGTCAATCTCCAGCAGTTCAAGAACGTAGGTGGCTCACAAAGGACTGCGTAAACTCCAGAGGACAGAAACACAAGATAGGCCAAAGATCAACCTGAAATACTCAAAGAAGGAAACTAACGAAACACACAAATGGGTCAGCAAAACACTAACACGATGGGCACTAGGCGTCCCACCGTGATCACCAAAAAAGGGGATGTTGACATGTTTTCCCCCCACATTTTCTCCTTCTTACCTTCCTTTTCTAATAATCAAAATGTAAAGACAAGTGAGATGAAGAAAGAAAGAAAGAAAGGGTGAAAAAGGGCGTATGATCATGATCACCACCAAGACACGAAGTACCGAGGGGTAACCGTACCTTGGAAAAGGGGAGAAAGCACTCGCCTGATGTTCAGCGCTGACAGGTGTAGACGGTCCTGGAAGATCCGCTCTGTGATTAGGACGGTCTCTCGACAGACCGCTCAAAGCGTCGAAGTAAGAAGTGGAATGAAGATGAGCCTGGCGATAGCACGGTTCGCAGACGACCACAATAAGGTGTTGCACGGTCCTATGGGGGCCGTGTATACCTGTGGATGGGCAGACGATGACCGTTCAATGCTTCCAAACTCCAAAGCGTAGGATCCAATCCTCCACCCCTTCCGGAATGCCAGAGGGGATGGGCCTCGTGTTAGGATGATGTTGACCTGTAAAACAAAGTAGAAGACACGAAAATGATACCTAAATTAGCCCTAAGGAGTGTAGCAACTATAAAGAAGAATGGAAAACAAGCGTGATAACATGGAATGGGCGATACCTGGGAGGTGTTTAAACCCCTATAGGGCGTCAAAACAAATGGGAGGGTGTGAAAATGATATGATGTAGTGAAAGAACGTAGAGAGAAGTGGAGAAATAAACATGCAATGAACGAACTAATGATTCAACGTTATGACTAAAAACTCAAATCAAATGACTACTCCCTTGAACAGGAGGCTTAAAAGGATGTAGAAAGCCTCCCTCCCTGACTGCAGGTCACTTGAGAATTCGGCATAGCTTCACTGTGACCTTGAAATCCCCCCCCCCCCTTTTCAAAGCTTGGCCTTAGGGTCCTATTTATAGAGCCTTGAAAGCCAACCTCGAAATTAGGGTTTTCAATGAAAATCAGCTCGAGATATCAACATAAAATCCGTAGATAATATAATTATATTCCAACCAGTTCAAACGGCACCCCATTTGATTGAGAAACCGCGGAGAAATAGTTGGAACAAATTAAGGATAAAACCACGGAAAGAGAGAGAAAAACCCTTAATTTTTCAGTAATCGAACCATTGCACGGTCGTGCGATAGACCGCCCAGTTCATTGCTCGGTCGGTCACAAGACCGTCCAACCTGTCGGTGGAAATTAAGTAAATAAGCAAATATTATCTAAATATCCATCGAACTGCCCGATGATTTCACCGTTGGACTCTCATGAATTGGGCGGTTACAAATGGACCACCCAGCTCATGGAACGGCCAAAGCCCAACCGTCCAATGCCTGTCGGTGGAAAATCAGAATAACTTAGATAATTAGATAATTATCTGAACGACCAACAAATCTGGGACTCTGAGATATGGAAGGTCATATACCTACCGCTCAATGGCATTGGACGGTTACATATAGACCGTGCAAAAGCTTGTCGGTGGAAATTCAGAATATTACCTTAACATCCAGTAAATAGACACACGGTTCATAATCAACTGCTCCAAAATGGAACGGTCAAGCGATAGACCACTCAATGACTGGGCATTTGAAATTTACTAAAAATGCGATAAATCAAGTAAAACTAAGGCCCATTAAGCCCTGAATTGAAGCAGACCGAGTCAGGGAGGGAGGTACCCATAAAATAGGCCCAATAAGCTGCCTGAAAATAGCCCAATGAGTAATGGATAACTTGAGGCATCAACAAATGATGGTAAGAGGAATGACTCAACTTATCGGCAAAAAATGGGTGTCAACAGGCGCCAGATGAAGAGGGGCGATCTCGCGCTGCTCCTGAGCGGGGAAGGGAATGACCACGTACCCTTGAAGTATGAATTGCAAGAAGCGAAACCCGTCAGAGGTGCCCAGGGATAGATCCCCAGGGAAGACCCTCCGATGCTTAAGTCAACACAGGTAGTAGAGCACTGAAGCGAAGAGAAGAGTAGGGAGGAAAGTGGGAGCGTGAGATCCCTCTCCACCAAAAGGTGAAGTGGTTCCTGCTCAGGCTTACTTGGCTTGCTTACGCTTACTTAAGCTCTCTTGTCGCAGTAGGGCATGTCTTGCTTAAATAGTAGCCTATTGTGTGAGTTGATCCCTGTGAGCAGAGGAGATCCAGGGGGGGTTAGGTCCTTTATGCGAGCTCCTTACGGTGCGTGGACTCATGGTCTCTCCTATTGTGGAAGTCAAAAAAAGAGAGAAGAAAAAGAATGTTCCTACGGCACGGACGTCTCGATATCTCAATAGCAAGTCGAAGATGGGAAGGCCGAATAAACCCTGTACCTCCTTCAAGCAGGACGAATATATATACGGTGCTCCACCATCCAACAAAGAAGCCCCTCGGGCAGAAGAGATAGCCTCGGTTCCCCAGTCGACTGTGCCGAAGGCCGAATCAAAAGAAACTCGGGAATTCAAACACATGTTCGGCATGCACCGGAAATCACTCAAAGTTTCGAATCGGGATTCAGAGGCCCTAAACTAAACACCCCGGAGGTGGTGCATTACAACTAAAGCAACACGGGAGGACAAGCGTCCGTCCGAATAGCTGCGAAGCTGAGATGAAGTCTAAACCGGCCCAACCCGCACTTAAACTGGCGCGCCCTTGCTTGGGCCTTAAACCAGCGCCCCCCTCCATTAAGCCTTAAACCGGCGCGCCCCCTTCTCATTCCAAATCGGCGTGCCCCCCATTGTGTGCTGCTAATCCGGCACGCAAAACTCTGCACCGTTTCAACCAAAGGGCCATCCCATCCGCCAGCCGATACCCTATTTTCACATGAGTCTGGTGCCCAGAGGGCATTCAATGCTCGAAGCTCTGTCTCCACATTCGTTCAATAGCGCAGCGGCGAAGGCATGCATCGAAGGTGGAAGCAGCAGAAGATCTCCCGGCAAACCCGCGAACATCCTATCCTCGGACGAACAGTAGTGTACGATATGAATCAGTAGCAGCCAACGCAATGAGTCAACTCCTGGCGTTGCTGCGAACAAGGCAGAGATGGCAGGAACCCTCCCCCACTGGTCATTCTTTAGGAAACGCAACCCGTCCTATATATATGGGAGGTTGGATCCTTGAAAGGGGCGGTTCAGAAGAGAGACACAGCAAGAGAGGCAGAAAAGAAGCAGAGAGATTTCTGAAGAAGAAGAAGAAGCCCCGTCCCTACGCATGCTGGGTGAAGAAAAAGAGAGATTGAGCGTGAGAGAAGAGAGGTGAGCTCGGAGGGGGAGCAGCTTGGTCTCCGTTCCCCCTCCCCCATCAATGTATTCCTTCCTTTCTCTCTGATGTATTCCCCCCTTTTTTTGCTTTAGGGTAGATTCCCCGATGTCTTTCACTTTGCGAATGAAAAAAAAAAAAGCTTTTTTTGTAACATATGGTGTTCTTCTGCTTTCCTCTCTTTCTCTATGCCTTCTCCTCATCCAGGGCCCTTCGAAGCTTGCTTCTCCATAGCATGGCCTTCGAAGGAGTCCAGGGGATGAACATTCATGGCCTCGTGGCATACATTTGTCCTACTTCATGAAACTATCACCCGTGAGCTGTGGGAGCTCTTAAAGGCTAGTCCTCGAGCTTTTCCACACTCACATCTGGGTTATCGGACCGCTGTGAGGTCTGCATTTTGAGGTTCACCCCAGAGCAATCCGTTTAGTCTTCCTCTATTTATCTCTGGCAAGCCTCAGTCCGGGGGAGATGCTGCCCGATTTTTTCCAAGGCCAAGAACGATAAGAACCAAATGCATACCAGAACAAACAAACAAACTATTCTCTGAGGTCTAGAACATCATGTGCTTGAAGCCTCTGAATCGAACTGGACCTCCCAGTTCCTGCACAAACCCCTCTGAACAAAACACTTGAACCTTAACGCTAATTTGCCTTAACAAATGATTAAAACACTTAAACTTCCTATCTATCAACTTCATCCATCAATTAAATGAATAAACCAATCAACAAGTCAATCTGTAGGTTGAAGAAACAAGAACATAATGAAAGATGATTGAAATAAAACCCATAGAAATCAACCCGGCACGCCCCTAATCTAGCGTGGGTTAATCCGGCGCGGTACCCCCCCACGCCAGTTTAGATTCACACTCAAAGCCATCTTCGAATTCTTGGAGTGAACAGTGCACGCTTCCATTACTATATGATCCTTTATCCGGCGCGCCTTACTATTCATCCTGCAAAACCGGAGCGCCCCCTTCTCTTGGGTCCCTTATCCGGTGCGCCCCCGGGGCTTCCCTTCACCGGCACCACCCCCCCTTATGCCTTTAACCGGCGCGCCCCATTACACCCTTAATCCGGCGCGCCCCATTACACCCCTAATCCGGTCGCATATACATATTGTTACCATGATCGAGTTTGAACATAGTCTGTTAGCATGAGTTTTTGAACATATTTTATTACACTAGTTTTAAAGTCTTAATAACCATGTTTTAAACCTTAGTATAGAACTTCTGTACATAAAATACTCGCATGTTTTAAAAATCCGAAAGCCCCAGCTCTCAGGTAAATGGCGCCCCTGACTAGGGCACCAATTTTCAAATTGAAGACCCCTCATAGGGCGCCAATTTGAAAATTGAAGACCCTGACCAGGGCGCCAATTTTCAAATTGAAGACCACTTGAGTGGTCGTCAATTAAATGAAGACACTTCGCAGTGTCGTCATTTCCATTTCTGTAATTTCTAGTAATTGATAATTCAACACATTCAAAAATCCATAACTATCGAACTAAAGCATGAAATTTTTACATGAACATGTTTCTGGAATCCTGACATTTTCCTCTACCTGCTCGTACCATTATTTTCTGATTCGGAGCACTTTCACATTAATTAATAGTGAACAACTCCCTGTAAATGGCGCCCTTGACCAAGGCGCCAATTTCAGAATTGAAGACGCCGCGCATGGTCGTCAATTAATTGAAGACCATGTGCAATGACGTCAATTCTATTTTCTGAAATTTTCAGTAATTAGTAAATCAACGCATTCAAAAATCTATAACCATTAAACCGAACCACAAAAATTTTGCTTGAATAGGAGAAAGTTTGGAAAAATGATTAGTAACTTGTATCACAGAACTTACCGTCCTGATACGAAGCATAACTCACTTGGAAAATAACTCAATTGGTGACTCGCAGCAGTGTAGTCAATTAGTTGCACATGTACATCAAATTGGTGACACCCTGAAGAGTCTTCAATTAAATGAAGACTACTCACAGGGGCGCCAATTCCATTTCTTGAAAAATTAAAGATACAACAATAGAAAATTCATATCTGTGAAACCAAAACTCAACAATTATACCTGAACATGTTTCCGGACTCCCGAGGATTTACACTACCTGTTCATATCAATAATTTATATTTTTGAGAAACTTTTCCAAAATGAATAGTGTTTTGAGTCACAAAACGTACCTGCTGGGTGAAAATCACCCAATGAAATTGGCGCCCCAATCCAGGGCGCCAATTCATCAAATAGCGGTAGCCAGCAAGTCTTCAATTAATTGAAGACTACATGTAGGGGCGCCAATTCTTTATTTATATATATATATTCAAAAAAAACACCCTCTGCAATTGGCACCCCAAGCCAGGGCGCCAATTACTTAAATAGCGGTGGCCAGGTCGTCTTCAATTAAATGAAGACTCCCAAGGCAGGCGCCAATTTGATATATATATATATATATATATATATATATATATAAATTGAAAATTTGAAAGATTGGCAAACCCCCAGACGTCAATTCAGTAATTACAGCTTATGATCTTGATCTGCCTCGTGATTTATGCAAACACAAACCAAATCCATATTCCTGCATATTATGAGTTCTAAATTCCATTCCATGAAAAATCTACTTGTGTATATCTTACATGGTCAAACCTTGAACCTCTTAAACTATCATTTGGGAGTGTTGGAGCTAAGTGTCATGCGTGGTAAAGTGCTACGTTATGGGAGCCACCTCTTGAGGCCGTACGGCGTAAAGTGCTACACGACGGGAGCCACCTCTTGAGCCTGTAGGGGCCATCTCTAGAGTCCTCCATAATCAAATGACTAGTTAATCTTGTCTGTAATACTATGTTTCTTAATTTCTTAAACTTCCACATTGGCTATAAATGAGAGTGGATGTCAAAAGTAATACATGAAATGCTATGCATATAGGGCCCGATCTGGTCCTGGGAGGAGCACCCACAGGTACTTGTGCCCATGGGAGTTTATTGACCACGGTGTTTAGCATTGCACCGGAGTACATGCTTGACTTGAGACACTCCACCCCTACTCTCTCTTTACTTGACTTGACTTGCGTGGCCCGGAACGGGCAATACTTGACTTGTGACCCGAGAAAGGGCAAAATACTTGATTGATTGAAATAGCCAATTCTACTGATACGTACTTGACATTACTTGCTTGAGTTGAATTTTTACTTGCTCGTACCTGAGATATACTTGTACATGAGTTCTTTCTTGCACTTGAGTTCATAATCGTACATGAATCCCTACTTGCCCCGAAGTGGCATTTACTTCTATAAAATTTTGAAATACTGCTTGTCAAATACTTGAAGTCTTGATGTACCCCCTTTATACAGTTCTTGATCTCTTACTGTTCATCATGCCTAAATTTACATGTATACCTGGTTTTTCTTATACGTATATCATGCATAGCCATACTGATAATACATGCAAATTGTAAATCACGTAAAGATTGCTTGAATTTGAGATGTAATTCCTACTGAGCGATTCGCTCATCTAGTTGCTTCCTAACATTTTCAGATGATTCGGATAGCGACAAGAATGGGATTGAGACCGAGTGAAGAGTGCTAGAATGCCAATCACCTAGCATTAGCTAGTCGCGTCTTTGAATTTTATTTGAGTCCTACTTTGTATTTCAATATGTCCGTTTAGTTGTCCAACCCATGTTAAGGCATGTAGCCTAGTGTCGGATTTTAAATTTGGAATTGTCATTGACTATCTTCTAAGTCCTTTGGTTAATCAAATAATCATCACTTGGACTATTGGGATTATTAAATTTTTATTAATCTTTTGCGCACTCCGTAATTATGTATGTCAAAATTTTATCGCTCTAATGACACGATCTATATAGATGCGTCACGCATCCGAGTATCTTCCGCGCTCGGGACGTGATAGTGTTCGTGGTATCAGAGCCTAGGTTTTCGAACCTAGGGAAACTAGAAGAAATAAAAGGTTAGAAAAAAAAATTTACGATCATGATTGAAATCTAGGTAAAACCTGAGTCCAAGGATAGGTAAAACCCGAGTCCAAGGATAGATATACCTTACCCGGTGAGATGTATAGAGCCATGGGTTAAGCTCTATACTGACTTTTGACGTTATAAGTAAACCCGATCTTTATCATACTTGAACTCTTTTGTAGGATCATGGCTGCTGAAAGAGCACAATGGCACGAGATGCAGCGCACCGTGCAGGGCCTTACACAGGCACTACAACAAGTGGCCCAAGGCGGACCTAACCGTTGAGCGGGTGATCTCCACAGGAGTTTTCGTAACATGAACCCACAAAGGTTCACGGGTTCGTCCGACCCCGAGGATGCCGAGAATTGGTTAAAGGATTTGGAACGAATCTTCCGTGTAATGCAATGCGTGGATGAGGAGAAGGTTGTACTGGCCGTATTCCAACTGGAGCGGGACGCTCGATGTTAGTGGGAATCCATAGAAGCAACACTGCCAGAAGACCATGTCACATGGGATGAATTCACGGAGCATTTCAACAACAAGTACTTCTCCGACCATATCCACGAGAAGAAGGCCGCGAAATTCGCCGCTCTAAAACAACGGGACTTGAAAGTGGCCGAATATGAGGCCCAGTTTTCATGATTGTCGAAGTATGCACCTCACTTGGTGTGTACAGAAAAGATGAAGGCGAGAAGGTTCCTCAACGGGCTTCGGCCCCACTATATTACACAACTTATGCCGATGGACATCCAAGTCTATTCGGAGATGGTTCAGCATGCCCAATTGCTAGAAGACGCCACTGAATTATCCGAGAGAATTCGAGGGAGAGACAAGAAGGAACCCGTCACAAGCCTGGGAAAATTCAAACAATCATTCAACAAGAAAAGGTTCTTCATGGGAGGGGAGCCCTCTAAGGCAAAGAAATTCCAGAAGAATGACAGGCCATTCTCCACCGCCACGCCCTCTAAGGAGATTTGCAAGTATTGCGATAAAGCTAGTCATAAGATCGAGGAATGCTGGAGGAAGTTAGGAGCTTGTCTTCGATGTGGGAGCTGAGAGCATCGAATCCCAAACTGCCCACTGATGAAGGAGCAAGACACCAAAGACGGGAAGCGTCGGGTAAAGAGACAAGGCCGTCTGCAAGCTCTCCGAGACACGGAACCCGCTGAAGGCAGAATTATGGAAGGTACTATCACTATTTGTTCAAAAATTGCTCAAGTTTTATTTGATAAAAGAGCACCTCATTCATTCGTTTCCAAGAAATTTGCTGCTTCACTTTCTAAGAAACATGAACTGTTAGATTTGGTCATATCTACACCTCTTGGAAACGAGGCTGATATCACTTATCACTATCTAAATTGTGAAGTGATGATTAAGGGAAGCAATTTACCTGCTGACCTGATATGCCTAGATATGAAGGGTTATGATGTCATACTAGGTGCCGACTGGTTATCCACATACCAAGCAACTGTTGATTGTCGGCGTGGCAACATAATTTTCGTGGATTTCCCAGAGCTAGTTTACAATAGCCCTCGGAGTAAATCACTTCTTATATCAGCACTCCGAGCTAGTAAGCTTATGGATAAGGTATGCATGGCTTTCATAGCATTCGTGACTGCCACGGAAGTCGAAGAGGTTAAACTTGAAGACATCCGTGTAATTCGGGATTTTCTTGATGTTTTTCCAGAAGATTTGCCCGGCTTACCCTTGGAAAGGGAAGTGTCATTTATAATCGACCTTGTCCCTGGTGCTGGTCCTGTTTCCAAGGCACCATACAAAATATCCCCTGCTGAGCTGAAGGAACTAAAAGAGTAGCTAATGGAGTAATTAAAAAAGGGTTTCATCATGCCGAGTACTTCCCCATGAGGAGCACCCGTGCTATTCGTCAAAAAGAAGGACAGATTGATGAGACTATGCATTGATTATCGGTAACTAAATCACCTTACAATCAAGAACAAATACCCGCTGTCGAGAATTGACGAGTTGTTCGATCAGTTATCTGGAGCTTCATATTTCTTCAAGATTGATCTTCGTTCTGGTTACCACCAATTGAAGATCAAAGAAGAAGACATTCATAAAACCGCATTCCGAAGCAGGTATGGACATTACGAATTTACTGTTATGTCTTTTGGACTAACAAATGCCCCCGCAGCTTTTATGCAGTTAATGAACAACATATTCAGGCCCTACTTAGACCAATTTATTGTGGTCTTTATTGATGATATTCTGATCTATTCAAAGACCGAAGAGGATCATGAAGAACATCTCAAGAAGGCACTGCAAATATTGAGGGAAAACAAACTATATGCCAAATTCAGCAAATGCGAGTTCTAGCTCGAGGAAGTATCCTTCCTAGGCCATATCATTTCGAAGAACGGAATTGATGTTGAACCATCAAAGGTCAAAGTCGTAAAGAACTAGGAACATCCCACAAATGCAACGGAGATTCGGAGCCTCTTAGGTCTAGCTAGTTACTACCGGCGTTTTATCAAGGACTTCTCCAAAATTACTATTCCTCTGACCAGGTTAACCCGCAAGGAAGTGCCTTATGAGTGGAATGAAGACTGTGAAAAGACTTTCCAAACTTTGAAGGATCTCTTGACCACTGCTCCAGTCTTATCATTACCAATTGAAGGAGAAAAATACGAGGTATATACCGATGCTTCTGGTATTGGCCTCGGATGTGTATTGATGCAAAATGGAAGAGTCATTGCATACTCTTCCCGACAGCTCAAGAAACATGAAGAGAACTACCCGGTGCATGACTTAGAACTGGCCGCAGTAGTATTTACCTTGAAGATCTGGAGACACTATCTCTACGGAGAATAATTCACTGTATACTCCGATCATAAAAGCCTCAAGTATTTATTCTCCCAAAAGGAGCTCAACATGCGGCAAAGGCATTGGCTCGAATATCTCAAAGATTTCGACTTCATTATACAATACCATCCCGGTAAGGGTAATTCTATAGCTGATGCCCTTAGTCGAAAGCCAAGAGCAATTTTGGACAACTGTATGATACAAGAATGGAAGCTGCTGGAGAAACTCTCTGAGCTTGATATCAGCACAGATGAGAAGAACAAGTGTATTATTCTATCTCATATGAGTCTACACACAGATTTGCTACCTGAAATCACAAAGTTTCAAGAAGAAGATCCTGCACTAGTGGAGATAAAAAGCAAGCTGGACGAGAGACTTGATTTCAAGCTGGCACCTGATGGCAGATTGCTATTTCATGAACGGACATGTGTGCCCGACTGTCCCGAATTAAAGAAGAAGATACTTGAAGAAGGTCATAGATCAAGGTACACGATCCACCCTGGAGCCACTAAGATGTACCAAGACTTAAAAAGAACCTTCTGGTGGCCTAACATGAAAAGGGAGGTAACAGACTTTGTATCTCGTTGCCTCACATGCCAACAAGTGAAGGCAGAACATCAAAAACCAGCCGGAAAACTACATCCGCTGGATATTCTTAAGTGGAAGTGGGAAGACATTGGCATGGACTTTATCATGGGTTTGCCCAAGTCTAGGGGCGGATATGATGGAATTTGGGTAATTATCGACCGGCTAACTAAATCGGCCCATTTCTTACCCATCAAAAGTCGATGGTCAATCAATGTACTTGCTGCCCTGTATATTAATGAGATGGTTAGTTTGCATGGAATTTCCATCTCGATCGTATTTGACCAAGACCCGTGCTTCACTTCTCATTTTTGGAAGAGTCTACAACACTCTCTGGGGACGGAACTCAACTACTGTACTGCTTTCTATCCCCAGACAGATGGACAGATCGAGAGGACAAATCAAGTTGTGTAAGATATGTTGAGAGCATGCATTATAGACCTCGACGGAAGCTGGCATGACCACTTACCACTAACCGAATTTGCATACAACAACAGCTATCAAGCTAGTATACAAATGACACCTTTTGAGGCATTATATAGCAGGAGTTACCGATCTCCTATATGCTGGGATGAAGTCGGTGAAAAATAAATTCTACGCTCAGACATGGTACGAGGTTCTACCGAGAAGATACACCTCATTAGAGAAAGGTTAAAGATAGCACAGTCCAGGTAGAAATCTTATGCTGATATTAGAAGGCGAGATTTGGAATTTCAAGTCGGAGATCATGTCTTCCTCAAGGTATCTCCCGGCCGAGGCATTAGAAGATTCAGTGTTAAAGGCAAACTAACACCAAGGTTTATTGGTCCATTCGAAGTGCTGGAAAGAGTAGGCGAGGTGGCTTATCGCATCGCCCTACCTCCGCAACTGTCAGAAGTGCACAACGTGTTTCACGTTTCTATGCTAAAGAAATACGTGCATGATCCTTTCCATGTCATTGACCATAGTGATTTAGTGGTACAGAAGGACCTTACCTACGAGCAGAAGCCACGAGAATCCTTGTAATGCCCCGGGTTTTTCGGATCCTCGTTTGTGAGTCCCGGATCTGGTTTCTCGGAGCGTCCAACTCCGTTGTGTCCAAAATTTCATTTCGGACATCTTTCGTGTTCGGATCGGCGTGACCCGGAGTCGTTTCGGAGGCCCGGAGGCGTTCCGCGGCTTTTTCCGCGTGTGTTTTCTGATTCCCGGCGTGGGTTTCGGCTTTTTCATCGGAACCTCGTTGCGGGTGAACCGGGTCGTTCACCTAGGTGAGTGTGGTACCGTTGCAATCGGTGCGTTCCGAGGATCGCGAGGGTGTGATTTTCTATTTTTCGGGATTTTTCTGATTTTCTGGATTTTCCTATATATACCCCCCACTCTCTCTCTTCCTCTCATTTCTCACTCTCACCCTCTCTCTCTTCTCCCACTCTCTCCTCTCACTCTCTCCTCTCCGGCGGCCGACGGACCGAGGCGGGGGCGAGGCGGGGCGATGCGAGCGAGGAGGACGGCGAGGATGGGTCGAGGATCGAGGCTCGAGGGCGTGGTGAAGCTCGGCCGTGGGTTCGTGGAACGGCGAGGCTTCAACGGTGTTTTCTTCGTGGATCGGCATCCACGGTGCGCTAAATCTTCGGTGGAGGTAGGGTGATGGACCCCCAGCTCGTGCTCTTTCCTTTCCCGCAAGTTTCGTAGGCCGTGGTGAGCCGAGCGGGTCGTTTGGGGCGTTTTGGGGAAAAATCATGTTTCGGGGAGTGATCGCCCGATCTAGCGATTCATTACGTTTCTGGCCGATCCGAGGCCATAGATGCATGCTAGGGGTTATTTGGGGGCTTCCCCTATATTTTCCCCCTCATCCGTGGATGTTTGGGGGCGTGGCGTGGATTTTTGGGGTTTTCCCCGTCGTTCTCGATTTTCCGAAATGGTCGCGGTCCACCAGAAACCGCGTTCATTGGTCGCGATCTTGGGAGAACCGCGTTCATCCTTTGTGTTTTGGTCGAGGAGGCCTTCGAGCGTCGCGGTCGTGCGATAGACCGCTTTGGTCTAGTCGCGGTCATGGGATGACCGCTACTATCTGGTCGCGGTCCTCGGGCGACCGCTACCAGCGGGGTTGCGCGTGGCTAGTTGCGGTCGTGAGGTGACCGTGACAGCATGGTCGCGGTCTCCGGTCGACCGCTACCATCTGGTCGCGGTCACCGGTCGACCACTATCTGGTCGCGGTCACCAGGTGACCACTACCACGTTCTGGTTCCTGTTTGTGCTGTTTTGACCTCCGGTCAACCCGGTTGTGACCCAGTGGTTGACTTTAGGTCTCGTGAGTGTCTCGGACACCCCGTGGAGTTCCGTGACCATGTCTTTGGGTGTCCAGAGGTTGTCCCACTTACCTCATTTTGCGTGCCCGCGAGCTTAAGGGTCCGGGTGACCTTTCAGTGTCCCGATTGTGTTGTGTTGGTCTTCCGTCGACTCGGTTGTGACCCAGTGGTCGAGCTCCTGCCTTGTGAGTATCCCGGACACCCCATGGGTTCTGTGTCCGTGTTTCTGGGGTGTCGGGAAGGACCGTGTTTCCTCGATTAGCGTGCCCGTAGGTGTGGTGGGTCTGGGTGACCTCACGTGTTCCGGGCTTTCGTGTTGCGCTCGATAGAGTCACCGTGTATTGGTGTGTGTGCGGTGGGGTCTCCCCCGCATATCGTGGGTTTCTTTGGTCGGCGATTCCCATGTGGGCCACGTGTTTGGCCTTGGACTGCGAGTCCAGTTATCCGGCCTGGGGCTGGAGGTTTCCCGCTTGCTACAAGATGGGAAATCGGCGTGGTGGCTTGTGTTCATAATTTATTGGGAGTTCTGTCCACATATATCTACCACCACGAATTTTCTTAATTTTTGATAAGGTCTCTAGGTATTTTTAAAATTTCGTCCAAGTTCCCAAGAATAGTCTGCCCACAGTTTCCCAGATCCGACCCAGGTCTAGTAAAAACATCCCAGAAAATCCATTTCGTATCCAATCAAAAAACTAAAAATAGTCCCGGATTCCTCTCTCAGAGACCTTCAACTTTTCTGAAGAAATCATTTCCAGATTCGGAGGTCTTCTCACCGGTCAACGTCGATCTTCAGAGAAGATAGATCCTGCCCCTGCAGTTCTGGCCCGAATTCAGCAAGATTGTAAATTCAACAATCAGAAATACAGATCTGATTATTTTTTTTGAAGACCCCTACGTCGAAGTATTTTGAGTCCTCTTTCCAACGGCTCTAATCTCGTCACATTCCGACGACGGGGCTGATCACAGCAGCAGTTTTCTCCGAGTCGCGCGCCTGCAAACAGAACTTTCAGGTTTGTGGCCGAGTTCCCCGCGAGCGTCGTCCGAGGGCCGCCCGGCGTCCGGCGGTCGTTCCAGCAGCTCGCCATCCCAGGGGAACGCTTTCCAGGTGTCTCCACAACAGAGGAGTCATCAGGCCCCACACGACCCCTCCGGCCAATACGTGGGCCCCCACTAGCACGAGTACGCGTGAAGCCGAAGCATTGCCCGAAATCGCCCGTAAACCCGAACTTGGTCCTCCCGGGCCCACTTGTGTCGCCCTTTACCTCCCTGCGTGGAGTGGGCTTATTTGTACTGCTGTAAACATAATGTACTAAGTTCCCGGGAGTACGAGTTTTGGCCGGGTGCCGTCTTCGCCACGTCGAGAGCGTGGAGGTATCGCCTTCACCCTTACACTTGGCATTAGCTTAATTCTTTATATGCTTTATATGCCGCTGCTAGAGAGCATGTGTAGGGATACCTAGCTCGCCTTCAATTTATAATATCACTGCTGCGAGAGAGAGCGAAGCCGTCCCGTGACCCGATCCGGGCGCAAAAGAGAGCCGACCACCCTAGCTCATTGCCGGTTTCTCAACCGCGCACATCCGACGCTTCCCTCGTTAAGGGACGATCGCGAGCTTGTCGTGTCCGTGGTCCCGTCCCGCATCAATTTGGTATCAGAGCGAGTTGAGTCTAGGGTGTCAAAAAGAAAAAAAAAAGAGTGTCATTTACATCGAGTCATTAGTCGGTTTAAGTCGAGTCTAGGATCATCATATTTTCAAAACAACAAAAAGAGTCATTTTTGGGTCGCATACATCCCTTTACTCGGTATATCAAAAGGTGTTGTCCGAACGTTAGGCTACGCCTATCGGGAAGGCCGCACATTTGCGCGAGTGATCTTCGGATCGATTGCCTCCGCCACGTATCGAGTTTTGGTTAAGTCTAGGCGCATCATTTGCATTAGTGTGTTTTGCTTTAGTCGGCGTCTTCTAGTCGGTGTGTTTGCATGCCCACTCGTCGGGGTACTCAATACTCACCCCCACCACCACCACCTATGGCCAACCCACGGGATACCTCGGGAGACTTCCACTCCCTACAAGAGGCGATGATGGCCATTATGACTAGGTTGGACCAATCCGATGCTAACTTTCGGACTTTCTCCGATAATATGGATGGTCGCCTTAGGGCCATGGAGGGACGCTTGGAGACCTCCGATAGGTCGGTCCAAGACCTCGTTGGGCGGTTAGATAGGATGTCACACGGGGACCCTCTTGGGACAGCCCAAGGTCCACCCGCACCTCCTCCCGCGGTGGCCCAAGTCCAACCCGCTCCCATGGCCCAAGTCCAGGCCGCTCCCGTGGCCCAAAACCAGCCACCACAGGCTCCTCCACCCGCCCCTCCTCGGGTTCCCCAACTACCACACCGTGACCTTGGTCTCGAAGACTATGGGTCCGACAATGCCTACGAGGGGTATGGTTAACGCCGTCGTGGTTTTCAGCCACAACGAGATGAGGATGATGATAGGGTCCTTAAGACCTTGCGAGCGGACCCACCCGCTTTTTACGGGTCTTTGGATCCGAAAGTCTACCTAGATTGGGAGTTTGGCATGGACCGTTATTTTGAATGGTATGATATGTCGGAGCGTCGAAGGGTCCGATTTGCCACCATGAAACTCATGGGGCAGGCACAAACCTATTGGAAGAATGTGGAGAGCCTGCTACTTCAGCGGCTAGAACCCCCGATCGACACATGGGCCGAGATGAAGAATAAACTTCGGCAAAAGTACCTTCCTCCCACATACCACTAGCGACTCATCGATAGATGGCAAAGTCTTAGCCAGGGAGACCGGTCCGTCTCCGAATACATCGCAGAGTTTGATGAGTACTTTCTACGATGTGGTGTCACGGAGGAGAGTACCATGCCCGTGTCCCGCTTTCGACGTGGTTTGCGGCCACACTACCAGTATGAGCTTTTCCGCCGCAATGCCAAGACGTTGGAAGAGGCATACCAGGTTGCTCTCGAGATGGAGCAATTTGAGGGAGAGTTCGAGTCTAGCCATCGATTGGGCCCCACCCCTCTCCGTAGTACCGAGCCCCGTCACTCCATAGGCCCGCATCAGCGGCCTCCCATGGCTCGACCTCAGGAGTCCACCCGTCAGGAGCACTTCGCTCCAAGGCCTCATCCTCCTCCACCCCGGGATCTATTTCCACCCCAACCACCGGCACCCATTGCCCGTTCCCCGGCTCCTATAGCCCGTCCTCTGGCACCGGCACCCCCTCCACTATTGTCCAAAGCACCTACATCTCCCCCATTACTGCCTACACCCCCTACCCGACGAGATGATAAGGGTAAGGCCCCTTTTATAGGAGAGAGTAGTCGGTCGCGAATACAGTGTTTCCACTGTCACGGGTATGGCCACATCGCCAGTGAGTGTCCCGCTCGCACCACCCTAGCCTTAGGTGTTGGAGGATCCGCACCTCCCGAGCTTGAGTGTGTCGATTACGAGGCCGATGAGGCACTGGCCGATGAGTACTATGCCATGGGGGAAGAGCTGGGCGACCCTTCGGCCGCCCAGGATACCGCCACCTAGTGGGCTTGATGCTACCACCTTAGTCTAGAGTCATGTATGAGTCGGTGTGTTTTCTTTGTATGGTTTGTTTGTGTGGTGATTTTGAGTCGATTGTTTGCGTGGTTTTCATTCATGTGTCAGTGCATGGTGAGTCTGCATGTGTCTTGTGCAAGCTCGTTGTCGTTCTCTTATGAGTGTGAAGCGAGTTGACTCACTTGATGAGTATGGGATCGGTTCTACATCTGCACCCAGATCAGTCACCTATAGGGACTCAGCGGTGATTCCTAGTGAGTCTTCGAGCTGTTTCCTTCCTTTTGAGAGTGCCCCTTCGGAGTGACCACCTTTAGCCATAGCAGTTTGCATATCGAGTATATATGGAATGAGCAGGTGCCGATCACTTGGAGTGGAGCATACCCGCACTACTTGGCACGGTGACGGATCCGCCGGAGTACTCGCGCAGTCATACCCCTACTCGACGGGGTCGAGTTCCTCCCACCCGGGGAGAATTGATGGGGACATCAACGTCAGCCCACTCACTTTGTGTTTGCATCTACGTCCTTTTGTATTTGTATGTACGCCCTTGTGATATATGGGTACACAATAGTAGGTCTTAGTGGGTTTATTTGCAAAAGGCCATTGGGTTTCTTTGCAAATGTGCATGTAGGCCCTGCAGGGGCCCCCTCCCTCCTCCTTATTGGTCCACCTGGACTCCTGGGCCCAAGGTGGCTGGTCCATGGTCCAAACTTGGACTTGGACCTAGAATTAATTAAAGAAGACAAATTCTAATTGTCCTCTTAAAGGGGGGGCGAACCTTGTTGTTTAATGGGGTTTAATGTGGTTGTCAAACCATATCCCAACCCTTCATTAATCAACCCTTGATCCAAGGGCTTAGAATAGGTTAGACCCCTTGCATATATATACTTGTATTTTCATATTGAATGAATTAATGAATGGAAAAAAAGGCATTTGCCCCCAAGTGAAGCTTGCGCCCCTCCCCTCTCTCTCCCTGGTTCCTCCACCCCCTCTCCCCTTTCTAGAGTGTAATCCATTCCCCCTTGATCCCCTCCAGCATCTGAAGCAACTCCGGTGATCGCCGCCGCCATCGTCTCGCCGCCGATGCGTCGTTGCCAACGGTTTCGGTGTTCTGTCCACTTAGGACAGATCCTTCTTCTCTGAATTCCTGCTATCACTCCCTTCATCTTCTGAAGCTCAAAATTTCAGGGTTGGTTCCCCTCTAGAATCCTTATCCCCACAAAAAAAATCACGTCAAAATTCATCTTTAGCTATTTTTTGATTTTCGTCCAAGTCCAAGTTCCAGATCTGTCCTGGTTCTGTTTACTGTTCATCAGCTCTGAGTTTACCCCATTCGAACCATCTTTTTATTTTTGTTGGGTCGCCCAAATTTATTGGGAGTCTGTCCACATATATCTACCACCAGAAATTTGATTAATTTTTGATAAGGTCTCTAGGTATTTTTCAAATTTCGTCCAAGTTCCCAAGAACAGTCTGCCCACAGTTTCCCAGATCCGACCCAGGTCTAGTAAAAACATCCCAAAAAATCCATTTCTTATCCAATCAAAAAACCAAAAATAGTCCCGGATTCCTCTCTCAGAGACCTTCAACTTTTCTGAAGAAATCATTTCTAGATTCGGAGGTCTTCTCACCGGTCAACGTCGATCTTCAGAGAAGATAGATCCTGCCCCTGCAGTTTTGGCCCGAATTCAGCAAGATTGTAAATTCAACAATCAGAAATAAAGATCTGATTATTTTTTTTGAAGACCCCTACGTCGAAGTATTTTGAGTCCTCTTTCCAACGGCTCTAATCTCGTCACATTCCGACGACGGGGCTGATCGCAGCAGCAGTTTTCTCCGAGTCGCGCGCCTGCAAACAGAACTTTCAGGTTTGTGGCCGAGTTCCCCGCGAGCGTCGTCCGAGGGCCGCCCGGCGTCCGGCGGTCGTTCCAGCAGCTCGCCATCCCAGGGGAACGCTTTCCAGGTGTCTCCACAACAGAGGAGTCATCAGGCCCCACACGACCCCTCCGGTCAATACGTGGGCCCCCACTAGCACGAGTACGCGTGAAGCCGAAGCATTGCCCGAAACCGCCCGTCAACCCGAACTTGGTCCTCCCGGGCCCACTTGTGTCGCCCTTTACCTCCCTGCGTGGAGTGGGCTTATTTGTACTGCTGTAAACATAATGTACTAAGTTCCTGGGAGTATGAGCTTTGGCCGGGTGCCGTCTTCACCACGCCGAGAGCGTGGAGGTATCGCCTTCACCCTTACACTTGGCATTAGCTTAATTCTTTATATGCTTTATATGGCGCTGCTAGAGAGCATGTGTAGGGATACCTAGCTCGCCTTCAATTTATAATATCACTGCTGCGAGAGAGAGTGAAGCCGTCCCGTGACCCGATCCGGGCGCAAAAGAGAGCCAGCCACCCTAGCTCATTGCCGGTTTCTCAACCGCGCACATCCGACGCTTCCCTCGTTAAGGGACGATCGCGAGCTTGTCGTGTCCGTGGTCCCGTCCCGCATCACAATGGGTGCGTGCGTCGTTTTCTGTGTCCACGTTCTGTGACACGTCCACTAGTCGTAGCTTTCCCACGGCATGTGTGGGCTAGCTCGCCTGGGAGTGGCTGAGCGGCGTACCCGAGAGAGGCGGTGAGTAGGCTGGTTTCCGCAGGGCCCCCGCATACTTCCGAGTCCGAGTTTAGGGGGAAATACCAACTGGAGGACAGGCCTAGGGCGTACGGTCTGAGTGTGCACATGAGGTTCGGGGCGTCGGACGGCGCCGGCAGGCGCGACCCCAACTAGTCCTTGTTCTGTGGTACTGGTTACTGTGTGTGTCTGAGTCTCACGCCCGGGGCGTCGTAGCTAGACACTTGTGACGCGGTGTAAGACGTCAGGGGACGCAGCCGGTCGTTCTTCTAGTGGGTGGTGCTCCTGTCACGTGACGTGGGTTGTCGTGCACCAGGTTTTGTTCTGTCCACGGGACGGGACTTCGTGAGTGGTTTCGGGAGTGTTCCCGGAGTCGAGGTCTGGGGTTTCCGGTGAGCTTCACCGAGGGCCTTTCCCCAGACAGTGTTGTGTTCACGACGGTAAGGTCGTGACCGTGTTTCCTGGCCGTGTGATTTTGGCTCAGGCCCTTTTTCGGAGGGCAGGCCTCCGCTACAGGGGTAGCGTGGCGTTTTCCTAGTAGCATGGCTAGGGCGGTTCGTGTCTGGTGGTCCCCGATTGTGGAATCGGGTGGTCGAGTGCGTGGCTTGGTTGTCCCCCGACGGGAGACTGGGTCGTGTTTTCTGGTGCAGTAGGAGTAGCTGTAGTGCCGAGTTTTTGACCGGCCACCCGTTTGTTGTTCCTGCTATAGTTGTAGCTCTCCTTTCCGCTACCGCCGCTGTTTTCGGTTGGGATTCCGCGGGATCCCTACTGAGTCTCTGTTTTGGAGACTCATTCCCTACTTTTCAGGTGTGGCGGTTCTTCCTCAAGGTTCGAGGGTGCGGAGCGGAGGTTCTCAGTTGCCAGCTTGCCGGGCCGAGTGTTCACTTGGCATGTGGTACGTTTTACTGCTTTAGACTGTACTTTCTGTTGGACTGGACTCTGTTGTAGTTGTTTATTTATTTCTGTTAATTATTGAATTGTCCTGCTTTATTTCCTATTTCTTTGTGCCTCCACACTCCTTTTAGCCCTTCCGAGCCCTCCCGACTCGTGGGCGGCGGTGCAAGTCTCAGGTTATCGGGCCTTCCCGGTAATCGGATTCTCGGGCCGTCACAGCTGGTATCAGAGCGGTGGTTGTGGACGTACATGGGAATTTGAGATATTGCAGTGATCAGAGTCCATAAGGTACAGTACAGTCGGCGGCTGGCTTAGGGTTTTGTGTTCGCTTTCCGCCTTGTTTCTCGCTTGAGAGCTTGAGTGCGCTGCGTGGCGCTGTGAAGGTGGTTGCTGTCCGTGACTTTCGTGCCAGCGTGGGGTCTAAGGATCGAGGTCGAGAGCCTTCTCCCTCATCGGTGGTGGCCCTGGTTGTGCTGCGTTGGGCAGAGGTTGCTGGCAGGCGTGAGTTCGCGGTGCTGCGTTCGAGGAACCTGCAGCATGGTCAGGTGGCTGGAGCGGATTTTCATGGTTAAGTGGCCATGAGCGTGCTCTAAGGGAGCTGTTGTCGGTTTTGGCCACTCCAGCTTGAGATTTATCCAGCCCTTGAGGTGTTCTGATCGAGAAGTGTGCTCGGGTGAGCGGAGGATCTTCTCGGTGAGCTGCTATTTTATCGAGCCTGATGTCCTTGTCGTGCTCTATGGCGTCAGAAATGACGTGTCGGTCCCGATTGTTTTGTGGATTTGAGGTAGGATTGGGCTGTGGTGTCCCAGTAAGTCTTGCTCCTGTGCTCTTGTGTGCGAATGGGGTGTGTTCACCCTGGAGTTGGTTTGAGAGGTGAAGGTTCCGCGGTGAGCTTCGGGACTCGAGGATGAGCGTCGGCAGTTGTCGTTATGGCTCGTGTTGCGGCTCTTGGCATGCCGTGTTGCAGTTTGAGGAATTGCAGCCGTGGTGCATCGAGAGATGCTGTGATCATAGTCCGACGTGACACTCACCGAGTGTGTCGGAGGCGCTGACTTGACGGAAGTGATGGTTTTCTTGATACTGGAAGGTGCTATTCCCAGCATGCGCGAGGCTCGAGGTCAGGTCAAGTGCGGAGTTTTCCTTCCGTTGGTCGGAGGTGCGATTGGTCTCTCCTCTGGTTGGAGAGATTGCATTTGGCCAAGGTTCGTCGTCTTGCACTGTGCGTCCGGATTGGTTGGCCTTTGTGCGCCGTGAAATCCATGCGAGACGTGTTCCGTGTTTTGGCAAGGTGGTTCCCTGTGAGAAGTGTTGCCCGTTCCCTGATGTGTAAGGGTGCTGGCGCTGTTCCGGAAGGACGAGTGCTGGTTGGGCGGTGTTTGCTTTCTCGGCTGTGCGCGTGGATCAGAGTGCGCAGCGGAAGCGTGGTGGGCCCATAACCCACTGGTTCAGAATCGTAGCGTTGGTTGTTGCGGGTGGATTTCTGAGGAAGTGCAGAGCAGCGGAAGATTGGTTCATCGGTGTGTGTTGTCTCCGGCGGCGTGAGACGTGTTGTTGCCGTGCCGTTGCTTGAGATATTGTGGTTTATGGCACAGGCAGGTGGAGAGTTGGGGAAATGTGCTGGCGAGGTTGCCGCATGAGTACCCTGTCCTTGCGTTGGAGGTTGCGTTCGTGGATGAGATCGTGTTTTGGAGAAGTGTGCCGTGGATTGTAAGAGGTTGTGAGTCCCGTGGCTCTGTGATAAGAGCAGGAGTCGGGATTGGCAGGCATCCTCTTGGATTAATTGAGATGGAGATTTTGATGAGATAGGATTCGATGAGACAGGACGGTGGTTGATGCCTGTGTGTGGAGGTCTCTGATGAGACGTTGGCGTGGGATATTGATCCTCAGTCTGTGGCCAGCAAGGGAGGATTCCCCGTAAGTCTGAGTCGAGTGACGTGAGGACCGTGTGGAGATGGAGTCATGTGGTTTCGCCGTACTCCCCTGAGAGGGTAGGGTTGGCGTGAGGTTCGAGATTGGAGGTGGTGGTGGTCTGTGCGAGTGTCAGCGGAAGGCCTGTTGTGTGTTGGATCGTGCCTGCTGGGCCGGTGGCGGTTTCCCGTTGGCGAATGTCTGGTGACCAGTGGATGGTCTTTCACAGATTGAAGATGCTGGTGGTTGTGCATCGAGAACGGCGAGAGACGTGTGCATATGAGGCCGTTGGTGGCCGTTTCTGAGGTGTGAGCTGGTGGAGGCTCAGTGATTGGTCACCCCTGGTGCAGGGTGTGAGATCGATCCGCGGGTTGTGAAGCTGGCGGGTGGTTGGTCCGCCGAGCATGGGCGTTGACCGGTGGTTTGGTTCTTGGGGCGAGGATTGCGTTCCCTCGGTGAGCGAGAGGGTGGCAGCGTTGCCGTGAGTGGTTTCCGTTGTGTCTGAGGTGATACCAGACTTGTGCCCTTGTGTTATGCCTGCTCTGGTGGCCGGTGTGTGCGAGGTGTGCGGAGCGTGGCATTGTTCGTGATTATGGTCTGGCCGTATCCCTCATGATTGGCGCTTTTGCGAGAATTGAGGTTTTTCTATGCTGGGGTTCTGACGGCGTTGTCAGTGGGTTACGGCGTTCTTCCCCTGTTCCTGTGCTTGTCCTGAATTTCGAGGATGAAATTTCTTTAAGGGGGGAGGGCTGTAATGCCCCGGGTTTTTCGGATCCTCGTTTGTGGGTCCCAGATCTGGTTTCTCGGAGCGTCCAACTCCGTTGTGTCCGAAATTTTGTTTCGGACATCTTTCGTGTTCGGATCGGTGCGATCCGGAGTCGTTTCGGAGGCCCGGAGGCGTTCCGCGGCTTTTTCCGCGTGTGTTTTCTGATTCCCGGCGTGGGTTTCGGCTTTTTCTTCGGAACCTCGTTGCGGGTGAACCGGGCCGTTCACCTAGGCGAGTGTGGTACCGTTGCGATCGGTGCGTTCCGAGGATCGCGAGGGTGTGATTTTCTATTTTTCAAGATTTTTTCGATTTTCCTATATATACCCCCCACTCTCTCTCTTCCTCTCATTTCTCACTCTCACCCTCTCTCTCTTCTCCCACTCTCTCCTCTCACTCTCTCCTCTCCGGCGGCTGATGGACCGAGGTGGGGGCGAGGCGGGGCGATGCGGGCGAGGAGGACGGCGAGGATGGGTCGAGGATCGAGGCTCGAGGGCGTGGTGAAGCTCGGCCGTGGGTTCGTGGAACGGCGAGGCTTCAACGGTGTTTTCTTCGTGGATCGGCATCCACGGTGCGCGAAATCTTCGGTGGAGGTAGGGTGATGGATCCCCAGCTCGTGCTCTTTCCTTTCCCGCAAGTTTCGTAGGCCGTGGTGAGCCGAGCGGGTCGTTTGGGGCGTTTTGGGGAAAAATCATGTTTCGGGGAGTGATCGCCCGATATAGCGATTCATTGCATTTCTGGCCGATCCGAGGCCGTAGATGCATGCTAGGGGTTATTTGGGGGCTTCCCCTATGTTTTCCCCCTCATCCGTGGATGTTTGGGGGCGTGGCGTGGATTTTTGGAGTTTTTGCCGCCGTTCTCGGTTTTCCGAAATGGTCGCGGTCCACCAGAAACCGCGTTCATTGGTCGCGGTCTTGGGAGAACCGCGTTCATCCTTTGTGTTTTGGTCGAGGAGGCCTTCGAGCGTCGCGGTCGTGCGATAGACCGCTTTGGTCTAGTCGCGGTCATGGGATGACCGCTACTATCTGGTCACGGTCCTCGGGCGACCGCTACCAGCGGGGTTGCGCGTGGCTAGTTGCGGTCGTGAGGTGACCATGACAGCATGGTCACGGTCTCCGGTCGACCGCTACCATCTGGTCGCGGTCCCCGGTCGACCACTATCTGGTCGCGGTCACCAGGTGACCACTACCACGTTCTGGTTCCTGTTTGTGCTGTTTTGACCTCCGGTCAACCCGGTTGTGACCCAGTGGTTGACTTTAGGTCTCGTGAGTGTCTCGGACACCCCGTGGAGTTCCGTGACCATGTCTTTGGGTGTCCAGAGGTTGTCCCACTTACCTCATTTTGCGTGCCCGTGAGCTTAAGGGTCCGGGTGACCTTTTAGAGTCCCGATTGTGTTGTGTTGGTCTTCGGTCGACTCGGTTGTGACCCAGTGGTCGACCTCCTGCCTTGTGAGTATCCCGGACACCCCATGGGTTCTGTGTCCGTGTTTCTGGGATGTCGGGAAGGACCGTGTTTCCTCGATTAGCGTGCCCGTAGGTGTGGTGGGTCTGGGTGACCTCACGTGTTCCTGGCTTTCGTGTTGCGCTCGATAGAGTCACCGTGTATTGGTGTGTGTGCGGTGGGGTCTCCCCCGCATATCGTGGGTTTCTTTGGTCGGCGATTCCCATGTGGGCCACGTGTTTGGCCTTGGACTGCGAGTCCAGTTATCCGGCCTGGGGCTGGAGGTTTCCCGCTTGCTACAAGATGGGAAATCGGCGTGGTGGCTTGTGTGCTGCCTTGGGAATCGTGCTTTTGTGATTTCCGCGTAGGCCGTGCCTATGGCCTGTGAACCGCGAGTCCATGTCCTAACTTGGGACTAGAGGTCTCCTGAGTTCCCAGGTGGGGGAATGGTCTCGGCGATTGCGATTCGCCTCGTGAGTCATCGCATTGTGGTTTTAGACCTAGGGATTAGGCCAGATTGACGGCTCAGTGCTGTCGTGTGCAACGGTCTTGACCCCGAGTCTTGTGACTCAAAGGCCGTTGGGTTTCGTAGGTCTAGTGGATCATCTGTAGTCTGGTGGCGTCGTGCCACCTGTTACTCCATGTTACTCGCAATGGGTGCGTGGGTCGTTTTCTGTGTCCACGTTCTGTGACACGTCCACTAGTCGTAGCTTTCCCACGGCACGCGTGTGCTGGCTCGCCTGGGAGTGGCTGAGCGGCGTACCCGAGAGAGGCGGTGAGTAGGCTGGTTACCGCAGGGCCCCCGCGTACTTCCGAGTCTGGGTTTAGGGGGAAATACCAGCTAGAGGATAGGCCTAGGGCGTACGGTCTGAGTGTGCACATGAGGTTGGGGGCGTCGGACAGCGCCGGCAGGCGCGACCCCAACTAGTCCTTGTTCTGTGGTACTGGTTACTGTGTGTGTCTGAGTCTCATGCCCGGGGCGTCGTAGCTAGACACTTGTGACGCGGTGTAAGACGTCAGGGGACGCAGCCGGTCGTTCTTCTAGTGGGTGGTGCTCCTGTCACGTGACGTGGGTTGTCGTGCACCGGGTTTTGTTCTGTCCGCGGGACGGGACTTCGTGAGTGGTTTCGGGAGTGTTCCCGGAGTCGAGGTCTGGGGTTTCCGGTGAGCTTCACCGAGGGCCTTTCCCCAGACAGTGTTGTGTTCACGACGGTAAGGTCGTGACCGTGTTTCTTGGCCGTGTGATTTTGGCTCAGGCCCTTTTTCGGAGGGCAGGCCTCCGCTACAGGGGTAGCGTGGCGTTTTCCTAGTAGCATGGCTAGGGCGGTTCGTGTCTGGTGGTCCCCGATCGTGGAATCGGGTGGTCGAGTGCGTGGCTTGGTTGTCCCCCGACGGGAGACTGGGTCGTGTTTTCTGGTGCAGTAGGAGTAGCTGTAGTGCAGAGTTTTTGACCGGCCACCGGTTTGCTGTTCCTGCTATAGTTGTAGCTCTCCTTTCCGCTACCGCCGCTGTTTCCGGTTGGGGTTCCGCGGGATCCCTGCTGAGTCTCTATTTTGGAGACTCATTCCCTGCTTTTCAGGTGTGGCGATTCTTCCTCGAGGTTCGAGGGTGCGGAGCGGAGATTCTCAGTTGCCAGCTTGCCGGGCCGAGCGTTCACTTGGCATGTGGTACGTTTTACTACTTTAGACTATACTTTCTATTGGACTGGACTCTGTTGTAGTTGTTTATTTATTTCTGTTAATTATTGAATTGTCCTGCTTTATTTCCTATTTCCTTGTGCCTCCACACTCCTTTTAGCCCTTCCGAGCCCTCCCGACTCGTGGGCGGCGGTGCGAGTCTCAGGTTATCGGGCCTTCCCGGTAATCGGATTCTCGGGCCGTCACAATCCTCGACTGAGAAGTTTGAGTTCTAAGGAACAAGACGATCCCTATGGTGAAAATCCAATGGAATCGATGCTTAGAACAAGAAGCTACATGGGAAAGTGAAGAATCTATGAAGAGGAGATTTCCAGAGTTATTCTAATTGTAAGTACTCTGCACCTTTCCTATTCCCGTATAATGCAGTTAAATTTGGGGACTAAATTCTTTTAAGTGGGGGAGGGTGTAGCACCCTCGATAAATACCTTTGAGTAAATTCAAAACTTCTCCTTAAAAGAAATCATACATGAAGGTCTTACATAAAGAACCCAATCTCATGAGGACTATAATATAAATATACAAGTCAACCTTACTTTATGCCATAAAAGAATCACGAGGGCTTTATGTAAAGAGCCAAACCTTAGGGGCCTAGTATATAAATTACAACCCATCACTTTATGCATACGTAATATACTCTTCTTAAAAGAATTCTAGACTTTGCTTAAAGAACTAAACCATAGGAGGACTAGCATACAAATGAGCAATCCAACTTTATTCACATGGGTAGTATGTAGTGAACTTCCTTAAGAATCTTACTTGGAAGGTCTTGTACAAAGAACCAAACCATGAGAGGGTTATTATATAAATGTATAAGACAACTTTAAACACATGGGCCATGGGTAGTACGTAAGTGAGATTTTTTTCCACCCATTCAACCAATTGAAGACTACTTATGGAGGCGCCATTTTCCCTTAGGGCCCCATCCTATTATGATATTAATATATGTATGTACACCATGAATGCCAACACGTGAAGTTGACAGTTTTGTCCAATAGTTAACGCCCTTTTGCAAGGGCGTCATTCTCATCACTAATGACACCCAGATTAATAAACGCCCTCATGCAGAGACGTCATATACATGAATAGTACCACCTAGATTAATGAACGACCCCTTACAAGGGCGTCATTTAATCTATGTTTCTAGAAGGTTGAGACACGAACAACCCATTTTAGATGGCAAACACCATGCCCACT
Source organism: Amorphophallus konjac (assembly GCA_022559845.1). NCBI lineage: Eukaryota > Viridiplantae > Streptophyta > Magnoliopsida > Alismatales > Araceae > Amorphophallus > Amorphophallus konjac. The sequence goes on from CM040129.1 coordinate 22,206,233, forward strand.
CAACAGGACCCGCAAGGCAATAAACCAACGCCTTGCGAATCCCCATAACTAATTCCTAACGAAGCACTGTCAGAGGCTATTACCATCTTTCAGTGCTACTTGCAGAAGGGAATATTTCCCTTCGTTCCTCGGAAAGCATGAAGTCTACGTCCTGCTACTGAAGCTTTACGGTGGCGGGGATCGTGTGGCTTCATCCTATCATCTGTACCTCGTAATCACACGACAAAAAGTATGTGTTCTCAAATCCTTGTCTAACTAGTAGCTAAATAGGTTAACTTATGCATACTTAGAGTTAGATTAACTCATCATCCATGCTATATATTACCTGGCTTTACCGTGATCAAGAAATAACCATGTATATACCATGTATACATATTTTAATAGCCTGTTACACATGTCGCATATACATACTGTTACCATGATCTTTATGAGTTTGAACATAGTCTGTTAGTATGAGTTTTTGAACATATTTTATTACACTAGTTTTACAGTCTTAATAACCATGTTTTAAACCTTGGTATAGAACTTCCGTACACAAAATACTCGCATGTTTTAAAAATTCGAAAGCCCTAGCTCTCAGGTAAATGGCGCCCCTGACCAGGGCGCCAATTATAAAATTGAAGACCCCTCACCAGGGCGCCAATTTTCAAATTGAAGACCCCTGATAGGGCGCCAATTTGAAAATTGAAGACCCTGACCAGGGCGCCAATTTTCAAATTGAAGACCCTGACTAGGACGCCAATTTTAAAATTGAAGACCACTTGAGTGGTCATCAATTAAATGAAGACACTTCGCAGTGTCGTAATTTCCATTTCTGTAATTTCCAGTAATTGATAATTCAACACATTCAAAAATCCATAACTATCGAACTAAAGCATGAAATGTTTACATGAACATGTTTCTGGAATCCTGACATTTTCCTCTACCTGCTCGTACCATTATTTTCTAATTCGGAGCACTTTCACACTGATGAATAGTGAACAACTCCCTGTAAATGGCGCCCCTGACCAGGGCGCCAATTTCAGAATTGAAGACATCACGCATGGTCATCAATTAAATGAAGACCATGTGCAATGACGTCAATTCCATTTTCTGGAATTTTCAGTAATTAGTAAATCAACGCATTCAAAAATCTATAACCATTAAACCGAACCACAAAAATTTTGCCTGAATATACTTCTGTGACCCTGAGATTTTTCTCCACCTGACCATGTCCTCACATTCTGATTCGGAGAAAGTTTGGAAAAATGAATAGTAACTTGTATCACAGAACTTACAGTCCTGATACGAAGCATAACTCACTTGGAAAATAACTCAATTGGTGACTCGCAACAGTGTCGTCATTTAGTTGCACCTGTATATCAAATTGGTGACACCCCGAGGAGTCTTCAATTAAATGAAGACTACTCATAGGGGCGCCAATTCCATTTCTTGAAAATTTAAAGATACAACAATAGAAAATTCATATCTGTGAAACTAAAACTCAATAATTATACCTGAACATGTTTCTGGACTCCCGAGGATTTACAGTACCTGTTCATATCAGTAATTTATATTTTTAAGAAACTTTTCCGAAATGAATAGTGTTTTTAGTCACAAAATGTACCTACTGGGTGAAAATCACCTAATGAAATTGGCACCCCAATCCAGGGCGCCAATTCATCAAATAGCGGCAGCAAGTCTTCAATTAATTGAAGACTGCCTGTAGGGGCGCCAATTCTTTGTTTATATATATATATTCAAAAAAACACCCTCTGCAATTGGTGCCCCAAGCCAGGGCACCAATTACTTAAATAACGGCGGCCAGGTCGTCTTCAATTAAATGAAGACTCCCTGGGCATGCGCCAATTTGATATATATATATATATATATAATTATAAAAATTGAAAATTTGAAAGATTAGCAAACCCCCAGACGCCAATTCAGTAACTACAGCTTATGATCTTGATCTACCTCGTGATTTGTGCAAACACAACCCAAATCCATATTCCTGCATATTATGAGTTCTGAATTCCATTCCATGAAAAATCTACTTGTATATATCTTACATGGTCAAACCTGGAACCTCTTAAACTACCATTTGGGAGTGTTAAAGCTAAGTGCCATGCGGGGTAAAGTGCTACGTTGTGGGAGCCACCTCTTGAGACCGTACGGCGCAAAGTGCTACACGATGGGAGCCACCTCTTGAGCCTGTAGGGGCCACCTCTAGAGTCCTCCATAACCAAATGACTAGTTAATCTTGTCTGTAATACTATGTTTCTTAATTTCTTGAAATTCCACATTGGCTATAAACGAGAGTGGATGTCAAAAGTAATACATGAAATGCTATGCATATAGGGCCCGGTCTGGTCCTGGGAGGAGCACCCAAAGGTACTTATGCCCATGGGAGTTTATTGACCATGGTGTTTAGCATTGCACCGGAGTACTTGCTTGACTTGAGACACTCCACCCCTACTCTCTCTTTACTTGACTTGACTTGCGTGGCCCGGAACGGGCAATACTTGACTTGTGGCCCGAGAAAGGGAAAAATACTTGATTGATTAAAATAGCCAATTCTACTGATATGTACTTGACATTACTTGCTTGAATTGAATTTTTACTTGCTCGTACCTGAGATATACTTGTACATGAGTTCTTTCTTGCACTTGAGTTCATAATCGTACATGAATCCCTGCTTGCCCCGAAGTGGCATTTACATCTATAAATTCTTGAAATACTACTTGTCAAATACTTGAAGTCTTGATATACCATCTTTATACAGTTCTTGATCTCTTACTGTTCATCATGCCAAAATTTACCTGTATACCTGATTTTTCTTATACGTATATCATGCATAGCCATACTGATAATACATGAAAATTATAAATCACGTAAAGATTGCTCGAATTTGAGATGTAATTCCTACTAAGCGATTCGCTCATCCAGTTGCTTCCTAACATTTTCAGGTGATTCGGATAGCGACAAGAATGTGATTGAGACCGAGTGAAGAGTGCTAGAACGCCAATCACCTAGCATTAGCTAGTGACGTCTTTGAATTTTATTTGACTCCAACTTTGTATTTCAATATGTTCGTTTCGTTGTCCAACCCATGCTAAGGCATGTATCCTAGTGTCAGATTTTAAATTTGGAATTGTCATGGACTATCTTTTAATTCCTTTGGTTAATTAAATAATCATCACTTGGACTATTGGGATTATTAAATTTTTATTAACCTTTTGCGCACTCTATAATTATGTATGTCAAAATTTTATCGCTCTAATGACATGATCTATATAGACGCGTCATGCATCCGAGTATCTTCCGCGCTCGGGATGTGACAGTCATGGAGTGTGCTAGCATGAAGAATTGAGCGTGGTGTTGGCGCGATCCCGTTCTGTGGATTTAAAGCCGACGGGCGGGTTCGTGTAATGGTTTTCGACATATTGTGGCCGTTTCGGTGCGTGAGATCTTTGATGGAGGTAGGGGGACAGATGCCCTACTCTTTTCCTGCATTCTCACCCGATTTGGAGCCGAATAGTGTGAGTTTGAGCGAGTTTTGCCTCGGTTGGGCAAATTACATGTTCGAGAGGTGTGAGCCGTGTTCTCCATTCCAGACGACGGTTTCTAGCTAAATTGGTTTCATTCGAACCCCTGACATGTTAGGATTTCATTCTCGCTAGTTTTACTGCATTTGGATGTCATTTAGGGCCGATACGAGCTCGGGAACCCATGTGACTCACTTTGGGTTGATTCGTTGGAATCGCCCGTTTCATGTCGTTTAGTAGTTGTTTTGGTCCCTTCCGACTTGTGGAAGGTGTATAACGTGTCTACGGTTGTTTCCCCGTCCTTTAGACATGATTGGGGCGTGGAAATGTGTAACGACCCGAGAATCCGATTACCGGGAAGGCCCGATAACCCGAGACTCGAACCGCCACCCACGAGCCGGGAGGCTCGGAAGGGCTAAAAGGAGTGTGGAGGCACAAAGAAATAGGAAATAAAGCAGGACAACCAACAACAACAAGGCGAAAGAAAGAACAACTACAGCTACAACAGAGTCCAGTCCAACAGAAAGTACAGTTAAAAGTAGTAAAAACGTACCACATGCCGAGTGAACACTCGGCCCGACGAGCTGGCAACTGAGAACCTCCAAACAGCAACCTCGAACCTCGAGGAAGAACTGGCACACCTGAAAGGCAGGAAGTGAGTCTCCAAAATAGAGACTCAGCAGGGATCCCGCGGAACCCTACCAAGAACCTAACGGCGGCACAGAAAGCTGTAACTACGAGAGCAACAGTAACAACAGGAACAGTAAACCTGGTGGCCGGTCGAAACACGGCACTACAACTACTCCTACTGTACCAGAAGACACACCTCGATCTCACAATCGAGGTCACCAAACCACACCAGTACCACGTATGGAAGAAAAGCCCACGGTAATCGCACTGTAGAGGCCTGTCTCCCAGGACAGGCCAACCTGGACACGCTATCCAAGGTACAACCCCGACCACGTGGTCACGGGTACCGCACAGCAAGATGCAACCTCGGTAAAGCTACGAGCACTAGTCTCACGGCACGAGAACCGACACGCGCCACCGCGAGACTACCGAAACTCAACGGTCAACACGACTAAACCCATAGGTCGAAGTCACAAGACTGACAGTCTGCCACTCCCGACTCGACAGGAGTACCTCTTACTAGAAGCAAGGCCGGTTGCATCCCCTGACGACTTACACCGCACCGCAAGTGAACTGCCGAGCGTGGTAGCGCCTACCAGAGGCACGGACACCGTACAAGAACCACAACGAGTGACTAGCAGGGGTCATGCCCGTCGGCGTGGGTCCAACCGCCCCAAACCACGTGTGCACACACAGACCATGCGTCCTAGGTCTGGCCCTCTGACCAGTTTTCCCCTGTAGTCGGACTCTGGCTAACGATGAGGGGCCCGACGGAAACCAGTCCCAAACCGTCCTCAGGGTAGCCTCTCCACCACTCCCTGGTGGGACCACACGCGTGTAAGCAGGCTACGACTAGTGGAGGGTCACTGGAGGAGTAGACTCTCGAGTCAACAGAAAATAACGTCCGAATCCGACGACATATGGGGACCATCCCACGTACCGGCACCGTCGCACGGCAACCACAGTCGGAGAAGGAACGGGATTCGCAGCTCATGGCTACGCACGCACCCTGCCCGAGAGTCGAGAAAACCCAAGTGATGCTAAGCCACTGGACTCTGGGCAGTCCTCTAGATGCACTATAGCCAATGGTCCTTGAGTCAGAAGACTCGAGTCAAGACCGTCGCACGCAACAACACAAGGCCGTCAATCTAGTCCAATTTCTAGGTCTAAAGCCACCGTAGCATGCGTACCGAGGTAACTCACGAGCCGCCGAGGCCATTCCCTCGGGAAGGGAACTCACAGGACTAAGGCCACACACACGGCCCATGCGGAAAGCATAGAAGCATGATTCCCAAGGCAACTTGCACACCGCCAAGCTGCAGCCCAACTCAAGGAGAAGAGGGAAGTCTCTAGCCCCAGACTGGACAACTGGGCTCGAAGCCCAAGGCCTCCCACAGGACCTACTCGGGAATCGCTTTCCAGAGAAACTGACGACGCACGCCAACACACGGTGACGCGAGTCGAGAACGCTACACCCGAGACTACAACGTACCACGACACCTGGCCCCGATGACGTGCACAACATCCGTCGGGCCACAGGTTGGCACGTGGTTCGAGAACCACACACCCGGGACTCGAATCGGTCAAAATGGAAACACCGAGTTAGACTGGCACATGTGCGGTTCACCCTGGGCCGCTCAAGGGATGTGCGGCTGGGGCACAGCTGCTCAAGAGACATGCGGTCAGGTAAGAGCCGCACAAGGCCCTAATCGGACTAACCCCAAACGGAGGATGGACGGTTAGGGCTGGACCGCCCAAGGGGATGTACGGTCAAGAATCATCCGCACAACCCAACCGACCTACTCCTGTGCCGGTCAAAACGGTTTTGACTAAACCGCACAACCCAACCGACACTAAACTATTGACCACGGGTCAACTGGGATATGCGGTCAGCTCCTGGCCGCACAAGGCCACGGAAGGACAGACGGCTAGGTACCAGCCGCCCATGGGGGAGACATGCGGTTCTCACCTGGCCGCACATCAAATGTGCGGTCTATCGTGCGACTGCACAACCCCAAAACCAAGAGAAGATGAACGGGCCAAAGGCATCCGCCCAAGTGATGGACGGGCCCGGTTCGACCGCCCAACCATCACGGCGGGTAAACCCAGGGGGTCGCCCGGCCGCGGCCTTTCCACGTGCCGTTCGTGCCGAAACGAAGGGGATACAACCACAACCACCCTGGCAATCACATGGACTCCGACCGGAGTCAAAATGACGCACGAATCGTGAGAAACGAGCGATTCTACCGAAGTTACACAAAACGGGTTATCGAGCTTCCCGGAGCTCTACCGGTCCAACGGGACCACCAATCGAGATGAAATCAGAGGGAAAAGAATGCTCTCGCCCCAAGGAATCTGTTAACAGTAACCGATCTGGAAACCGTCGCCGTTTCCCGATCGACCCTACAAAACCTACAAAACCACGATTTCACTAGAGGAGACCCAAACACAGCCGTTTCCACGTCGAACGACGTGCAATGGTAGGGAAAACGAGCAGAACGCAGCAGTGTTCCGTCACCCTACCTCCACCGAAGAAACCGCGCGCCGAAGCGACTAATCCATGCCAAAAACTGCTCGAAACGTGAACGACGTCATCTCGGAATCCACTGAGGGATTGCGCCCGCAACCGCCTCGATCCTAACCCATCCTCGCCCGCATCCTCGCCCGCGCCGCCTCTACCTCGCCCCCGCCTCACTCCGTCGGCCACCGGAGAAGAGAGGGGAGAAAGAGAGCATGAGAGAAGAGAGAGGGGTGTGAGTGAGAAATGAGAGGGAAGAGAGAGAAAGGGAGTTTATATAGAAAAATCCAGAAATTCCGAAAAATACCAAAAAAATAGAAAATCACGTTTTCGCGATCCTCGGAACGCACCGATCACAACGGTACCACTCGCGCCCAGGTGAACGGCCCGGTTCACCCGCAACGAGGTTCCGAAGGAATTACCGAAACACACACCGGGAATCGGAAAACACACGCGGAAAAGCCGCGGAACGCTTCCGGGCCTCCGAAACAACTCCGGATAGCGCCGATCCGAACACGAATGATGTCTGAAACGAAATTTCTGACACAACAGAGGTAGATACACCGGAAACGCAGATCTGAGACCCGAGAAGAAGGATCCAGAAAATATGGGGCATTACAGCCCTCCCCCCTTAAAGTAATTTCATCCACGAAATTTAGGACAAGCACAAGAACATGGGAAGAACGCCGTAACCCACTGACAACGCCGTCAGAACCCCAGCACATAAAACCACGATTCACACGAAAGCTCCAGACCTGAGGGACACAGCCAGGCTATAAACACGAACAACACCTCGCTCTACGCACCGAGCACACCGGCCATCAGAGCAGGCACTCACAAAGGACACACTCTAGCGTAACCTCAGTCACAGCACGCCCATCGGGAAACACAGTCCCCAACACAAGGAACAGCTGCCAATGCAACCCACGGTCGGTAGACGACCCAGATGCCAGTTTCGCAAGCCCACCGACTGGTCTCACGTCCGACACAAGGGAACAACCAAACCAAGCTCCCACCAGCAGACGCGGTTACCCAAGCAGACCGCAACCACCATAACGGCTCAGCACCAAGAATCACCTCACACCTGGCAAGCTGAAAACCAACAACAGCATGGGACCAACTCTGTCAGAACTCAAAAGACAAACTTTGACAGAGCCCAGACCCCATCCGGAAAGCACATCACAGGAACGACCACCAAAGGTCTCCTCGATACGCAACTCTCACCAACCCCGATGCGCAACCACCAGCATCTTTTGTCTGTGATAAGACCATCCACTGGTCGCCAGATACACGTTAACGGGAAACCTCCATCAGCTCAACAGGCACGATCCAACTCACAGCAGGTAATCCGCTGACTCACACACAGACCGATGCCACATCTCGAGCTACACTCCTCTCGGACTCCGCAACTGAGCTCGAACATCGTGCCAACTCGACCCTCTCAGGGAGCACGATGAAACCAAACGACAAGATCCTGGTGTCTTCAGTCATCACCTCACTCGACACAGACTTACAGGGGAACCATCCCATGCTGGTCGCCAAACCAAGGATAACTATTGCTACACCAACGTCCCATCAAGGACCACCATCCGACGCCAATCTCACAAAAAGGCCTCCACCCACAGGCATCACTCTACCATCTGGTCTCATCAAATCCTTCGATCAATCCAAGTGGACACCTACCAATCCCGATTCCGCCCTTACCACAGAGCCACGGGACACCACCTGAACAGTGCTCACGGGTCCCCAAGCAACATACATCTCACCGTGGTCGACTACAAGACTAGCCTTACCAATCACTCGTAGCTACCAACAGGAACCCAAAGCCTGCCAGAGATAACTTCTCCAAAAATGATCTCATCTCAGGACACGACTTCCAACATAAGTCGGGCACCAAGCTACCGACTCTGACCAACACGTCCTCGACCATCGTTAGGCGACATCCTCAACAACCCCATCCGGGTCCAACGCCGATGCCTGACACGGCTTCCATCACAGGAACAGGGTACTCACGCGGCGCACCTGCCAGCATATTCCCCAACACTCCATCCTGCCAGCGCCAAGAACCATAATACCTCAAGCTACGGCACGGCAACAACACGTTTCACACCGAGGAACCAATCCTCCGATGCTCAACGTAAACTCCAGAATCCACCTGTAGCAACCAACGCTACGATCCTGAACCAGGGGGTCACAAGCCCACCACGCTTCCGCTGCGCACTCTGATCCACGCGCGCACAGCCGAGAAAGCAAACACCGCCCAGCTGGCACTCATCCTTCCGAAAAAGCGCCAACACACCCTCGCACGACAAGAGAATGGGCACGACTTCTCACAGGCAACCACCTTGCCAAGACAAGGAGCACGTCTCGCACGGACTTCATGGCACACAAGGCCAACCAATCTGAACACACAATGCAAGACGACGAACCTTAGCCCAACACAATCTCTCCAACCAAAGGAGAGCCCAAACGCACTTCCGACCAACGGAAGAACTCCACGCTCGACCTGACCTCAAACCTCGCGCATGCTGGGAACAGCACCTTCCAGCACCTAGAAAACCATCACCACGTCAGGTCAGCGCCTCCGACACACTCAGCGAGTGTCACGTCAGACCACAATCACAGCATCTTTGGATGCACCACCACTACAATTCCTCGAGCTGCAGCGCACCACACCAAGAGCTGCTACACGAGCCATGACGATAATTACTGACGCTCATCCTCGAGTCCCGAACTCGCCGTGGAGCCTTCACATCTCAAGCCAACTCCAGGGTGAACACAACCCATCCACTGACAGAAACGCATGAGCAAAGACATACCGAGACATCTCTGCCAAATCCTACCTCGAAATCCATAGAACAATCAGGACCGACACGTCATTCTGATGCCACAGAGCATGACAAGAACATCAGGCTCGACGAAACAGCAGCTCACCGAGAAGATATTCCACTCACCCAAGCACACTTCTCGATCAGAACACCCGCTCTGCCACCTTAAACTATGACCTAACCACCTCAGGGGTTGGAAAAATCTCAAGCTGGAGTGGCATAAACCACAGCAGCTCCCTCAGAGCACGCTCACGGACACTTATCCATGAACAATCCTCTCCAGCCACCTGACCACGCTGCAGACCCCTCGATCGCAGCACCGCAGCGACACACCTGCCGGCAACCTCTGCCCAACGCAGCACAATCGAGGCCACCACCGATGAGGGAGAAGGCTCTGGACCTCGATCCTTAGACCCCATGCTGGCACGAAAGCCACGGACAACCACCACCCTCACATCGCCACGCAGCGCACTCAAGCTCTCGAGCGAGAAGAAGAGCAAAAAAATAAGCACAAAACTCTAAGCCAGCTGCCGACTGTACTGGACCTTATGGACTCTGATCACTGCAACATTTCGAATTCCTATGTACGTCCACAACCTCTGCTCTGATACCAACTGTAATGACCCGAGAATCCGATTACCGAGAAGGTCCGATAACCCGAGACTCGAACCGCCGCCCATGAGCCGGGAGGCTCGGAAGGGCTAAAAGGAGTGTGGAGGCACAAAGAAATAGGAAATAAAGCAGGACAACCAACAACAACAAGCTGAAAGAAAGAACAACAACAGCTACAACAGAGTCTAGTCCAACCGAAAGTACAGTCAAAAGTAGTAAAAATGTACCACATGCCGAGTGAACACTCAGCCCGGCGAGCTGGCAACTGAGAACCTCCGAACAACAAACTCGAACCTCGAGGAAGAAGTGCCACACCTGAAAGGCAGGGAGTGAGTCTCCAAAACAGAGACTCAGCAGGGATCCCGCGGAACCCTACCAAGAACCTGATGGCGGCACAGAAAGCTGTAACTACGAGAACAACAGTAACAGCAGGAACAGTAAAACCGGTGGCCGATCGAAACACGGCACTACAACTACTCCTACTATACCAGAAGACACACCTAGAGCTCGCAGTCGAGGTCACCGAACCCCAACAGTACCACCTACTGAAGAAAAGCCCACGGTAATCGCACCGCAGAGGCCTGTCTCCCAGGACATGGCCAACCTGGACACGCTGTCCAAGGTACAACCCTGACCACGTGGTCATGGGTACCGCACAGCAAGACGCAACCTCGGTAAAGCTACGAGCACTAGTCTCACGGCATGAGAACCGACACACGCGCCACCGCGAGACTACCGAAACTCAACGGTCAACATGACTAAACCCGTAGGTCAAAGTCACAAGACTGACAGTCTGCCACTCCCGACTCGATAGGAGTACCTCCCACTAGAAGCAAGGCAGGTTGCGTCCCCTGATGACTTACATCGCATCGCAGGTGAACTGCCTAGTGTGGTAGCGCCTACCAGAGGCACTGACACAGTACAAGAACAACAACGAGTGACTAGCAGGGGTCACGCCCGTCGGCGTGAGTCCAACCGCCCCAAACCACGTGTGCACACACAGACCATGCGTCCTAGGTCTGGCCCTCTGACCGGTTTTCCCCCGTAACTGGACTCTGGCTAACGACGAGGGGCCCGATGAAAACCAGTCCCAAACCATCCTCAGGGTAGCCTGCTTACACGCGTGTGGTCCCACCAGGGAGTGGTGGAGCACGCACCCTACCCGAGAGTCGAGAAAACCCAAGTGACGCTAAGCCACTGGACTCTGGGCAGTCCTCTAGATGCACTACAGCCAACGGTCCTTGAGTCAGAAGACTCGGGTCAAGAAGTCGCACGCAACAGCACAAGGTTGTCAATCTAGTCCAATTTCAAGGTCTAAAACCACGATAGCACGCGTACCGAGGTAACTCACGAGCCGCCGAGGCCATTCCCTCTGGAAGGGAAGTCACAGGACTAAGGCCACACACACGGCCCACGCGGAAAGCACAGAAGCATGATTCCCAAGGCAACTTGCACACCGCCAAGCTGCAGCCCAACTCAAGGAGAAGAGGGAAGTCTCTAGCCCCAGACTGGACAACTGGGCTCGCATGCCAAGGCCTCCCGCAGGACCTACTCGGGAATCACTTTCCAGAGAAACTGATGATGCACGCCAACAGACGGTGACACGAGTCGAGAACGCTACACCCGGGACTACAACGTACCACGACACCTGGCCCCGACGACGTGCACAACATCCGTCGGGCCACGGGTCGGCACGTGGTTTGAGAACCACACACCCGGGACTCGAATCGGTCAAAACGGAAACACCGGGTTAGAATGGCACATGTGCGGTTCACCCTGGGCCGCTCAAGGGATGTGCGGCTGGGGCACAGCCGCTTAAGAGACATGCGGTTAGCCAAGAGCCGCACAAGGCCCTAATCGGACTAACCCCAAACGGAGGATGGACGGTTAGGGCTGGACCGCCCAAGGGGATGTGCGGTCAAGAATCGTCCACACAACCCAACCGACCTACTCCAGTGCCGTTCAAAATGGTTTTGACCAAACCGCATAACCCAACCGACGCTAAACTGTTGACCAAGGGTCAACTGGGATATGCGGTCAGCTCCTGGCCGCACAAGCCCACGGAAGGACAGACGGCTAGGTACCAGCCGCCCATGGGGGAGACATGCGGTTCTCACCTGGCCGCACATCAAATGTGCGGTCTATCGTGCGACTGCACAACCCCAAAACCAAGAGAAGATGAACGGGCCAAAGGCATCCGCCCAAGCGATGGACGGGCCCGGTTCGACCGCCCAACCATCACTGCGGGTAAACCCAGGGGGTCGCCCGGTCGCGGCCTTTCCACGTGCCATTCGTGCCGAAACGAAGGGGATACAACCACAACCACCCTGGCAATCACATGAACTCCGACCGGAGTCAAAATGACGCACGAATCGTGAGAAACGAGCGATTCTACCGAAGTTACACAAAAAGGGTTATCGAGCTTCCCGGAGCTCTACCGGTCCAACGGGACCACCAATCGAGATGAAATCAGAGGGAAAAGAATGCTCTCGCCCCAAGGAATCTGTTAACAGTAACCGATCTGGAAACCGTCGCCGTTTCCCGATCGACCCTACGAAACCTACAAAACCACGGTTTCGCTAGAAGAGACCCAAACACAGCCGTTTCCACTCCGAACGACGTGCAATGGCAGGGAAAACGAGCAGAACGTAGCAGTGTTCCGTCACCCTACCTCCACCGAATAAACCGCGCGCCGAAGCGACTAATCCATGCCAAAAACTGCTCGAAACGCGAATGACGTCATCTCGGAATCCACTGAGGGATTGCGCCCACAACCGCCTCGATCCTCTCACATCCTCACCCGCATCCTCACCCGCACCGCCTCCACCTCGCCCCCGCCTCGCTCCGTCGGCCGCCAGAGAAGAGAGGGGAGAAAGAGAGCATGAGAGAAGAGAGAGAGGAGTGAGTGAGAAATGAGAGGGAAGAGAGAGAAAGAGAGTTTATATAGGAAAATCTGGAAATTCTGGAAAATACCAAAAAATAGAAAATCACGTTTCCGCGATCCTTGGAACACACCGATCGCAACGGTACCACTCGTGCTCAGGTGAACGGCCCGGTTCACCCGCAACGAGGTTCCGAAGGAATTACCGAAACACACACCGGGAATCGAAAAACACACGAGGAAAAGCCGCGGAACGCTTCCGGGCCTCCGAAACAACTCCGGATCGCGCCGATCCGAACACGAATGATGTCCGAAACGAAATTTTGGACACAACGGAGCCAGATACACCAAAAACGCAGATCCGAGACCCGAGAAGAAGGATCCAAAAAATCCGAGGCATTACAAAATGCCAGGTTTTGAGCTTCCCTATGTTTTTCCAGCCATAAGGAACTGGCGGTCCAATCAGAAACTACCACTAGGTGAGGCGGCCCTATGGGGACCGCTACCAAGCTCCTTAAACAGTGTATAAGTCAGTTTGCTTTATGATCTCGCGACCGGCCGCAGGGTCTTTGCTTGCGGCCCTTAGAGGACCGCTAAGCTTTGCATAGCGGCCTGAGGAGGACCGCTAGGCTCTGAGTGGTAGCCCAAGGGTGACCGCTACTCTCCACATTTTGTTTGGCTAAGTCAGTTTGCTGGGTAACGGCCATGCGACTGACCGCCACTGAGGTGTTGCAGCCCCATCTGTGACCGCCACCTATCGTTTTATGTCGATTCGGGGGTTGACAGGGCTTAGCGGCCAGGCCATGACCGCTATATGCAATCCTTGCGGCCTTGAGGAGACCGCCTTATCCAAGCAGTGGCCTCAGCTAGCCCGCAAACCCCTATGCTTTTTGTGGATTTCTTTTCTAGAGTCTTCTAAGTGTAGCGGCCATGACCCTGACCGCCACACTCAAGGGCGGCTATTGGTTGACCACCTTTGGCATGGTGCGGCCCTGGTATGACCCCCATTTTCCTGTACTCTCTGTCAAGGCTAGCGGCCCTTGGGACGACCGCCATTCTGTTAAGCGGTCAGGGGTAAGACCGCCACCTGTCTAGAGTATTATTTTAATATCGGTTTGGTTTCTGGTTGATGTGGCTTTGACCCCTTGGTTAGCCCATTGTTCCGTGGATGTCTTGGACATCCTATGAGGGCTGTGACTGTGTTATAGGGTGTCTGAGAGGGCCATTGTACCAAGTAGTGTTTTGTACATTTCGAGGGTTCATTATGGTTTCTGGTCAACCCAGTTGTGACCCAGTGGTTGACACATGACCTCGTGAGTGTCTCGTTTATCCCGTGAGGATCGAGACATGGCTTGGACGCTTGGAGGTATCATCTTACCTCGGTTTGCATGCCATGTGGTTTGAGGGCTTTTGGTTATCCGTGATGTTCTGTGTTTTGTGTTATACGGAATTATGAGTCCATTATGTGGCTCGATGGCCGAGGACTCATCATTGATGTGTTTTATCATGATTTTGGCTTAGGGACTAGGCTGATTAACAGCGTGTTGTTGTGATGTGTGACGATCTTGACCCGAGTCTTGTGACTCAAGGATCATTGTCAACAGGTTTAGTTGACTATCTTGCGTCTGGTAGTAGTGGTATGCTGCATTATGCTCCGTAGTACGTGCGACAGGTGTGCTTACACTATCTTTACTTCGATGTTCATTGTTTTGGAGTCTCTTTGTCTAGTGAGCCTCTAGTAGTCGTAGCTTGACGACACTTTCCTGTGTGTCGGCCCACCTGGGAGTGGTGGTGGGGCGAGTTCCCGGTTGACGGTTTTTAGGCTAGTTTCTATGGGCCCCTTGCTTTGCAGTAGTGTCCTACTGGGGGGGAAAACTAGCTAGAGGCCTGGCTCAAGACATTGAGCTTGTGTGTGCACACGTGGTCAGGAGAAGTTGGACGAGCACCAATGGGCGTGACCCTGACTAGTCACTCGTTACTGTAGTTCCTTGGTTCTTTATTGAGTGTCTCAGTTACCGCCATTCTAGGCGAGTGGGAGATACTTGTGGCGCAGTGTAAGAAGTCAACGGACGCATCTGGCTGTTCTTCTAGTGAGGAGGTGCCTCTGTCACATGACACGATGACTTGTGTTTTCGTGACTTTTTCGAGTAGCCTGTGCGTGGCTTCACTCAAGGTTATGGGTTCTGTAGCGTACACGACGGTGAGTTCGTGTATGTCTCGTGCCTTCGACCGTGTAGGTCTTTGGTAGGCTCCTTCCTATTTTGGTAGGTTTCCTTGCCTATTCTTGTAGGCTTTTCACGATAGGGTTTTATGATTTATTAATGTATCGATAACGCCCGACTTTGTGAGATCGGGGTTCGCCTTTCTGTTGTTATTCGGAGTACTTTAAAGGGCCGAGGTTCCTTCGGCTGCTGTGTTCCGTAGTACGGCTATTTTCCTCTTTACTGGTGTTCCTACTCCTGCTTTGCTTTAGTGTAGCACTTCTGTTACTGCGTTATTTTGTGGTAGTGTTCTGCGGGATCCCTACTAAGCCAGTGACACAAGGCTCACCCCTGAATTTTCAGGTGTAGTAGTTTTTTCTCTTACTGTTCAGTACCTGCTGCGTGGTTCTTAGTTTCCAGCGTTGCCTGTGTTAGGTTTCCCCCGACTTGAGGGTATGTTTCCCATTCTGTTGGACTATACTTTTCTCTCTTTGGACTGGACTCTGTTAGTTTTAATTGTTATAGAAAATGTAATTTTATTTCTGCTACTTTAGCAATCCTAATTATTGAAATTTAATTGCTTACTGTTATATCTGGAAGTTCATTGTACTCTCACACTCTTTTTTATCCCTTCGGAGCTTTACTGTTCTTGGGAGGCCTTGCAGGTTCCAAGTGGTATTGGGTTTACCCGGTATCCAAAATCTGGGTCGTCACAGTTGGTATGAGAGCGAGAGTTCAGAGTTGTTCGGAATTTTTCTGAGCTAGCTGAGCTTTTATTTGTGAAGTACATGGGAATTCGAGATATTGTAGTACTCATATTCCATAAGGTCTAGTACAGTCGGCAGCTGGCATAGGTTTTATAATTGTTTATCACTTTACTTTCACGTGTGGTCTTGTGCATGCTGTGTTGGCACTGTGCGAGATGGTTTTTGCTCTTGTCAGGATGTGATGGAGTGTTATTTCTTTTGTCATGGTGTTTGTCTCGGTTATGTTGAACTTGGCATAGTTCGTCGGCAGGCGTGAATATGTGGTGCGGTGTTCGAGATTTTTTCGTGGCTTATTTAGGTGGCTGGTGACTTTATCATTGGTGTGATGGCCGCGCACATTTTTATGTTGTTTTCGCCATCCCAGCATGAGTTTGTTTAGCCCCTGAGGTGTTTAAGCTTGTGTGAGGTGGTCGATTGGATGCCTTGATTGAGAGAATGCTCTCGCGAACCTAGGATTTTCCTTCATGGTGAGCTACTATTAGTCAAGCTTTATTCTTCTCATCCTGTTCGTGGTGTCTTTTCGAGGTAAGCCTTGGAAGTGCTGTCTCCGTGAAGCCTTTGTCCTGTGTCTGCTTATGTGTGGACAGTGTTAGTTCTGAACCCGATCTGCTTTGTTCGGCGGTTGCTTGGCTTTGGACCCAGTTTGTGTGTTGGGGGCCATTGTGCACCGTGTCTGACGTGTCTTGTTTGGCGACTGTTGTGCTGTGAAGGTTCAGGGACTGTTTCAGGACGTGAGGATAAACTGAGATAGGTGTTCTTTGTGCTTTGTGCTGAAGCTGGTGCTCTTCCTGGTTTGCACTATGGCGACTTGTGATCGGTTGTTTGCAGGATCGGTACTCGAGGCGTGTTATATTATAGTTTTATGAATTACGATGGCGCCGAGTGTGTGTTGAGATGCGGATGCCGAGTTATTTGTGATGCCTACGTGCATTGTGTGAGTGCACAGTGGAAGTGTGTGGGCTTATAATCCACTGGTCGAGGATCGTTGGTTGGAAGATTCTGGCCGGTCGAGTGGTTTGTTTCCTCAGTGTGATATCGTCTTGGCTATGTGTGCCTTGATGATGTTGGTTGTCATCCCGTGCTGGAGGCATTGTGATGGTTGGCACCGGCATGTGTGAGGATTGGGGAAATATGCCGGCATATATGCTAGTCGAGTACCCTTTTCTTCTTCTATTTTTCTTGGGAGTTGTGCTCTCGAGACGGATCATGGTTTTTGAGATGCATTCTCCGAGATTGTTATTGTTGTTGTTGTGGGTCCTTGTTGGTGAGCTGTTCGTAGCGTGGCCAGTGCATTTTAGTCATGCGCTCAGCTGTAATTCTGCCTTGATGTGACCCAGCTTGCAGTTGTGTCCCATGGTTCTGTGTTGAGAACGGAGCCATGAATTCTGCTGGTGTTGTTGTTGGTTGGTGGTTGTGTTTAGCTTGAGAGAAGTTTCCTGTGAGTCTAATTTGGCATTGTGTGGACCGAGGTCTTGTCGGTTGGTTTTGCTGTACTCTTCTTAGTGGTAGAGTTGGCATGCGACTCGAGTCAAATGTAATGTCTGAGTGAGGACTGACTTGATTGTGCTCATGGTCCAGTGCCGTCGTTGGCATTCTGCGTGCCAGTTTCGTTGTTGTTCTTGGCGCGAAAGCTGATGTGTTGTGGAGCGATCAGCTGAGAGGGTTGTGTTTTCATGTCTAAGCTGATGATGCTTGTTATGTCTGCCAAGTGTATTTTATCGGTAGCTGCTTCGTGGCATGGGTCGTGTCTCCTTTTCCTGTGAGACGTAAGCGAGGATGCCATGATGTTTCAGAGGTGTTGGACTTGTGTTCACTGGTATGCCATACTCATTCTGTGGATTGATGTGCCTTGAGATCTAGAGCATGTGCCTGTGATTGTGGTATGGCAGTGTCCCTCTAAATTGTGTTTTTCGAGAATTGTGTTATAGTGCTTTGTATTTGAGTTTTGGCTGATGCTTGGAGAGCGTAGCTAGTGTTTTGGGTTTGTTCCTCCCTGTTCACCAGTTAGCTCCTTGAATTTTGAGGATGAAATTATTTAAGGGGGGATGACTATAATATCATGGATTCTTCGGATCTTTATCGCAAAGCTATCAGATCGCTTTCATGGGGCATGATACGTATTTTACGATCCACGCGAGTTTTTCCCTTGTATAACTTGTAGAACCCTATGGAGAGTTGACTATTGAGTTTTGCTACTCAGGGATGCTACGGGTGCGTTGTGCTCGTTTCGAGGATCGCGAAGACTATTTTTTATATTTTTTTGAATTTATGGATTTTCGTGTAGAAATTTGGATTTTAGGAAATTACATAATTTCCTATTTTCTTTTCCATTTTATTCTCTCACCTCTCTCTTCTCCTGTCGTTCACTCTCTTCCCCTCCATTCTCTCTCCTCTTTCCCCCTCTGCTCCGGCTACAGACGGAGGATGCTCGGGGATGTCGTGGAGATGCCGTGGAGGTGCCATGGAGCGTGCTGGCCTGAAGAATAGAGCGTGGTGTTGGCGCGATCCTGTTTGGTGCATTCAAAGCCGACGGGCGGGTTTGTGTGATGCTTTTCGACATATTGTGGCCGTTTCGGCGCGTGAGATCTTAGGTGGAGGTAGGCGGATAGATGCCCTACGCTTTTCCTTCGTTCTATCGTGATTTGGAGCCGAACGGTGTAAGTTTGAGCGGGTTATACCTTGGTTGGGTGAATTGCATGTTCGGGGGGTGTGAGCCGTGTTTGCCGTTCCAAACAATAGTTTCTAGCTTAATTGGTTTCATTCGAACCCCTGACATGTTAGGATTTCATTCGAACCCCTGACATGTTAGGATTTCATTCCCGCTAGTTTTACTGCATTTGGATGTCATTTGGGGCTGGTACGAGCCCGGGAACCCATGTGACTCACTTTGGGTTGATTCATTGGAATCGCCCGTTTCTTGCCATTTAGTAGTTGTTTTGATCCCTTTCAGCTTGTGGAAGGTGTGTAACATGTCTAGGGTTGTTTCCCCATCGTTTAGACACAATTAGGGCGTGAAAAATGTCAAGTTTTGAGCTTCCCTACGGTTTTCCCGCCGTAAGGAAGTGGTGATCCAATCAGAAACCGCCACTAGGTGAGGCGGCCCTATGGGGACAGCTACCAAGCTCTTAAACAGTGTATAAGGCGGTTTGGCTTTGCGGTCTCATGACCGACCGTAAGGTCTTTGCTTTTTTTTTTTTATCGAATAGAACCATTGACCAGATCTGGGAGAGTGCACCCACCCCAGAGGGGGTGAATGAGCTCACTCCACCAGGTCACAGTAAAAAAAAAAGGTCTTTGCTTACGGCCCTTAGAGGACCGCTAAGTTTTGCATAGTGGCCTGAGGAGGACCGCTAGGCTCTGAGTGGCGGCCCAAGGGTGACCGTTACTCTCCACGTTTTGTTTGGCTAAGTTGATTTACTGGGTAACGGCCATGCAACTGACCGCCACTGAGGTGTTGCGGCCCCATCTATGACCGCCACCTGTCATTTTATGTCAGTTCGGGGGTTGACTGGGCTAAGCGGCCAGGCCATGACCGCTACAGCCAATCCTTACGGCCCTGAGGAGACCGCCTTGTGCAAGTAGCGGCATCCGCTAGACCGCAAACCCCTATGCTTTTCGTAGATTTCTTTTCTAGAGTCTTCTAAGTGTAGCGGCCATGACCCTGACTGTCACACTCAGGGGCGGCTATTGGTTGACAACCTTTGGCATGGTGCGGCCTTGGTATGACTGCCATTTGCTTGTGCTCTCTGTCAAGGTTAGCGGCCCTTTGGATGACTGCCATTTTGTTAAGCGGCCAGAGGTAAGACTGCCACCTGTCTAGAGTACTGTTTTAATATCGGTTCGATTTTCGGTTGATGTGGGTTTGACCCCTTGGTTAGCCCATTGTTCTATGGATGTCTTGGATGGCCTATGAGGGCTGTGACTGTGTTATAGGGTGTCTGAGAGGACCATTGTACCCAGTAGTGTTTTGTACATTTCGAGGGTTCATTATGGTTTCTGGTCAAGTCGGTTGTGACCCAGTGGTTGACACGTGACCTCGTGAATGTCTAATCTATCCTGTGAGGATCGAGACATGGCTTGGACACTTGGAGATATCATCTTATCTCGGTTTACGTGTCATGTGGTTTCAGGGTATTTGGTTATCCCTCATGTTCCGTGTTTTGTGTTATATGGAATTGTGAGTCCGTTATGTAGCTCGATGGCCGAGGACTCGTCATTGATGTGTTTTATCATGATTTTGGCTTAGGGACTAGGCTGATTAACAATGTGTTGCTGTGATGTGCGACGATCTTGGCTCGAGTCTTGTGACTCAAAGATCGTTGTCAGCAGGTCTAGTTGAATATCTCGAGTCTGGTAGCAGTGGTATACTACATTATGCTTCGTAATATGTGGGACATGTGTACTTACACTGTCTGTACTTCGATATTCACTATTTTGGAGTCTCTGTGTCTAGTGAGCCTCCACTAGTCATAGCCTGACGACACTTTACTGTGTGTCGGCCCACCTGAGAGTGGTGGCGGGGCGAGTTCCCGGTTGACGGCTTTTAGGCTCATTTCCGTGGGCCCCCTTGCTTTGCGGTACCATCCTATTGAGGGGAAAACTAGCTAGAGCCATGGCTCAAGGCATTGAGCTTGTGTGTGCACACGCAGTCAGGGGCGGTTGGATGAGCGTTGACGGGCGTGACCCTGACTAGTCACTCGTTACTATAGTTCCTTGGTTCTTTATTGAGTGTCTCAGTTACCGCCATTCTAGGCGAGTGGGAGATACTTGTGGCGCAGTGTAAGACGTTAGTGGACGCATGTGGTTGTTCTTCTAGTGAGGAGGTGCTTCTATCACATGACACGATGACTTGTGTTTTTGTGACTTTTCCGAGTCGCCTGTGCGTGGCTTCACTCGAGGTTACGGGTTCTAAAGCATACACAATAGTGAGTTCATGTATGTCTCGTGCCTTTGACCATGTAGGTCTTTGGTAGGCTCCTGCTTGTTTTGGTAGGTTTCCTTACCTGTCCTTGTAGGCTTTTCACGATAGGGTTTCGTGATTTGTCAATGGATCGATAACACTCGACTTTGTGAGATCGGGGTTCACCTTTCTGTAATTATTAGGAGTAGTTTAGAGGGTTGTGGTTCCTTCGGCTGTCGTGTTCTATAGTACGGATGTTTTCCTCTTTACTATTGTTCATGCTTCTACTTTGTTACTACTTTGCTTTAGTGTAGCACTGCTGTTACTGCATTATTTTGTGGTAGGGTTCTGCGGGATCCCTACTGAGCCAATGACACGAGGCTCACCCCTGACTTTTCAGGTGCATCAGTTCTTCCTCTTGCTGGGCGGTACCTGCTACGTGGTTCTTAGTTGCCAGCATTGCCTGTGTCAGGTTTCTCCCGACTTGAGGGTATGTTTCCCTTTCTGTTGGACTGTACTTGTCTCTCTTTGGACTGGAGTTTGTTAGTTGTAATTGTTATAGAAAACATAATTTTATTTCTGCTACTTTAGCAATCCTGATCATTAAAATTTAATTGCTTACTGTTATATCTGGAAGTTCAATGTACTCTAACACTCATTTTTACCGCTTTGGTGCTTTACCGCTCTTGGGAGGCCTCGCAGGTTCCACGTGGTATCGGGTTTACCCGGTATCTGGAATCTGTGTCGTCACAAAAGGTGTTCGGATTCAATCCGATGTAAAATAAACACCGACTCCTTGTAGCCAGTGAGGAAAGATGTCCAGTACACGAATCTCTATAATCACTTGCGCACTTATACCAGCAGAACCTCTTCCTCTCCACCTCTTCCTCTCCACGTGGCACACAATGTTTCTTTCTCACGTGCCGTGCCTTGGCGGCACATCCCCAGTCAAACACTTGGTTCCCTCGGTAATCATCCAGAGATCGACTAGCATGCCTGCATTCCATCCAGCCATCCCTATCCTAGTCTTCTAGAACGATTAACCATACGCCATTCCTTCATGTGCATTCCTATCGTTCTTTTCACCTTCTTGTAAATACCCCCAGAATTCCCACGTGCCAAGTCGACCTATCTCTGCCTTTTGTAAAAAGGCAAGTGTGCATCACCGCCGCGAGGGAAAAACAAAAGTGACTCCTCTGTACGGAAATCAAATTGGCACGCCCAATGGGGTGTCTCCTACCTTTCTTCTTTCTGACGAAGATGAGTCACAACTGCCAAGTATACGCTGCAATGCCCTCACCTTTTCTTATCGGAGAGGAAGAGGAGGGCCCCCTATCTAGGATGTAACATTCGGCCGGTCGTCATCGAGCGACCAACCTGCACCAGCAACAGCAACAACAAACCGGTGGCGATAGTGACCTACGGTCCAATCGTTATCGCTTTTCATGCCGGGCACGTACAGTTGACAACCCCAATCATGTTCGATAACTCTGCCCCGACTTCTGGCTCACCCTAATCCTCGGGCACCATTGTCGTAGCTGACGAGTAGCCCAGTCCGACGACTGTCCATACAGGCAGCTGGCCCCTCTGCTTCACCAGTAGCAGAGACCCACGCGGTCATTGACCCCTGGGCCCCCAGCTCCGCCAGCACCCAGCATGGGCTTTCTACCCTGGGTCTCGAGCTCCTCTGCACCTCACTCGGGCTCTCAGCTCCGAGTCCCAGCCAAGCCTACCCCCAGCACGGGTTTCCCACCCCAGGTCAAGGCCTCCCAGTATTCTATTCGGGCCTCCCGACCTGAGTCTCGGACGAGCCAACACTCAATACGGGCTTTCAACCCCGGGTTCGAGGCTCCCCAGCATCTGGCTCGGGTATACGACCCCAGGTCTCATCAAGGTCGGTCCCCGATGTGCACTCTCTACATTGGGCCGCTGGCCTCCCAGCTCTACGACGTGGTCTTTACCCCTATAATCCAGCAATGCTAACTCCCAGCACAGGGTTTCCTCTTTGGGACATGGTCACCTCAACACCCAAGACAGGTGTCTAGCCTTAGGTCTCAGTTCCAGCAACACCCAAGATAGACGTCTAGCCTTGGGTCTCAGTTCCAGTAACACCCAAGACGGGCGTCTAGCCCCGGGGACCAGTTCCAGTAACACTCAAAATGGGCATCCAGCTCCGGGTCCCAACTACATCAACACCCAAGACGGGCTTTCAGCCCTGGGTCTCAGCTACATTAACACCCAAGATGGGAGCTCCACCCTGGGTCCCAGCATTCCCGCATCACCAACACCCAAGACAGGCTTTCAGCCCCGGGTTCCAGCTCTAGTAACACCCCCCAAAAAAGGGCGTCTCGCTCTGGGATCCAGCCCCAGCAACACCCAAGGCGGGCATTTGGCCCTGCAATCCAGCTCCAGTAACACCCATGATGGGCTCCCAGCCCTGGGTTCCAATTTCATCAACGCCCAAGACAGGCGTTCAGCCCTGGGTCCCAACTTTATTAACACCTGAGACAGGCATTCAGCCTCGGGTCCAAGCTTCATCAGTGTCATGCCCTGAGCCTTTATTATAGCGAAAGACTCGCTCGAGGAACGCGAACAGTCGGCATGGTAAGCCTCTTGCAAGCAAGAACGATCAGAGCGCAAGGCAATCACACATAAGAATGCAATCGCACAATATTTACTCAACTTCAACTTTCATTAATAATCAAATCCACTATTCGATTACAACCACTAATTCAACCTCCATCATGCTAGACTCAAGAAATAAGAAATTACATTGACTCGATCTAAACAATGTAAACTTCCTAAGTCTTCGCTCATTCTTTATTCACTCTCGGATCCGCTACTTGAACATTCCGAATCTGAACCCAACTCACTTCCATTTCTTGAAAAAGAATGGAAATAGGTAATGAGCACACTTACCCAGTAGGTATCTTCGCATCAACATGAAGGCAACATTAAAGTAATTAACATTTTAGCTCTAGAGAAATAAGGTAAAATCATGCGAATGCGATCAATCATGCGATTAAACCAATGTATGTAAGATAAAATGAGAGCAAGTATGAACTAGCAAGAATGTTATAAGAACATGATATGGCCTTTCATGAACAAGAATGTCACGAGAATGTACTAGCAAGCTACATAATCATCACTCCAGTATCTTTTGCTTATGAGCAAGTACTTCATGAATTTCTGTGGAATCTGAAGAAAGTCAAGTATTAATCATGCTGTATTGTGTTGTGGATTTTCACTTATTTATAAAGAAAGTACTCCCAGTGCACTGCGACGCCAGTAGCATCATACCCCATGGTTTATAATAGTATGTTTCCGACAATCAGTCGAGGGGACTAGCATAGAGCCCTTGAACACAATCAGTGCTAGATCGCATCTTCAAGTATAAATCAAGCTTTTTCCACGCATGTAACAATAAAGTATGGCCAAGAATGTACAATTCCAACAAGCTCTTGATAACAATAATTCAATGAATGAATGCTTTAATAAGAATCATGAGAAATCAAGAATGACTTATACTATGTTATGCTTAGGGAAATAAATCGGTAGCATAACGGTACATTCTTTATCTTCCATTCATTATATTAGGTTTTTTGATCAATATGATAAGTTCTAGATCATCAAGAGTCCATCTAGAAACCTTGGAATATCAACCATTGGTCAAACCTTGGGTTAAAATACTCAAGTAGTGTGACGGTCGTGTACTGGGCCGTTACATGATGTGACGCTCCAGTATTGGGCTGTTACATTAGTCTGAATCCCAAACTAAGAAATCAGACTCAGTTGGATGTGACGGTCGTATATTGGGCCGTTACATGTACCTGACGGTCCAATATAGATCTATTACACTACTGATAACCAGAAACATTGATAGTGTCATCTAATCACTTGGGTTTTAATGGTACAACCAACTCGGCGTCCTAGTGGGAATCCCAGGCTCGCAGAGAATTACGGAGGCCTTGCAACAAGATTTCCTAATCCATTAGAAGGAATATCCAATAGAGAGGTCCTCATGTCCAAGAATAATGTTCTTATAGTGCAAAGTGAACTAATGGACAACATACCGGAATATGTGCCATGTACTTAAAGAAATGACTCTATTGATAGAGAGGATGTGTAACAATAGGAAATCATGATAAAACTCCGTCAATATATCTTTGGAAAATCATGATTTAGATATAAAATTATAGAATTTTGGCACATGAAATTAACATAACTCAAAATAACTTAAGATACCTTAATCATGCAATTTCTATTAAAGTCATGATAACATGTCAAAACTTAGATAACTAAGTTAGCTTGACTGATTTTCAATTCTATCTACGATTACTCTGATGGCCGAGGATGGGTGTGTCACAGTGATTGTGATGGTCTATCGAGGGGCCGTTACAGTAATGTAACGCTCCATCTGTGGTGCGTCATAGACAACAGAGCAATCTAAATACAACAGAGAGTGTGACGGCTCATCGTAAGGCCGTTAGTCTGTGACGGTCTAAGTATGATGCGTCAGAGTCCCTCCTAACAGTATAATGAAATAAAAAGACTATGATTTGAAACCATGTCATGTTTTGAAAAGATTTAACTCCCCCAATCATGACAAAACAAAGTAAAGGTTATCTAGATGCATAGGTTGCAGTGAATTGACAAGTTAATATCTTTGATTAGGGCTAAGAATATATATGTATGCATGAACCCACTAAAACATGGAATTCATAGTCCATAATGCATGAAATCAAGCACAATCAGAGGGTTTTTATCCCTAACAAGATGTTTTTGCCAATCATGAGATAACCTACCTCTTAACTAGGCTTTAAGCTTCTAATTTGAGTCTAAAATTCGAGCCCTAGCTCTCCTTTTCCAGTGATTTTCCAACAACTTCCTGCTGCTCTATCTCTCTAACCTCTTGTCCTAAAGATGTGAAATTTTGAGGGTAAGAAGATGAAACTAAGGTGAATAAAAAGTTCTAAAGGATTGAATTCTAATTACCTCGTTTAGATGTCCTAATCTCTTGATCTCCAGGGGTCCTTTGCTCTGAATCCTGGGTTATTATGGTCGAACCAGCAAACTTGGAAGCTTCAATCTCCTTGGTTGCTTGATCTCCTAACATAAAATTTGGAGAACTATTAGTCTAAAGTATACTAAACAAAATCTTCTAAAGAACTTACCTGAAATTATATCTCCTTACCTTGATTCTTCACGAGCCAAAAGTAAGGGTCGCTCAGTTCAGAACTAGGTCCTATTTATAGGGTTTTGAAGATTAGATCGATTCTAGAGTCCTTAATTTACCAGAACCTAATCCCTAAGAGTCCTTAGTAATGTTATAAACTCTCCCAAGTTGATCTCTTGTAGATAAGATCTCAAAGTTCTAATCTTTTTGCTCGTTCTTTCTTTCACGAAACTGACAGAATGTAACACATCAAGACTGGTGCGTTACATGGCTGTGGCGGTTGCACGATAGACCGCTACATCCAACGTGCACAGAGTTCAACATCAATCAAACTCTTTTGTTAATTATCCATATTATTATCCATAAAAATGGTATTTAATCCTTAAAATACGTAAATAGGCTAAATAACCTTCTAGAATATGGGCCAAACTTAATGGGCTTGGTCCTTAAACCATTTGGATTCTATTTAAATAGGCTAGGTTAATTATTTAACATAATTGGGCCTTATAATGACTTATTAATCTAATAATCCTTTTATTAGTCTATTTAGCCCTTATAAATTCACAAAGTTCTATAAATAACTCAGAAATTATTACATAAATTCTGGGGCACTACACCCTCCCCTACTTAGAAGAATTTGGTCCCCAAATTTAATACATGGAGAGTGTACTTACAGTTGAATAATTTTGAAAATATTTTCCGCATGGCTTCTTTGGTTTCCCATGCTGCTTCATATGGCCATGCTTTCTTCCATTGAATCTTGACCATAGGAATAATTTTATTTCTTAGTTGACGCACTTCTCGTTCGAGAATCTTTATTGGCGTTTGCTCGTACGTCATATCCTTCTGAATCTCTAGATTGTCATAAGTGATAATATGGTCAGAATCATATACATATTTCTTTAGCACAGAGACGTGAAATACGTCATGAACTCCTGCTAATTGTGGAGGTAAAGCCAGTCTATAAGCCACTTCACCGACCCTTTCGAGAATTTCAAACGGACCAATGAACCTTGGAGTTAGTTTGCCCTTAATGCCAAATCTCCGAATATCATGACCTGGTGAAACCTTGAGATACACATGGTCTCCTACTTGAAATTCTAAGTCGCGTCTACGATTATCAGCATAAGACTTTTACCTATCTTGTGCCATCTTTATTCTCTCTTGAATAAGCTTGATCTTCTTTGTAGAATCTCTGATAATATCAGGGCCTAGGAATTATCTTTCCCCTATTTCACTCCAACATATTGGTGATCGACAACTTTTTTCATATAGAGCTTCAAAAGGTGCCATTTGTATGATGGCCTGGTAACTGTTGTTATATGCAAATTCTACCAGAGGTAAGTGATCATGCCAACTACCTCCAAAATCAATAACACAAGCCCTGAGCATATCTTATACCACCTGATTTGTTCTTTCTGTCTGACCATCAGTTTGTGGATGAAAGGCTGTGCTGAAATTCAATCTAGTCCCTAGTGACTGTTGTAGACCCTTCCAAAATTGTGATGTGAATCGAGCATCTCTATCAGATATAATAGTGACTGGGACACAATGTAATTTAACAATTTCCCTTATGTATAATGCTGCCAGGATATCCACAGACCGTCGACTTTTGATTGGTATGAAATGTGCAGATTTAGTCAATCAGTCTATGATTACCCATATACCATCGTGTCCACCTCTTGTCTTAGGTAACCCCATAATGAAATCCATCCCTATACTCTCCCACTTCCATTCGAAAATATTTAAGAGATGCAGTTTACCTGCGGGTCTAAAATGCTCTACCTTTACTTGTTGACAAGTGAGACAGCGAGACACGAAATCAGCTATTTCTCTCTTCATGTTGGGCCACCAGAAATTTCTTTTGAGATCCTGATACATTTTTGTACTACCTGGGTGAATGGTATACCTGGATTTATGTGCTTCTTCTAGAATCAATTTCTTCGTATCCTCATGATCTGGTACACACACTCGGCCCTTGAATAATAATCTTCCATCCTCCGTAATAGAGAAATCCGATCGTTGTTCAATATTAGCCTTAATTTCTAGTAACACGAGATCATCATTTTGTAACTTGACTAGATCCTCTATTAAGGTAGGTTGAGCTCGGATATTAGCCATGAAGTAATCTTCTTCCTTCCTATCAATATCTAAGTTCAACTAAGCAAATTGAGGAATAAGATTAGTCATACTAATTATAAGACTTGATAGTATACCCATTGGTTTTCTACTGAGTGCATCCGCAATAGCATTAGCCTTGCCAGGATGATATTGAATAGAAAAATCAAAATCCTTGAGATATTCTAACCATCTTCTCTGCCTCATATTTAGCTCTTTTTGAGAAAATAAGTATTTCAAGCTTTTATGGTCCGAGTAGATCGTAAACTTTTCTCCATAGAGATAATGACGCCAAATTTTCAAGGTGAAAATGACAGCTGCTAATTCCAAATCATGTATATGATAATTTCCCTCGTGACGTTTCAATTGTCTTGAAGAATAACAGATTACTTTTCCATTTTGCATGAGGACACACCCTAAGCCAATACCAGATGCATCCGTATATACTTCGAATCCACCACCTTCCATCAGTAGTGTTATAATAGGAGCTGTAGTAAGATGATTCTTAAGAGTTTGGAAACTCTCCTCACATTCCTCTGACCAGACAAAAGGATTTTCTTTTCTCGTCAGTCTAGTTAAAGGAACTGTAATCTTTGAAAAATCTTTAATGAATCTTCTATAATAACCAGCTAGACCTAAAAAACTTCGTACTTCTGATACGGTCGTTGGCCGGCTCCAGTTTCTGACGGCTTCGACTTTAGAAGGATCCACCGCAATACCTTCTTTTGAAATAATGTGGCCTAGGAATGAAACTTCCTTGAGCCAGAATTCACATTTATTTAGCTTGGCATAGAGTTTATGTTCTTTAAGTGTTTGTAAAGCTATTTTCAAATGTTCTTCATGTTCCTCCTTTGTCTTGGAATATATCAAGATATCATCAATGAAGACGATGATAAACTGGTCCAGATATGGCTGGAAGACACTGTTCAAAAGTTGCATGAATGCTGCCGGGGCATTAGTTAATCCGAATGGCATTACCAAGAATTCATAGTGACCATAACGACTTCGAAAAGCCAATTTATAAATGTCTTCTTCTGTAATTCTAAGCTGATGATAACCTGATATGAGGTCTATCTTAGAGAAATATTCTGTGCCTGAAAGCTGATTGAAGAGCTCATCAATACGCGGCAACGGGTACCTGAGAGAAAAATAACAACTTGTTATTTCTCGTGGAATTGGAAGGAAAATCAATCTTAAAGCTAATTAACTATCTTATCCCGGGTTCTACCTAATTCTCACATGGGTGTGAAAATTTTTTCCTTAGTTCATAGGTAGGGGGCCTTAACCCTTAGACTTATCCTATGACATGACCCTTCTTTCTAAGTCCTGAGACTTAGGCTCTGATACCAACTTAACTGTCACGCCCCGAGCCTTTATTACAGTGGAAGACTCGCTCAAGGAACGCGAATAGCCAGCATGGTAAGCCTCTTGCAAGTAAGAACGAGCAGAGTGTAAGGCAATCACACATAAGAATGCAATCACACAATATTTACTCAACTTCAACTTTCATTAATAATCAAATCCACTATTCGATTACAACCACTAATTCAACCTCCATCATGCTTGACTCAAGAAATAAGAAATTACATTGACTCGATCTAAACAATGTAAACTTCCTAAGTCTTCGCTCATTCTTTATTCACTCTCGGATCCGCTACTTGAACATTCCGAATCCGAACCCGACTCACTTCCATTTCCTGAAAAAGAATGGAAATAGGTAATGAGCACACTTGCCCAGTAGGTATCTTCGCATCAACATGAAGGCATTATTAAAGCAATTAACATTTTAGCTCTAGAGAAATAAGGTAAAATCATGCGAATGCGATCAATCATGCGATTAAACCAAAGTATGTAAGATAGAATAAGAGCAAGTATGAAGTAGCAAGAATGTTATAAGAACATGATATGGCCTTTCATGAACAAGAATGTAACGAGAATGTACTAGCAAGCCACATAATCATCACTCTAGTAGCTTTTACTTATGAGCAAGTACTTCGTGAATTTTTATGGAATATCAAGAAAGTCAAGTATCAATCATGCTGTATTGTGTTGTGGATTTTCACTTATTTATAAAGAAAGTACTCCCAGCGCAATGCGACGCCAGTAGCATATACCCCATGGTTTACAATAGTATATTTCCGACAATCAGCCGAGGGGACTAGCATAGAGCCCTTGAACACAATCAGTGCTCGATCGCATCTTCAAGTATAAATCAAACTTTTTCTACGCATGTAACAATAAAGTATGGCCAAGAATGTACAATTCTAACAAGCTCTTGATAACAATAATTCAATGAATGAATGCTTTAATAAGAATCATGAGAAATCAAGAATGACTTATACTATGTTATGCTTAGGGCAATAAATCGGTAGCATAACGGTACATTCTTTATCTTCCATTCATTATACTAGGTTTCTTGATCAATATGATAAGTTCTAGATCATCAAGAGTCCATCTAGAAACCTTGAAATATCAACCCTTGGTCAAACCTTGGGTTAAAATACTCAAGCAGTGTGACGGTCATGTACTGGGCCGTTACATGATGTGACGCTCCAGTATTGGGCCGTTACATTAGTCTGAATCCCAAACCAAGAAATCGGACTCAGTTGGATGTGACGGTCGTATATTGGGCCGTTACATGTACCTGACGGTCCAATATAGATCCGTTACACTATTGATAACCAGAAACATCGATAGTGTCATCTAATTACTTGGGTTTTAAAGGTACAACCAACTCGGCGTCCTAGTGGGAATCTCAGGCTCGCAGAGAATTACGGAGGCCTTGTAACAAGATTTCCTAGTCTATTGGAAGGAATATCCAATAGAGAGGTCCTCATGTCCAAGAATAGTGTTCCTATAGTGTAAAGTGAACTAATGGACAACATACCGGAATATGTGCTATGTACTTAAAGAAATGACTCTATTGATAGAGGATGTGTAACAATAGGAAATCATGATAAAACTCCGTCAATATATCTTTGGAAAATCATGATTTAGATACAAAATTATAGAATTTTGGCACATGAAATTGACATAACTCAAAATAACTTAAGATACCTTAATCATGCAATTTCTATTAAAGTCATGATAACATGTCAAAACTTAGATAACTAGGCTTATTTATAAGTTAACTTGACTGATTTTCAATTCTGTTTACGATTACTCTGACGGTCGAGGATGGGTGCATCACAGTGATTGTGACAGTCTATCGAGGGGCCGTTACAGTAATGTAACGCTCCATCTATGGTGCGTCAGAGACAACAGAGCAATCTAAATACAACAGAGAGTGTGACGGCTCATCGTAAGGCCGTTAGTCCGTGACGGTCTAAGTATGATGCGTTAGAGTCTGTGCTAACAGTATAATGAAATATAAAGACTATGATTTGAAACCATGTCATATTTTGAAAAGATTTAACTCCCCCAATCATGACAAAATGAAGTAAAGGTTATTTAGATGCATAGGTTGCACTGAATTGACAAGGTAATATCTTTGATCTTTGATTAGGGCTAAGAATATGTATGTATGCATGAACCCACTAAAATATGGAATTCATAGTCTATAATGCATGAAATCAAGCACGATCAGAGGGCTTTTTTCCCTAACAAGATGTTTTTGCCAATCATGAGATAACCTACCGCTTAACTAGGCTTTAAGCTTTTAATTTGAGTCTAAAATTTGAGCCCTAGCTCTCCTTTTCCAGCGAGTTTCCAGCAACTTCTTGCTACTCTATCTCTCCAACCTCTTGTCTTAAAGATGTGAAATTTTGAGGGTAAGAAGATGAAACTAAGGTGAACAAAAAGTTCTAAAGGATTGAATTCTAATTACCTCATTTAGACGTCCTAATCTCTTGATCTCCAGGGGTCCTTTGCTCTGAATCCTGGGTTACTATGGTCGAACCAGCAACTTTGGAAGCTTCAATCTCCTTGGTTGCTTGATCTCCTAACATGAATTTGGAGAACTATTAGTCTAAAGTATACTAAAAAAAATCTTCTAAAGAATTTATCCAAAATTATATCTCCTTACCTTGATTCTTCACGAGCCAAAAGTAAGGGTCGCTCAGTTCAGAACTAGGTCCTATTTATAGGGTTTTGAAAATTAGATCGATTCTAGAGTCCTTAATTTGCCAGAACCTAATCCCTAAGAGTCTTTAGTAATGTTATAAACTCTCCCAAGTCGATCTCTTGTAGATAAGATCTCAAAGTTCTAATCTTTTTGCTCGTTCTTTCTTTCACGGAACTGACAGAATGTAACGCATCAAGACTGGTGCGTTACATGGCTATGGCGGTCGCACGATAGACCGCTACATCCAACGTGCACAGAGTTCAATATCAATCAAACTCTTTTGTTAATTATCCATATTATTATCCATAAAAATGATATTTTATCCTTAAAATACGTAAATAGGCTAAATAACCTTCTAGAATATGGGCCAAACTTAATGGGCTTGGTCCTTAAATCTTTTGGATTCTGTTTAAACAGGCTAGGTTAATTATTTAACATAATTGGGCCTTATACTGACTTATTAATCCAATAATCCTTTTATTAGTCTATTTAGCCCTTATAAATTCCAGAAAGTTCTATAAATAACTCAGAAATTATTGCATAAATTCTGGGACACTATAATCAGCACCCGAGACGGGCCTCTAACCCCAGGTTCCAGTTTCATCAATGCCCAAGACCGGCATCCAGTACTGGGTTCCAGCACCATCAGCACTCAAGACGGGCTTCTAGCCCTGGATCCCAGCTTTCTCAAGCACTCAGTTTGGCTTTCCAGTCCCAGATCCCAGTTTCATTAGCTCCCAGTACAGGCTTCCTACCTCACGCCATAAGACAAGATGAGAAAGAATCAAGCTCGACTAAAAGTAGCTCACTAGGAATGAAAATCCTAGGTTCGCCCGAGCATTCTCTCAATCAAGGCATCCAATCAACCACCTCAACACAACCTTAACACCTCAGGGGCTGAACAAACCTCAAGCTGGGACGGCCAAAACAACATGAGAATGTGCATTGCCATCACACCAACTATAGTTCCCAACAGTCACCCGAACAAGCCACGGAAAAATCTCGAACACCGCACCACAGATCCACGCCTATCGACAAACTCTGCCAAGCATAGCATAACCAAGACAAACACCATGACTAAAGAAGAACGCTCCATCAGAACCTGACGAGAGCAAAACCATCTCGTATAGTGCCAACACAGTATGCATAAGACCACACACGATAACGAAGCGATAAACAATCGTAAAACCTATGCCAATTACGGACTGTACTGGGCCTTATGGACTTTGAGCACTGTGATATCTTGAATTCCCATGTACTTTCCCAAACACAAGCTCAGCTAGCTTAAAAAAACTCTGAACAACTCTGAACTCTACTCTGATACCAACTGTGACGACCCAGACTCCGGATACTAGGTAAACTTGATAGCACTTGGAACCTGCGAGGCCTCCCAAGAGCGGAAAAGCTCCGAAGGGATAAAAAGGTATGTAAGAGTACATTGAACTTCCAAATAAAGTAGTAAGTAATTAAATTTCAATGATCAGGATTGCTAAAATAGCAGAAATAAAATTATTTTTTCTATAACAATTTAAAACTAATAGAGTCCAGTCCAACTAAAGTATAGTAGAACAGGAAAGAGAACGTACTCTCAAGTCGGGGGAAGCCCGACACTGGCAAATGCTGGCAACTAAGAACCATGCACTGCACCTCCAGACAACGAGGATAAACAGCTACACCTGAAAAGTTAGGGGTGAGCCTCGTCTCACTGGTTCAGCAGGGATCCCGCAGAACCCTACCACAAAACAACGCGGTAACAGCAGTGCTCAACTAAAGCAAAGCAGTAACAGCAACAAGAGTAATAGCAGGAGTAGGAACGACAGTAAAGAGGAAAATAGCCATACCATGGAACATGGCAGCCGAAGGAACCTCGGCCCACTAAACTATTCTAAACAGCAACAGAAAGGTGAACCCCGATCTCACATAGTCAGGCGTTACTGATCTATTGTCAAATCATGAAACCATATCGTGAAAGCTTACCAGAATAGGCAAAGGCCCTACAAAAGACTTACACGGTCAAAGGCACAAGGCATACACAATCTCACCGTCGTGTATGCTACACTAACCTTGGGTAAAGCCAAATACAGACCACCTGGCAGTCAAGAAAACACAAGTCACAAAAGCCACAAGTCACGCGTCACGCGTCAAGTGACAGAAGCACCTCCTCACTAGAAGCAAAGCCAGATGTGTCCACTGACGTCTTACACTGCACCGAAAGCATCTTCCACTCGCCTCGAACATGGTAACTGAGACACTGAATAAGGAACCAAGGAACAACAGTAATGAGCGACTAGTAAGGGTCATGCCCGTCGATGTCTGTCCAGCACCCCTGACCACGTGTGCACACACAAGCTCAATGTCTTGAGCCAGGCCTCTAGCTGGTTTTCCCCTCCCGTCGGACTCTAACGGCAAGACAAAGGGGCCCACGGCAACCAGCCTACAAATCGTCTCAACCGGGACTCGCCCCGCCACCACTCCCAGGTGGGCCAACACCCGAAGTGTCGTGAGGCTATGACTAGTGGAGGCTCACTAAACACAGAGACTCAAAATAGCGAACATCGAAGTACAGACAGGGTAAGCACACACCTGTCACACGTAGTACGGAGCATAAGGCAGTATACAACTACTACCAGACTCAGGACAGTCAACTGGACCTGCTCACAATGATCCTTGAGTCACTAGACTCGGGTCAAGATCGTCACACATCACAGCAACACGCTGTTAATCAGCCTAGTCCCTAAGACAAAATCACGGTAAAACACATTATGGAAGATGGCACAGAACAGCCAGATCGATAACAGCAATAATAATAATAATAATGATGAGTCCTTGGCCTCCAAGCCACACAATTGACTCACAATTCTGTATAACACAGCGTCTATATAGATCATGTCATTAGAGCGATAAATTTTTTTACATAAATACGGAGTGTGCAAAAGACTAAAAAAAATCTAAATGATCCCAATAGTCAAAAGTGATAATTATCTAATTAACCAAAGAAGATAAAGCTAGTCCATGACAATTCTAAATTAAAAATCCAAACACTAGGCTACATGCCTTAACAAGGTTTAGACAACTAAACTAACATAACTGGAAGTACAAGGTAAGGACTCAAATAAATTGAAAAGATACAACTAGCTGACTATAGATGATATCGGTGACTCTAGCACTCTTTACTCGGTCTCATTCCCATTCGGGTGAATGTCGCTGGAGAGGGGGATTTCTGTAGCCCACCCAAAGAGCAGCCCAACTAGACCCAACAGGGTCCAACGAGGCAAGCCCACCTGGGTGACAGCCCACAGGGCCCACTCAGGGAAGAAAAGTCCAATAAATAAACACTCGAGGAAACAACTCTCCCCGGCGGCCCCTAAGCTCGGAGGGCGCGAGTGATGGTCAGGTCATAAGGAAGGTCCGGCCCAAGTCATTTTTCCCCTCCCGGGAGTGACAGGCATTCGCCGACCTATCCGACCCCTCTTTCGCCGAACTATGCCCATCGCCCGGACAGGGCTGGCGTTTCAGGAGCTCGGCCAGACCAAATATCATCCGTTCAAGAGTCCCCAACGGATAGGGGAGTCAAGAAACCGCCGGACTTCAAGGCGATAACGTTCCCACGATAAGGCCATAAAAGCCCACGTTGAGGACGTAACTCCCGCTGGAGACCCCTCAGCTTGCAGGACTCCTGAAGGTGGCACACTATTTAAACCAGGGCTACCCTTCAACGGAAGAAGAGAGCCATTCAGGTACTCATATACCCAAACTCCTGAGCAATCCGCTTCACCC
The DNA here is from genome assembly GCA_022559845.1 of Amorphophallus konjac. NCBI lineage: Eukaryota > Viridiplantae > Streptophyta > Magnoliopsida > Alismatales > Araceae > Amorphophallus > Amorphophallus konjac. Next base: position 22,242,228 of record CM040129.1, read on the forward strand.
TCTGGTGGAGAGGAATCTCGCGCGCTAGCTTTTCTCCTCCCCATTATTGCTTCCACCACAGCTCTACTGACTTAGCCATCGGAGGTTTTTACCCCAGGGAAGCCCCCTGGGCCCTCTGATACATTTCCCTGTCTTGCAGTTCATCTTCAAGTGATCCAGAACCCGCTCAGGATACAAGCGCAAGATTTCGCCCCTTTATCTGGCGCCGTCTGTGGGAAACGCACGAAGAGCCGAGATGGTGAGAAGAAGCTCAGGGAAGAGATCCGATGTTGAGAAGGGTAAGGCCGTGGTGGCGGCAGGAGATGGCCCCTCTAGGGCCTCACAGAACCCTCCCTCCAACGCCAGCGTCCCCACCAACGGACCGCCGCCCCCTCCGACGGTGACGGGGGTACCCCCCAACGGTGGCGACGAGGTCTTCCAGGCCCTCAATAAGAAGCTTGACGTCCTCGTGGAGCTCATGAGGGCCCAGGCGGCAAGGGATGCCAGGTCCCGCGCCCTGTCCGGGAGCCCCCCCCCCCCGTCGAAGTGCGTCCCAGCATACCGCTGGGGGCCGCTTCACCCTCCGCGGTCAACAGCTCATCCGTAACAACGTGGGAGGACCCTCGCAAGCTCCGCCCCCGGAGCAAGAGGCTTCCTCCACGCCCAGAAAAGGGAAACAGGGGGCGAGGCCTCCACGCCCGAGCGCCGGCGGTCCTGAGGATCGCCACGACGCTCCCCCCAGTCCCACGGCACGACCGCAGCCGGAACTATCCCTCCGGCTGAGGGATTTCGAAAGACGTTTTGCAGAGCAAGAGCGCACCCTCCGCGCCCTGCAAAAGACCTCTTTCCCGGAGGATGAGGAGAAATCCCCTTTCTCCGAATACATCCTGAAGGCAGAGGTGTCTCCCAGAACCTCCATTCCGACCTTCAAGCTCTATGATGGCCAGGGCGACCCAGCCGACCACTACGACAGCTTCGACGCCCTGGTGACTCTGCATGGAACACCGGATCCTATTAAATGTCGAGCCTTTGCGGCCACCCTGGTCCAAGGCGCTCAGGCATGGTTCCGGGCCCTCGCCCCTGGGTCCATCCGGGACTTCAGGCAATTCGGGCGAGTCTTCAAGGAGAGCTTCGCCGGAAGCGCCCCCCCAAGGTCAGTGGCGGGGCTCCTGGCCCTCAAACAGGCACAAGGGGAAAGGCTCCGGGCTTATGTCCACCGATTTAAATCGGAAGCCCTCAGAATTCCCCGCCTGGATGTGGCCTCGGCCAAGACCGCTCTGACCGGGGGCACCCGGGACGAGAACGTCCGCCGCGAACTTGTCCTCCACCCTCCCTCGACCCTTGCCGAGCTAGTGACTCTGGCACTGCGCCACGCCGAGTGCAAAGAAGTACTCAGTGCTTGCCGAGACACAACCGGCTCGGGTCAGGAGGGGGACAAGAAGCGAGCCTCCGAGCCAAACCCTGGCTCGGGTAAGAAGCGCGACCGGGAAGGAGAGCGCAAACGGAAGTATGAGCGATACACCCCGTTGACCGCGCCAGTCTACGAGATCTATGAAGACATCAAAGACTCGGGACTCCTCCGCCGGCCCGAACCAATGAGATCAAAGAACCGCAAGCGCGACAGGCATTGCCTGTTCCACGGCGACCACGGGCACAACACCGGCGACTGCCACCAGCTCCAGGACGAGATCGAACGTCTCATCCGTCAGGGGCACTTGGCCGGTTTGCAGCCGGGTGCAAAGAAGACCGGGACGCCGCCGAGGAGATCGACAACGCCCCCCGAGGGGTCCACATCAACGTCATCTCCGGAGGAATGGCGTCGGGCGGTGACACCATCCGAGGAAAGAAGCGTCATGCCGAGCGGGCCAGCCAGGTCTTAGGACCCTCCAGCGACCCGCCGAGGGAGCCCCAGGTCATAGTCTTCTCCGACCAAGACCTGGAAGGGCTGAACACCCCGCATGATGATGCCCTCGTTATCTCGGCCACAATAAACCATTGTAACGTAGATAGAATTCTGGTTGACAATGGGAGCGCCCCCGATGTATTATCTTATGACTGTTTCCTCAAGATGGGAGAAGACCCATCCAAGCTCCGCCCGATCCGAACACCCCTTTGCGGGTTTAACGACCTGGCCACCTACCAGGGAGCCCTAAGCCTGCCGGTCACCATCGGCACCCCACCCAAAACCGTTACGGTCATGGTGGACTTCATAGTGATTAAGGGTATGATAGCGTACAACGCCATTTTTGGCCGGAAAATTCTCAGCCGGATAAAGGCCGTACCATCTACCTATCACCAGAAAATGAAGTTTCCCACCAAAAATAGGTTGGGGGAAGTCCGAGGTAACCAGGCCATGGCTAGAAGGTGCTACAACATCTCGGTGGAAGCCTCAAGGCCGGACGGGGGAGATAAGGGACCCAAGGGAATCGAAGGGAAGGCCGTAACCGCCGAGCCCGGTGGCGAATTGCTAACGGTATTCCTAAACGATGACCCGGCCCTCGGAGTAAGGATCGGAGCCGACCTACCACCCATGGAATAGCAGCAATACAAAAAATTCCTTTCTGAGTACGTTCAAGTCTTTGCTTGGTCCGATGATCAACTCCCTGGCATACCAGAGAAGACCGTGATGCACAAGCTCAGCCTCGACCCCACCGTCAGGCCCGTACAGCAACGGAGAAGCAAGCATGTGCCCGAGAAACAGGCGATCATCAAGGCGCAGGTCACCAAGGGATAGGAGACTGGCCTCTTCAGACCAGTCCTGTACCCTACGTGGCTAGCCAACGTCGTCCTGGTGCCAAAAACTACAGGCAAATGGCGAATGTGCGTGGACTTCACCGATCTGAATAAGGCTACCCCCAAAGACTGCTATCCGCTACCGAGCATCGACCAATTGGTTGATTCAACCTCGGGCAACGAGATACTCAGTTTCCTGGAGGCCTATTCAGGTTATCACCAGATCAGAATGAATCCAGAAGACGTCGAGAAGACCGCCTTCATCACTGACTGCGGCGTGTACTGCTACACCCGGATGCCCTTCAGGTTAAAAAATGCCGGAGCCACATATCAGCGACTGGTAAATCACATGTTCGAGGGACAGCTAGGTCGGAACGTCGAGGCTTACATTGACGACATGCTCGTCAAGACCCCCAAGGCCCAAGACCACTTCACCGACCTTGCCGAAACCTTCGGCACCCTCCTGAAGTACAACATGAAGCTCAACCCCGCCAAGTGCGCCTTTGGAGTAAAATCCGAGAAGTTCCTGGGTTTCCTGGTCACTCAGTGCGGGATCGAGGCCAACCCCGACAAAGTCCAGGCCATCCTGGACATGCGCCCGCCCACATGCATTAAAGACGTTCAGCGTCTGGCAGGGCGTGTGGCCGCTCTCAGCCGCTTCCTGTCCCGTGCGGCCGAACGATGCTTGCCCTTCTTCAAGCTGATGAGGGGACCCAAGCTAGCATCTGCTACGTTCGCGTGGGATGAGGAGTGCCAGACAGCATTCGCCGAGCTTAAGGAGTTCTTGGCTTTGCCACCAGTGCTCTCCAAGCCCGTCCCGGGCGAAGTCCTGCTGCTCTACCTCTCGGCGACGCCATCCACGGTCAGCTCGGTCCTAGTTAGAAATGACTCGGGAATCGAAAGACCGGTCTACTACACCAGTAAGGTGCTCAATGAGGCCGAACGGAGGTACCCCACAACCGAGAAACTCGTGCTAGCATTGGTTACCTCTGTAAGGCGCCTCCGCCCCTACTTCCAGGGGCACCCCATCACCGTGCTAACCGGCGAGCCGTTGAAGAAGATTCTGGCCCACCCCGAGGCCTCAGGGTGACTCGTCAAATGGGCCATCATGCTCGGGGCCTACGACATCTCGTACCGGCCGCGATCAGCAATCAAAGGCCAAGCGCTCGCCGACTTCATTGCCGAAAGCACCATCCCCGCCGAGGACAGGCCTCCGACCACGACCGGGCCAACCTGGGAACTGTTCGTCGATGGATCGTCCAATTCGGCAGGCAGCGGTGCGGGGATCCTCCTGAGGTCCCCCGAAGGGATAGAGCTACAGTACGCCTTAAAATTCAACTTTCAGGCATCCAACAATGCTTCCGAATACGAGGCCCTTATCTCGGGAGCACGCATGGCCCGATGGCTGGGGGTCGAGCGAGTCAGGATCCACACCGACTCTCAACTAGTCGCAGGTCAGGTCAAAGGTGAGTATGAGGCTCGTGAGGCACCCATGATCAAATACCTTCAGCTGGTCCGGAGCCTGGCCCAACAGTTCGAGGAATTTGGGGTAGTCCGGATAGCTTGGGAGCAAAACTCTCGGGCGGACGCCCTCTCTCGATTGGCCTCCTCCCTAGACCCAGAAGGTACACGATCGATCCTCCTAGAAGAGCTAGAGCGCCCGAGCATCGACGCGGAGCTCCTCGCTGTTGACTCGGCCACTCCAAATGACTGGCGCTCCCCCTACTTGTCCTGGCTACAAGACTCCCAAGAGCCCTCCGACCCTCAAGAGGCCCGCCGAATGAAGTATCAAGCTCGGCGCTTCGTCGTCTTCGACAACACTCTCTACCGAAGATCGTTCTCCGGTCCCCTCCTAAAGTGCCTCGGTCCCGACGAAGCAAGCCGAGCCATCCAAGAGATTCATGAAGGCCTGTGCGGAGTGCACTCAGGGGCAAGGTCACTGGCCAGAATCCTGTTACGACAGGGGTACTAGTGGCCCACCCTGCAGCGCGACTGCTCGGCCTATGTTCAACAGTGCGACCGATGCCAACGGTTCGACAACTTGGTCCATCAGTCGGCTACTGAACTTGTCACCCTAGCTGAGCCTTACCCTTTCGCTCGGTGGGGAATCGATATCCGTGGGCCATTCCCAACGGCCCAGTCCCAGAAGAAGTTCATCATCGTCGCCATCGACTACTTCACCAAGTGGATCGAGGCTGAGGCTACGGCAAGGATCACCGAGATAGTCGTTTGGGGCTTTGTTTGGAAATCGATCATTTGTCGCTTTGGCATCCCCCGAGTGATAGTAAGCGATAACGGTCGGCAATTCGACTCTCGGTACTTCCGAGATAGATGTGCCGACCTAAATATCCGCTACCACTTCACTTCGGTCGCCCACCCTCAGGCCAACGGGCTGGTTGAAAATGCCAACAAGACTATCTTGAAAGGCATAAAAACCAGACTCGGCAAGGCTAAGGGTAGCTGGCTCGAGGAATTGCCTAGCATACTGTGGTCGCACCGAACAACCCCCAGGACGGCAACCGGTGAAAGCCCTTTTCAGTTGGTATATGGCACCGAAGCCGTCGTTCCATTGGAGATCGCCAACCCGTCTCTCCGAGTGATCAGCTTCTCACTCGAGGCAAACGGGCAAAAATTGCTCGAGAACCTCGACCTGGTAGACGAACTCCAAGAGATCGCGAACGTCCGAGCAACGGAGTACTAGCGCCGCCTCACTCGATACTACAACGCCAAGGTCCGAGACAGACGTTTCCAACCGGGGGACTTCATCCTCAGGAAGGCCGAAGCCTCTCGACCACTAGAGGCGGCGGGCAAGCTATCCCCCAACTGGGAAGGCCCCTACCGAGTGGTCGAGACGCTCGGAAAAGGTGCGTACAGGTTAGCGACAATGGAAGGGGAACCTATTCCTCGGACATGGAACGCAGCCGCACTACGCAAATTCTATTTTTGAAATTGTACAGCAAGATGGACGGAATAAATCCCTTTTCTTTTCATTCCAAACCATTGGTACATCAGATAGACAAATGCCAGTACATCACATAGCAAAAAGCAAAAATCCGTCTAACACCGCCTCAAGGGGTCATCGCTCGACTGACTCGGTCTTGATCTCCTCGCGTCCAGCCACTGACTCTGCCTCGTGCGGAAACTGGCTCGGAGAAGAGGTGGTCAAGCCAGTTGCCTCGGGTGGCCCATGACAAAGGTGACAGAGGGATTGCAGCAGAAAGGCCACCTTTAAATGTTGAGGAAGGCTACCTCCCAAGTTGGCAACAACCAGGAAAAAGGAGCGCCGTGAAAGCCTCCCCTCTTCCAATCTGCCAACTCCTTGGAAGGAAGGAGAGAACAAGCAGCCCCCGAAGAGTGAAAGAAATGAAGAGCAGAAGAGGGAGAAAGAGGCTGCAGACGGAGGAAGGCTTCGATGAGGAGGGAGATTGATACGCCTCCTCCCCTCACACGGAGGGAAGTAACGGCGGGCTCCCCTGATGTCCCCATCCGTCCTCCGCCTCGGCATCCACCCGGAAGCCTCGCCGGAGCTAAGAAGAGGCCAACGGCGTGCTTCCACACGCCGAAGTCCTCCCCAGATCCACGCGGTGACCGTCGGACCCGTCTCGTACACGCGCGGCGACCGTGGGACCCGTTCAACATTACAGGGCCGCGGGAGCCCGCCGCTCCCCGTCGTCGGCGGCGTCGCCCTCTGAAGGATCCTCCATGCTCCGAATACAAGGGCACAACGCAGAGTGAAGAGGAAGGAGCGAGGAAAGACTGTTAGAGAAAATCCCAAGCAGTGAAGAGGAAAGGGCACCTTTCGGTCCTTCTTATAGGCCAAAGGAGGCTAGACGCCTTAAATGACCCCCCCCCCCTCAGAAACACGCCAAAGGATTTCTCCCCTGAACAGTCACCTCCAACTCCTCGTCTCCCGCCCTAGCGGGATTCACGAAGCGGCCTGACATTCAAAGCATGAGGGAATGGAAAGACGCCCCGTCAGAAGCCTACCAAAACTGCATGCGAAAACCACGCAGGACGTATCGGCACCTCCCAACCACTCAAGATCCGCCAACCAAATCACGGCAAGGATGGTACTCAAACGGAGCAAGTCATTTATTATCACACCAAAAGGAAACCCTCTAAAAAGAGGGAAGAGAGACAAAAAGGGAAGGAGGCAAAGTACATCAGGCCTCGGGCCCACTTTGACATTCGGGAACGGCGGAAGGAGACACGTCACCCCCGGCGCCTTCGGTGACGGCCGGCTCGGACACTGACCTCGCCTGTGCGAGAACTGTCTCGGTCGTGAGCCCTCCCGAAACGCCCGGAGCCGGTGACCCCGATGGAGGCGACCCCTCCGAATCTCCCCCGACCGACGAGGAAGAGCTGGAAACCGACTCATCCGAGTCATAACACTGGACGAAGGGGAACTCGATCGCGGAGTTTTGCTCATCGGCGTAGTCCACCGCCCGGCGATAGCCCTGCTTGAACCCCTTTCGAGCACCCCGGCGTAGTGCTACCTCGTAATAGGGTAGGGTGGCTTCCACCAGGTCGGCCGAGTAAGCATCCGAGCTCCTGTAACGCTCGATTACCTCTGCCTCGACCTGCCCCGCCCTTCCGACGAGCTCGACCCGAGCCCGCTCCGCCTCGGCCGCGCGCTCCTCTGCCCGGGCCCGGTCCGCCTCAGCCTCAGCTCGGAGACGCTCCGCCACCTCCGCCCGATCTAGCAGCTCGGCGCGTTCGAGCTCCCAGCGATTGTCTAGCTCAAGGCGACGCAGACGCTCCTCCTCCAGGGATCGGCTTGTCCTCTCGAGAGACTCTCGAGTCTTGGTGAGCTGTTCGGTCAGCACCCCGGCTTCCAGTCGGCTCTCCCGCGCCACATCCCGGAACGCGGAGAACTCCTGCCGGAGCCCCTCATGCTCCCCCTTGAGTCGGGCCAGTTTCCTCTCGCAGCCCCCAAGGGTCCAGGCAAGGTTCGACCGCTCCGCCTCCGTCCGGGCGTGCGCATCCGCAATCAAAGCCGCCGACCGAGCTATGACTAGGCCGCCCTCCATCAAGACATCAAGGATCCCGGGGGGGGTATTGCGCCTTTCTCCCCCCTTCGTCCTTGTGGCAATCGACCGACAGACCCGATACAGGTCGCCCGTAATGCCGAGCCTTTCCAAGGGCTCCGACAGAGGGGACGGCTCCGCCCGGGGCACCCCGCCAGAAGACTCCGCTCGAGTGACGGAACCAACCGCCTCGCGCGCCACGGTCGGTTGGGGTTGCGACGCCTCCCCGGGCGAACCCCCAACCTCGACCGGCACCGCGGGACCGACCGCACCGGAGCTCCAAGCACCTGGGGCTGCAACACCCTAGCGGGTGAACCCCCAACCCTGCCTGTCTCGGCCCGCACCTCGCCGACCGAGACATCCCCGCCTTCGGACAATCCCCCGGCCTCGGCGCAAGCTACTTCGACATCGGCCCCCTCTGCCTCCGTGGGGTGGAGAGTCGACCCATCACCGCCCTCTGATGGGCCCCCGGTCTCCTCGGCCCCCTCTCGCCTGGCAGGTGGGGGAGCTGGCCCCGAGGGGTCGGCCCCATCTTGCCCCCGAGAGGGGAGCGCCGCCGAGCCGGAGTCGCCCCCAGCGGTAGGAGGAAGACCGGCCTTCTTGGCCCATCTCTTGGCCTTCACGGCCTCCCGCAACTTTCCCGCCATGGGATCCTTGCGCTTTGTACCAGTTGGCCGTGAAGACCCCACGGGAGCCACCCCCTTTCCCTTATCTCGGGCTTGGGCGTGACTCGCAGAAGCATCTGGGTCATCGGCCGCCGAGTCATCTCCCAGATCAATGACCTCAGCAGCTTCCTCCAGAGGTTCCCGCCTAACGTCTGCCACAAAGGGAGAAGACCCGGTCAGGAGAAAGAAAGTAACTACCATCCCAGGAGAAGAGCCTCGAGAACGGTACCTGTCGACGTCAACCGCGTAAGCAAGCACCGTTCGATGTTCTCCGGCGTCACCAGCTCCTCGGTCGACTGGCGGTTACCCAGCAGACGAGCGGCCTGCCGCTCCACGTGGGAAGGGAACTCCTCCGGGCGAGGGAGAAGATTCGGATGAAAATTGGGCGAGATCGGACATCTCCAAAACTCGTCCGTCGCCTCCGCCTTCACCCAGAAGAATTGGGTCTTCCACCCCTTGTGCGAGGAGTCCTTCGCAGCGAGGGAGATGCAACTCCTATTCCTCCTCGCCTGGATGAAGTAAAAGCCCTTCCCCGCCGACGGGTGCGCTTTCAACTCGAAAAAATAATGAAAGAGGTCCAAGGAAGGAAAAATGTCGTGGTGACGACAGAGAATCCGAAAGGCGGAAAGAAGGAGATATGAGTTGGCCACCAACTGAATAGGCGCCAACCGAAAAAACTCGAGGAGCTGGAGTACAAGAGGCTCGAAGGGAAGGCAGAACCCACTCTTCCAAGCCAGAAAGAAAGTGCAAATGTGCCCCGTACGGCTGTCCAGACTCGTCTCATACGGGGCGGCGGCAGCAAAGCTGTACCTGAGAGGCAAGCGAAAGCGATGCTCCAGCTTCCTCACCGCGGCCTCCCCCAACTCACTACAGTTGGAGACGGGCTCCCGCCTCACCTGCCTGATTTCCAAAGGCAGACCAGCCATTGAGCCGGAAGATGATCCCTCGCGTGAGTTCGAAGACTACGGAGGGGAAGGAAGTTGCCGGACCGCCTCCGCGGTTATCCTCGCCAACTCCTCAAACGCCGCCGCAAGACTTTGTGCCTCCACTGTGCCCTCACGGTGCATCAAGGAGCCCCAGAAGCAAAGAAACTAAGGAAAGCCCAAAACCCTGAGAAGCCTAGAACGACGAACAGCGCCCAACGCCTATAAAACCCTGGAGGAAGGCAGTGCGTTGTTCCGTGCTCTGAGAAAAGGGGGGGCCCTTCAGTTCAAATCCGTCAGGATTATCATTACGGGCCCAGGCGACCACTGTACGTGGCTCCATCACGCTAACAAAATTCCACCCACCCGAGCCACGCCGATCCAAAGCCTCAAAAACTACTCGACCGAGCCTTCATGGCTCGGGAGTAGGAGGGGGACAAGTGGAGAGGGGGATTTCTGTAGCCCACCCAAAGAGCAGCCCAACTAGACCCAACAGGGTCCAACGAGGCAAGCCCACCTGGGTGACAGCCCACAGGGCCCACTCAGGGAAGAAAAGCCCAATAAACAAACACTCGAGGAAATAACTCTCCCCGACGGCCCCTAGGCTCTGAGGGCCCGAGTGAAGGTCAGGTCATAAGGAAGGTCCGGCCCAAGCCATTTTTCCCCGCCCGGGAGAGACAGGCATTCGCCGACCTATCCGACCCCTCTTTCGCCGAACTATGCCCATCGCCCGGACAGGGCTGGCGTTTCAGGAGCTCGGCCAGACCAAATATCATCCGTTCAAGAGTCCCCAACTGATAGGGGAGTCAAGAAACCGCCGGACTTCAAGGCAATAACGTTCCCACGATAAGGCCATAAAAGCCCACGTTGAGGACGTAACTCCCGCCGGAGACCCCTCAGCTTGCAGGACTCCTGAAGGCGGCACACTATTTAAACCAGGGCTACTCTTCGACGGAAGAAGAGAGCCATTCAGGTACTCATATACCCAAACTCCTGAGCAATCCACTTCACCCTCTGGTGGAGAGGAATCTCGCGCGCTAGCTTTTCTCCTCCCCATTATTGCTTTCACCACAGCTCTACTGACTTAGCCATCGGAGGGTTTTACCCCAGGGAAGTCCCCTGGGCCCTCTGATACGTTTCCCTGTCTTGCAGTTCATCTTCAGGTGATCCACAGCCCGCTCAGGATACAAGCGCGAGATTTCGCCCCTTCACTTGCTATCCGAATTACCTGAAAAATGTTAGGAAGCAACTGGATGAGCGAATCGCTCAGTAGGAATTACATCTCAAGTTCGAGTAATCTTTAAGTGATTTACAAGTTACATGTATTACCAGTATAGCTACGCATGATGTACGAGTAAGAAAATCAGGTATACAAGTAAATCTATGCATGATGAACAATAAGAGATCAAGAACTGTATAAAGAGAGTATCGCATGATTTCATGTGTTTGTCAAGCAGGATATCAAGAACTTATAGATGTTGATGCCACTTCTCGGGCAAGCAAGAACTCATGTGCAAGCAAGTAGAGTCGTGTTCAAGCAAGTAAAATTCATGTTCAAGTAAGTAACATCAAGTATAATATCAAGTACGTGTCAATAGAATTGGCTATTTCAATCAAGAAAGTATTTTGCCCTTTTTCGGGCCACGCAAGTCAAGTATCGCATGTTCCGGGCCACGCAAGTCAAATCAAACAAGTAAAGAGAGTAAGTGTGGAGTGTCTCAAGTCAAGCAAGTACTTCAGCGCAATGCCAAACATCGTGGTCAATAAACTCCCATGTGCACAAGTATCTTCGGGTGCTCCTCCCAGGACCAAACCGGGCCCCATATGCACAACATTTCATGTATTACTTTTGACATCCACTCTGATTTATAGCCAATATAGAATTTCACGGGGTGACCATTGTAAGAACATAAGGTAGAATTCATGAATGGAGTTCAAAAATATATAATGCAGGAACATGTACTAGGGTTATATCGGTACAAATTCTGAGACAAATCAGGAATCGGAACAAATGCCCCTATCACTGAAATGGCGCCTGGGGGTTAGCCCCTCTTTCAGTCAATTGGCGCCTGGGGGTTGGCAGGTCTTTCAAAATTTTCAATTTTTAGAAAATATATATGAAGGGGCGTGATCTCGCGCTTGTCCTGAGCGGGGTAGATGATCACCGAATAGTGAACTGTAAAGAAAGGGAAACGGATCAGGGGGCCCAGGGAAGGTTCCCTGGGGAAAACCCTCCGATACTTAAGTCAGTAGAGCAATGGTGGAAGATATAGAGGGAGGTAGAAAGAGGTGCACGAGATCCCCCTACACCAAGGTGGTGAAGTGGTTCCTGCTCAGGGAGTTTTAGGCGTGTATTGCCCTTACCTTTTGTTGGAGGTAGTCCCAGGTTTATATAGTGCACTGGCTTCATGAGTGCCGTAAGCTGAGGGGTTTCAGGCGGGTGTTACGTCCTCAACGTGGGATCTTTACGTCCTCATCGTGGGATCTTTATAGCCTTGAGGGATCATGGGCCCCTTATCCTCATAAACTCCTGCTCATAAAGTGTTCTCAATGGCAGCATGGATAAGCAATCGTCGGTCGTCCCGAGCATAAAAGGTGCCAACCCTGTCCGGGCAATAGGCATAGCTCGGATGAGGATAGGTTGGAGTGGGCACTGAGCGCCTGCCCTTATCCCGGCGAGGGGATAGATCGGGCATGGGTCTTTCTCTGACCTGGCCGACGCTCGGGCCTTCCGAGCCTAAGGGCCCCCGAGGAAGGGTATGATCCCGAGTGAACTTATTTGGGCTTTCTAGCTTAAGTGGGCCATGTGGGGCTGTCACTTAGATGAGTTAGGCCTCATCTGGTCCTAATAGACCTAGTTTGGCCGCTTTCTAGATGAGCTATAGAAATCCCCCTCTCCACTTGTCCCCCTCCTACTCCCGAGCCTTGGTAGGCTCGGAAGAGTAGCCGTTAGAGTTTTGGACCAGCGTGGCTCGGGTGGGTGGAGATCTGGCGGTGTTAGGAAGCCACGTGTTATGGTCACCTGGGCCCGTAATAATGATAATCCTCACGGATTTTAAATGAAGGGGCCCCTTTCTCTCAGAGATCGGAACGGCGCGCCGCCTTCTGCGTGGGGATATAGGTGTTGGGTGTTTGTTGTCATTCCAGGCTCCCTCCATTTTTAGAGTTTGGCTCACCTTCGTGCTTTCTTTTTGGGCTCTTTGATGCGTCGTGAGGACACGACGGAAGAGCAGAGGCTTGCAGTGGCGTTCGCGGAGTTGGCGGAGATAACTGCGGAGGCAGTCCGGCAGCTTCCTCTTCCCCCGGAATCTTCGGGGTCCTGAGATCGCCTTTCCTTAAACTCTTCTCCAGATTCCATGGCGGACCAGCGTTCGGATGCTGAGGAGTGGGAGGATGAGCCAGTGGTGAAGGCGTCGATTCCAAACTGCAGCGAACTGGGGGAGGCGGATGTGAGAAGGCTGGAGCACTAGTATCGCCTGCCCCACAAGTTCTGCTTTGCCGCGGCCTCTCCACACGAGACGAGCTTGGACTCTCATACAGGCCATATCTGTACTTTCCTTATGTTGTAGAAGGGTGGGTTCCGCCTTCCCTTCGAACCTTTCATTCTTCAGCTTCTCATTTTTTTCCTGTTGGCACCCATTCAGTTGGTAGCCAATTCTTATCTTCTTCTTTCCGCCTTCTGCATTCTTTGTCGCCAGTGTGGAGTTCCTCCTTCCTTGGACCTCTTTCACTATTTCTTTGAGTTGAAAGCACATCCTTCGATCGAGAAGGGTTTCTATTTCATCTAGGCGAGGCAGAATAGGAGCTGTATCTCCTTGGCTGCGAAGGATTCTTCGCATCAGGGGTGGAAAACTCAATTCTTCTGGGTGGGGATTTGTTCGGTGGAGGAAACCTGGAGGTGTCCATTAATCCCTAATTTCCACCCGAATATCCCTCCCAGGCAGGATGAGTTCCCTCCACATGTGGAGGAATATGCAACTGTCTTGCTGAAGCACCGCCAATCCACAGAAGAGCTGGTTACCCCAGAGAACGTCGAGCGGTGCCTCCTCATGCGGCTGCATCCGTCTGGCTCAGGTGCCACAAGTTAGACTCTTCTCTGGATGTTGGGTCCATTTTTATTTTTCTGACCGTGTCTTCCTTTTTGTGCAGACACCAGGCGGCCGACTTTGGAGGAGGCCGCGGAGGTGATCAACCTCGGCGATGACTCGGCTGCCGATGAATCGGCTACTCCCACGGGTCACTCCCGAGCCAGAGATAACGGCAAGGGGGCGGCCCGGGGTGAATCCTCCAGGTAGCGGGGGTCCAAGCACAAGGATCCCATGGAGGGCATGATCCGGGCCGCCGCGAAGGCCAGGAAGCCGGCCAAGAAGGCCGGGGTCGTACTCGCAGTCGAAGGTGACCTTGCCACGGCTCGCCCCTCCGCCGAGCATGATGGGGCCGACCCTACCGGGTGAGCTCTCCTACCCGCCGAGCAAGAGGAGGCCAAGGAGGTTGGGGCTGCTTATGCGGTCAGCGACGATGCTGGCTCGGCTCCTCCTTCGACCGGAGCCGAGGGGGCCGGAGCTGCTCCTGCGACTGGCAACGGTGCTGGCCCGGCTCTCCCCTCGGTAGGAGCCGAGGGGGCCGTAGATGAGGCGGGGGATGCTGGGGCCGCGGCCGAGGTTGGCACTTCAGGTGGTGGTGCAGGTGCCGAGCCGGTCCAGGTTGGGGGGCCGCAAGAAAATCCGACCGAGGCACGAGAGGTGACCGAGGCTACGGCTCGATCCGAGCCACTCGGTGGGACGTCGACCGATGGGGGGTTCTCCATTCCGGCGGCCTTCGAGAGGCTTGGTATCCAGGGCCCTCTGTACTAGGTATGCTGTGGTATAGCCGTGAAGGTGAGGGGGGGAGGTAGGCAGTATTCCCCATCCGCGGCCATCGCGGGGGTTATGGAGGGCGGCCTGGTCCTGGCCCAGATGGGGGCCACTCTGGCAGAAGCGTACGCTCGGTTGGAGTCGGAGCGAGTGACTCTGGCTCGGACCCTTAGTGGGTCTGACAGGAAGTCAGCCCAGCTTGCCGAGGAGCGTGATGGGCTTCGGTGGGAGCTTTCCTCGGTTAGGGAGCTGGTGTGGTCGAGTCAGCTGGAGGCCTGGGCGCTAACCGAGTAGCTAGCTAAGGCCTGCGAATCGCTCGAGAGGAAGAGCAGGCTTCTTGAAGAGGAGCGCCTTTTTCGTGTCGAGCTGGATGGCCAGTGGGAGGCTGAGCGCTCCGATCTGGTGGATCGGGCGGAGGAAGCTGAGCGCCTTCGGGGGGAGGCTGAGGCCGATCGAGCCGAGGCGGAGAAGCAGTCGGCGGAGGCCAGGGAGCCGACGACTGAGGTCGAGCGGAGATTAGCCGAGACGGAGCGGGAGAAGGCCGAGCTCGCTGGCAGAGTGGGATTGGCTGGGGGTGGAGGCGCTCGAGCAGTACAAATGCTCAGAGGCCTACCGGGTCGACCTTAAGGAAGCTGCCCTCCACTACTACGAGTCAGCGCTTCACCGAGGCATCAGCAAGGGGTTCAAGCAGGGCTACGATCGGGCTATATCTTATGCCGAGGAGCAGGTGTCCGAGATTGAACTCCTATCCAGACAATGCTACGACTCGGATCTGTCATCCTCCGGCTCCTCTGTTTCGGTGTTAGACAAAGAAGATCAGGAGGGCTCTTTGCCCGAGGGGTCGCCAGCTCTGGACGCCTCGGGAGGGCACGCAACCGAGGTAGTTCCCACACCAGTGGGGTCAGTGCCAGGGTCGGCCGTCACCGGGGATGTCAGGGGCAGACCGCCCGAGCCTTCCACTTCCCAGCTTCAGGGTGGGCAAGAGGCCTAATGTATCCGCTTTGCTTCCTCTCTTTGTATATCTTTTTCCTTTTGAAGAAAAAACTTTCTCCGTTGTGTAGAAAAATAGATAAGGCAATAGTGTTATGATGAAGACTTAACTGTTCCGTATCGCCATTGCCGTATTTTGTTTAGCGTATCTGCAGTGGTTGGAAAGTGCAGATACTTTCTGCGTGGATCTCGCCTGATGGTTGGGTGAGCGTCTGACATGGTGTCTTTCCATTTTCTCATGCTTTGAATGTTTGGCCGCTTCGTGTGTCCCGCTGGGGCGGAAATGAGAAGTTTGAGGTGACCGTTCGTAGGGAGAGATCCCTTTGGCGTATTTTCGAGGAGAGAATCATTTAAGACAAATAGCCTCCATTCGCCTATAAAAGGTCTGAAGGGCGTCCCTTCCTCTCCACCGCTTAGGGTTTTCCCTGACAGTCTTTCCTCATTGTTTCTTCACGTAGTGTTGTGCTGTTGTATTTGAAGCATGGAAGACGCTCTGGAAGATGAGGCTGCTGATGATAGAGGGCAGAGAGTCCTTGCTGCTTCGGGTTTGAAGGAGGTTCGATGGCCGGCGGATGGGTTTGAAGAAGGTCCGACGTGTGGAGGCACGTCGTCTTCTTTTTATCAGTTTCGGTGATGCTTGCGAGGGGGCGAGATGGTGGACGGATGGGGGCATCAGGCATCCCTGTCGCCCGTCCCTTCCTGCTGGCTCCATGGAGGGGAGGAGGAAGCCAATTAAGCTCCCTCCTTCTCGGGCCTTCCCCTGCCTCCTCATCCAGCTCTGCTGGTTTCTTTTTCCCTCTCGCAGCCTCTTTTTCCCTCTTCTGCTCTTCTCATCATTTCTTTCACTCTTCGGAGGGTGCCTGCACTCTCTTCCTTCCAAAGAGTTGGCAGGTTGGCGGGGAGGATGCCTTCATATGCGTTCCCTCTTCCCCTTTCTCTTCTAAGTTCAACTTGAAAGGTAGCCTTCTCCTTCCTAATCCCTCTATCACCTTTGTCTCGAGCTGCCCGAGCCAACGGGGTCGACTACCCTTTATCCGAGCCAGTTTCTGCACGAGGCAGAGTCAGTGGCTAGACGCAGGAAGGTCAACCGAGTCAGCCGAGCGATGGGCTCATACGGCGGTGCCAGATGGATTTTTTGCTTTTTTGACATGTATTTTCTTGGCTTCGGCCTTCCTGATGTACAAGCGAGTTGTTTGAATAAAAGAAAGCAGGCTTTTGTTTTATCTCATGTCGTTTACACATTGCTCAGTATTCAGAAGTAGAACTTGCGTAGTGTAGTCGCGTTCCAGGTCCGAGGGATGAGCTCTCCTTCCATCGTGGATAGTCGGTATGCTCCTTTTCCGAGCGTCTCGACCACTCGGTAGGGGCCTTCCCAATTAGGGGATAACTTGCCCGCCGTCTCAAGTGGTCGAGAGGCTTCGACTTTCCTGAGGACGAAGTCTCCCGGTTGAAAGTGTCTATCTCAGACTTTGGCGTTGTAGTATCGAGTGAGGCGGCATTGATATTCTGTTGCTCGGATGCTGGCAATCTCTTGGAGCTCATCTGTTAGGTCGAGGTTTTCGAGCAATTTCTGATCGTTTGCCTCGGACGAGAAGCAGATGACTCGAAGGGAGGGATTGCCAATCTCCAACGGGATCACGGCCTCGGTACCGTATACCAGATGAAAGGGACTTTCACCGGTTGCCGTTCTGGGAGTCGTTCTGTGCGACCAAAGTACGTTTGGCAATTCCTCGAGCCAGCTGCCCTTGGCTTTGTCGAGCCTAGTCTTAATGCCTTTCAAGATAGTCTTATTGGCATTTTCGACCAGCCCGTTAGCCTGAGGGTGGGCGACCGAAGTGAAGTGATTGTGAATGTTAAGGTCGGCACATCTGTCTCGGAAATACCGAGAATCAAATTGTCGGCCATTATCGCTCACTATCACCTGGGGGATGCCATAGCGATAGATGATCGATTTCCAGATGAAGCTCCAGACGACTGTCTCGGTGATCCTAGCGGTGGCTTCGGCCTCGATCCACTTAGTGAAGTAGTCGATGGCGACGATGATGGACTTCTTCTGGGCCTGGGCCATGGGGAATGGCCCGAAGATGTTGATTCCCCAGCGAGTGAATGGATATGGCTCGGCTAAGGTGATGAGCTCTGTTGCTGGCTGATGGACCAAGTGGTCAAATCGCTGGCATCGGTCACAGTGTTGTGTGTAAGTCGAGCAATCACGCTGCAGAGTGGGCCACCAATAACCTTGTCGTTGCAAGATCCTGGCGAGCGACCTTCCTCCTAAATACGCTCCGCACAGACCTTCGTGAACCTCTTGAATCGCTCGGTTGGCTTCATCAGCGCTGAGGCACTTCAGGAGGGGTCCGGAGAAGGATCTCCGGTAGAGAGTGCCGTCCAGGGTGACGAATCTCCGAGCCTGGTATTTCATTCTTCGGGCTTCCCGAGGGTTGGGAGGCTCCTGAGAGTCTTGGAGCCACGACAGATAGGGGATACGCCTGTCGCTTGGGGAGGCAGAGTCAACAGCTAGGAGCTCCGAATCGATGCTCGGCCGCTCTAGCTCTTCGAGAAGGACCAATCGAGTACCCTCGGGGTCAAGAGAGGAGGCCAGCCGAGAGAGGGCGTCCGCTCGGGAGTTTTCCTCCCGAGCTATTCGGACTACCTCGAAACTCTCGAACTGTTGTGCCACGGTTTTGACCAGCTGAAGGTATTTGACCATCGGTGCTTCTCCCGCTTCATAACCACCGTTGACCTGACTAGCGACCAGTTGGGAGTCAGTGTGAATCCTGACTCGCTCAGCCCCCAACCGCCGGGCCATGCGGTGGTGCGGGCACCCGAGCAGTTGAGTGGTGCGACACGCCGAGCCACCGGTACCGCACACGGAGCACGACTCGAGCCACCTCAGCGTCCATCTGGCTCGGAGACAGCCTGGAGATGCCGCCTTGAGTCTCCCCATTTTTCATATTTAATTAGACTTTATTTGTGTGTAAGGTGTGTTTATTTCATTTTATACGGTTTGCAATTATGAGTGTACGAGGGGCTTATTTGTAAAATGGGACCCCTGGGCCCCACGGGACCCCCAGGCCCCCTCCCATTGGTCCATATCAGCCTTGTGGGGTTGGTCAAAATCCAAGGTGGACATCTAGAAGCCTTGGACTAGTCAATTGTCCACATGGGGACAAGGGACCAAAATGGTCAACAATTCCAACCAAACCCACCTACCATGTCCCCCCCTTGGTCAAGGTGCGCCCCCCTCCCCTTTTGTTTAATATTTTTGTTGTATTTTGATCAAACTTCATCCTAGCCATCCATCCCTAACCCCAAGATCCAACGGTGGAGGATGGATTAGATGGGTGACCTATATATGCTTGTATTTTCCCATTTTCATGAATTAATGCCAATTGAATTGAAAAAAAAGCTTGAAGCACCAGCCTTGGTGCGCCCCCTTCTCCTCTCCCTCTCCCCCTTGAAGCTGTGAAGGCTTCCTTCTGGTGGTGAGACTCCACCCTATCAGTTCCGATCGCCGTCGCCACCGCCACGAGCCGCCACCGCACCGCCATCGCCATCAACGGAGTTCTGCCCGCGCAGTACCATAGTAGCTTGTTCGAATTTCACAGGTCTTCCCAGAGCTCATTTGGCTACCAAATTTGGAGGAGTTGTTTCTGGGATGTTTCTATCCACCCACACAAATCAGGCCAGCATTCAGATCACGTTTGCTAATTTTTGATTTTCGTCCACTCTTTCATTTTGGTTCTGCCAGAATTCTGTCCAGGTTCACCTCCGTCCAGAGTTCCATGTCTTAGAGCCACTTTTTGATTTCTGTTCATTCGCCCAATTTTATTGGGGGTTCCATCCATTCACCCCTTCATCCACAATTTTTCACAATTTTTTATTCGCCCATCTCATATTTTTTAAAATTCGTTCTCAGACCCATCTACAGTTCTGTCCACCTGTTCCCAGATCCGACCACTAGTCCCCCCAAAAATCATAACAAATCTCCTCCACCTCCAAATCCAATTCTAAAAATAGTCCCAGTTCCGTGGTTTGATTCCCTACAACTTCTAAGAAGAACTCAGGAGCGGAATCGGAGGTTTACTAGGCGGTCAATGGTGGTTCTCAGACAAGTACCCTGTAGGTCTGAGATTTCGGTTACTGTACAACAGGGACTTGTAAATTCAATAAAGTTCTGATCCGACCAGATCCAGTAGATCTCTCTGGGTCTAGATTGAAGCATTTTAAGAGAGCTTTCCAACGATAGCTCATGCGTCCCGATCCAACGTCGAGATTGATCGCAGCGGCCGTTTCGCCGGAGCGCGCGCCGGAAAATAGAAATCAAAATCCGTGGGCAGCTAGTTCAACAATTGGGAATCGGGGCCGATCGACCCCCGATCGGTGTTCCCGGCCGACCGCCGTCCGTGGAGGCGCGCCACCAGGGGTCCCCATCACAGTGGGTCCCACCCCCGCAGATCCGGAGGACATCACCGTCCGTGGGCCCCACGGGCCCGTAGAAGCCGCCATTCGGAAAGCACGAAAACGCGGAGTTCGGCACCGCCAGGCGACATCAAGATGTTGCCCGTCAACCCGAGTTGCGTGATTCCCGGACCCCACATGTGACCTTTTACCTCCCTGCGTGGAGTGGGTCGACTTAGTGTATTGTTGTAATCATTGTTAACCGGGAGTCCGTAATTCGGCCGGGGTTATCTTCGCCACGCCGGGTGCGTGGAGGTAATGGTCCGAACCTCTTGGCGTTCATTTGCTTAGCTAGTATATGGTCTTTTGCCGCTGCCGAGAGTGTAGGTACTAGCCCGTGTGTCCATGTCACCGCTGTGAGAGTGAGAGTGACCTGTCCCGCGACTCGATCCGAGTCCGGAAGTTGAGTCGGACTACCCTTGACCTCCGCCGGTTCCTTAACCGCGCACGGTCCGCGCTTTCCCTCGCTTGGGACGACGAGTGAGCTTCCACTTCTGTTAGCGACGTTTCGCGTAGTGTCGGGCTTAGTGTCTCCCTGGTGTGTGTTGCTGGTCGCGTCTTCATCTAGAGTCTGAGGGTGGCACCATATAGTGTCGTCTCCCGTGTCCGTCCCGCATCATGCGGGCTCCCGATATGAGGGCCTCATACTCGGAAGCGTTGTTAGATGCTTGGAAGTTGAACTTCAGGGCGTACTGTAGCTCTGCTCCTTCGGGGGACTTCAGGAGGATACCGGCGCCGCTTCCGACTGAGTTGGAGGATCCATCGACGAACAGTTCCCAGGTCGGCTCGGGCGCGGACGGAGATCTTTCTTCAGTCAGGATGATGCTCTCGGCTATGAAGTCAGCGAGCGCCTGGCCTTTGATAGCCGAGCGAGGCCGGTACGATATATCGTAGGCCCCAAGCATGATGGCCCACTTGACGAGGCGTCCCGAGGCTTCGGGGTGAGCGAGGATCCTCTTCAATGGTTCGCCGGTCAGCACGGTGATGGAGTGCCCTTGGAAATAGGGTCGGAGGCGCTTGGCTGAGGTAACCAACGCTAGCACGAGTCTCTCGGTTGCGGGGTACCTTCTTTTAGCCTCGTTGAGCACCTTACTGGTATAGTAGACCGGTCTCTCGACTCCTGAGTCATCTCTGACCAGGACCGAGCTAACTGTAGATGGGGTTGTCGAGAGATAGAGATGCAGGGCTTCGCCTGGGACAGGCTTGGAGAGCACCGGGGGCGAAGCCAGGAACTCCTTAAGCTTAACGAACGCTTTCTGGCATTCCTCATCCCATGCGAACGTGGCAGATGCCAGTTTAGGTCCCCTCAATAACTTGAAGAAGGGTAAGCATCGTTCGGCCGCACGGGACAGAAATCTGCTCAGTGCGGTAATGCGTCCAGTCAGGCATTGAATGTCTTTGACACAGGTGGGTGGGCGCATGTCCAGGATGGCCTGGACCTTGTCGGGATTGGCCTCGATCCCACGTTGGGTGACTAGGAAGCCCAAGAATTTCCCGGACCTAACTCTGAAGGTGCACTTGGTGGGATTGAGCTTCATATTGTATTTCAGGAGGGTGTCAAAGGTCTCAGCTAGGTCGACGAAGTGGTTCTCGGCCTTAGAGGTTTTGACGAGCATGTCATCAATATAGGCCTCGACGTTCGGGCCGAGCTGTCCCTCGAACATATGGTTGACCAACATCTGATACGTTGCTCTAGCATTCTTCAACCCGAAGGGCATCCGGGTGTAGCAGTATATGCCGAAGTCGGTGATAAAGGCGGTATTCTTGATGTCTTCTGGATTCATTCTGATCTGATGGTAACCTGAATAGGCGTCTAGGAAGCTGAGTATCTCGTTGCCCAAGGTTGAGTCAACAAGTTGGTCGATGCTCGGTAATGGATAGCAGTCCTTTGGAGTAGCCTTGTTCAAGTCGGTGAAGTCCACGCACATT
Source organism: Amorphophallus konjac (assembly GCA_022559845.1). Classification (NCBI taxonomy): domain Eukaryota; kingdom Viridiplantae; phylum Streptophyta; class Magnoliopsida; order Alismatales; family Araceae; genus Amorphophallus; species Amorphophallus konjac. The sequence goes on from CM040129.1 coordinate 22,263,785, forward strand.
CGCCACTTTCCCGAAGCTTTTGGCACTAGGACGACGTTAGCCCGCCACGTCGGGTACATGACCGGTCTAAAAAGACCAGTCTTTTGCCCCTTGGTGACTTGCTCCTTGATGATCGCCTGCTTCTCTGGCGCATGCTTCCTTCTGTGTTGCTGTACGGGCTTCACGGTTGGGTCGAGGTTGAGCTTATGCATCATTGTCTCCTCCGGTATCCCGGGGAGTTGGTCATCAGACCATGCAAAGACTCGGATGTATGCTGAAAGAAACTCTTTGTATTGCTGTTGGACTTTAGATGTTAGGTCGGCTCCAATCTTTACTCCCGGGGTCGGGTCATCGTTTCGGAAAATCGCTAGCAATTCACCTCCAGGCTCGACGATTGCGGATTTTTCCTCAACTTTCCGGGGGCCCTTGTTCCTCCCGTCCGGCCTTGTGGCTTCAACCGAGATGTTGTAGCACCTTCTGGACACGGCCCGGTTGTCTCGGACTTCCCCCAACCCATTTTTGGTGGGGAACTTCATCTTTTGGTGATAAGTAGAAGGCACTGCTTTCGTTCGGCTGAGGATTCCTCGGCCGAAGATTACATTGTATGCTATCATACGCTTGATCACTATGAAGTCCGCCATAACCGTAACGGTCTTGGCTGGGGTGACAAGAGTAACCGGCAGGCTTAGGGCTCCCTCGGGATAAGTGGCCTGGCCCCTGAACCCGCACAGGGGGGTTCGGATCGGGCGGAGTTTAGACGGATCCTCCCCCATCTTAAGGAAACATTCATAGGATAATACATCGGGGGCACTTCCATTGTCAACTAGAATCCTGTCTACGTTACAATGGTTTATTATGGCTGATATGACTAAGGCTTCGTCATGCGGGGTGGTCAGCCCTTCCAGGTCTCGGTCGGAGAAGACTATGACCTGAGGCTCACTTGGCGGGGCCTTGGGAGGCTCGATGGCTCGGCTCGCCCGCCCAGCATGACGCTTCCTTCCTTGGCCACTGTCTCCACCTGATGCAGCTCCTCCGGCGATGACGTTGATATGGACCCCGCGAGGGGCATTGCCGATTTCCTCTGGGGCGCCTCGATCTTCCTTGTGCCCGGCCACGAACCGGGAGAGGTGCCCCTGATGAATGAGACGCTCGATCTCATCCTGGAGCTGATGGCAGTCACTGGTGTGATGTCCGTGGTCGCTATGGAATAGGCAATGCTTGCTGCGACTACGGTTCTTCGACCTCATTGGCTCGGGTTGGCGGAGGAGGCCCGAGCCTTTGATGTCCTCATATATCTCGTAAACTGGAGTGGTTAAGGGAGTGTACCGCTCGTACTTCTGTGACGGTTCCTTGCATTCCCCGTCTTGGTTCTGCCTTTTCCCTGGACCCGAGTTTGGCTCGGGTGCCCGCTTCTTGTCCCCCTCCCGACCCAAGCTGGTTGCATCTCGGCATGCGCTGAGCACTTCTCCGCACTCAGCGTGGTGCAGAGCCAGAGTCACTAGCGCAGCAAGGGTCGAGGGAGGGTGGAGGACGAGTTCGCAGCGGAGGTTCTCGTCCCGGTCAACGCGGTTATAGCCGAGGCGACATCCAGGCGGGGGATCCTCAGGGCTTCGGATTTGAATCGGGTGATGTAAGCCCGAAGCTTCTCCCCTTGCGCCTATTTGAGGGCCAAAAGCCCCGCCACCGACCTTGGGGGACCACTCCCGGTGAAACTCTCTTTGAAGACTCGCCCAAACTGCTTGAAGTCTCGGATGGATCCGGGGGCGAAGGCCTGGAACCAGGCTTGGGCGCCTTGGACCAGAGTGGTCACGAAGGCTGAGCATTTGATGGCGTCAGATGCTCCATGAAGGGTCATCAGAGCATCGAAGCTGTCGAAGTGATCGGTCGGGTCACCCTGGCCGTCATAAAGCTTGAAGGTCGGAATGGAGGTTCTAGGAGATACCTCTACCTTCAAGATATAGTCGGAGAATGGGGATTTCTCCTCGTCCTCCGTGGAGGAGTCTTTCTACAGGGCGCGTAGGGCATGCTCCTGTTCCGCGAAGCGCCTCTCGAATCCATGCAGTCGGAGGGATAGCTCCGGGGGGGCTATCTGGGCGTTCCCCAGGGACTTCGGTCTCTGGGTTCAGATGGCGTGCCCCGGGTTTCCTCTTTTTCGGAGTGGAGGAGACCTCTTGCTCCGGAGGAGGGGCTTGTGAGGGTCCTCCTGACATGTTATTGATGATCTGCCAGTCTCGGAGGGTGAAGCGGCCTCCGGCGGTGTGCTGGGACACATTCTCGCGGGGGGGGGGGCTCTCCGGAGGGGCGCGTGACCTTCCATCCCTGGCCGCCTGAGTCCTCATGAGTTCCACAAGGACATCCAGTTTTGCATTGAGGGCCTGGAAAGCGTCAGTGCCGCCGTTAAGCGGTAGCCCTACCGCCGCGGCGGGAGGGGGCGGTCCGTCTGCAGGAGTGCTGGCATTGGAAGGGGGATTTTGTGAGGCTTGAGAGGGGCCTTCTCCCGCCGCCACCATGGCCTTTCCCCTGTCACCGGCGGACCTCCTCCCTGAACTTCTTCGCACCATACTGGCTCTTCGGTCGTTTCCCATAGACGGTGCCAGATGAAGGGGCGTGATCTCGTGCTTGTCCTGAGCGGGGTAGATGATCACCGAATAGTGAACTGTAAAGAAAGGGAAACGGATCAGGGAGCCAAGGGAATGTTCCCTGGGGAAAACCCTCCGATGCTTAAGTCAGTAGAGCAATGGTGGAAGATATGGAGGGAGGTAGAAAGAGGTCCACGAGATCCCCCTACACCAAGGTGGTGAAGTAGTTCCTGCTCAGGGAGTTTTAGGCGTGTATTGCCCTTACCTTTCGTTGGAGGTAGTCCCAGGTTTATATAGTGCATTGGCTTCATGAGTCCTGTAAGTTGAGGGGTTTCAGGCGGGCATTACGTCCTCAACGTGTGATCTTTACGTCCTCATCGTGGGATCTTTATAGCCTTGAGGGATCATGGGCCCCTTATCCTCATAAACTCATGCTCATAAAGGGTTCTTAACGGCAGCATGGATAAGCAATCGTCGATCGTCCCGAGCATAAAAGGTGCCAACCCTGTCCGGGCGATAGGCATAGCTCGGATGAGGATAGGTCGGAGTGGGCGCTGAGCGCCTGCCCTTATCCCGATGAGGGGATAGATCGGGCATGGGTCTTTCTCTGACCTGGCCGATGCTCGGGCCTTCCGAGCCTAAGGGTCGCCGAGGAAGGGTGTGATCCCGAGTGAACTTATTTGGGCTTTCTAGCTTAAGTGGGCCCTGTGGGGCTGTCACTTAGATGAGTTGGGCCTCGTCTGGTCCTGATGGACCTAGTTTGGCCGCTTTCTAGATGGGCTACAGAAATCTCCCTCTCCAATATATATAAAAGGTAATTGGCGCCCCCTCAGAGAGTCTTCAATTAATTGAAGACATCCAGGGGTGTCGCTATTCAGTGAATTGGCGCCCTGGCTTGGGGCGCCAATTACATTTAGGTGATTTACACCCGGCAGGTATGTTCTGTGACTCAAAATACTATTCATACCGTAAAAGTTTCTCAAAAATAGGAAGGACATGAACAGGTAGTGAAAATTCTCGAGAGTTCAGAAACATGCTCATGCATAATTGTTGGGTTTTAGTTTCATAGATATGAATTTTCTAATTCTGTGTTTATATTTTCTCAAAAATGGAAATGGCGCCCCTCTGAGGTGTCTTCATTTAGTTGAAGACCCCTCGGGGTGTCGCTAATTGATATAAAGGGCTCTAGTAAATGACGCCCCTCTGAGGTGTCTTCATTTAATTGAAGACTCCGCGGAGAGTCACCAATTGAATCATTTTTCAGTGAGTCATGCTTTGCATCAGAGAGGTATATTCTGAGATACAAGTTATTGTTCATATTTTTAAAGTTTCTCCGAATCAGGAATTAAGGACATAGACAGGTAGAGAAAAATATCAGGATCACAGAAATATATTCATGCAAGAATTTTATGGTTTATTTCGATAGATATAGATTTTTGAATGCATTGATTTAATAATTGCTAGAAATGACTAGAAATGGAATTGACGACACTGCATGGTGTCTTCAATTAAATGGCGCCCTGGCTTGGGGCGCCTCTTTAGGAAATAGCGCCTTGGCTGGGGGCGCTATTCACCTGAGGGCTGGATTTTACGGGTTTTTAAAACAAGTATGTATCTCATGTAACAGAGGTATATACTAGGGATAAAACATGATTATTTAAGGCTGTAAAACTAGTGTAATAAGATATGTTAAAAACTCATAAAATCACTGTAACAGATGGTGTATAAAACCATATATATCAGGTGTAACAGGCTATTTAAAATATGTGTAACATGTTATATACTTTGTCATTTTTTATCACGATAAAGTCGGGTAATATAGCATGGAAGATGAGTTATTCTAACTCTAAGCATGCATGTTACGTTATCCTATTTAGCTACTAGTTAGGCCAGATCTTGAGAACACCTACCTCTTGGAGAAGTATACGTGATACAGATGAAAGAATAAGAAGTCCCAGGAAGAAGACGCACGTTCTTCACTGTCGTAAAGCTCCAGCAGCAGGACGTAGAGTGTAAGAAGGATGCTCCTTCACGTCTTCCGAGGGAAAGAAGGGAAATATTCTCTTCGACAAGTAGCACTGATGATGACAGTAGCCTCTGCCAGTGCTACAGAGGGAATTAGTTATAGGAAATCTAGTTGTCAACTCAGAGCATGGGTTTATTGCCTTGCGGGTCCAGTTGAAGAACAAGATCCTAGACATGGTGCTTTGCCAGCTAAATGAGGTTGTTCGTGTCTCAATCTTCTAGAATCACAGACGAAATGACGCCCTTGTAAGGGGACGTCCATTAATCCGGGTGGTTCTATTCATGTAAATGACACCTCTGCATGAGGGCGTCCATTCTTCATCGCTTTAGACACCTTCCCGTGTATATATATATATATATATTAATACCGTAGTGGGATGGTGGCTCCAAGGGTTAAACGACGACTTGTGTAAGGGCTTTCTTTTAGGTGAATGGCGCCCTGGCAAAGGGGCGTCCATTCCTTTCATTTTTGGGAAGTCATAGCCCTTCATGTCACGCCCTGAGCTTTTATTACAGCAGAAGATGATCTCGAGAAACGTGAAAAGTCGGCATGGTAAGTCTCTTGCAAGTAAGAATAATCAGAGCACAATAACAATCACACATAAAATGAAATTGCACAATGAGTTACTCAAACCTTCACTTTTATTAATAAGGAGAATAACTCAAATACATCAACTAGTCAACTCTTTCAAATCTACTTGACTCAATAAAAAGGAAGATTGCATGAACTCGATCTAGACATTATCGACTTCTAAGTCTTCACTCTCAATTTCATGTGACTTTAATTCGCTCTCGGACCCATCACTTGAATAACTTGAATCTGAATCTGAACTACTTGCATCTCCTGAAAAGATTGAAAATAGGTAATGAGCACACTTGCCCAGTAGGTATCTTCGCATCAACATGATTGACAATATTAAAGTGATTAGCATTTTAGCTCTAAGGAATAAGATAAAATCATGTGAAATGCGATCAAACATGCGATTCAAACCAAAACAACAAGACATAATCAAGCTTAAAATATGAGAACATGAATCGATCAAGTGTAATCAAGCAAGAATGTAGTAATGGCCTTTCATGAACAAGAATGTACTAGAAAGTTATGTAACAATCAAGAATGTACTTGTAGCACCCTGTCTTTTTCTACTATAATATTTCCACATAAATTAATTATTTATTGGCTCAACTTCTAAATAAATTATTAAAATTCTGAAAAAATATGAAACTAGTGTAAAATTGAATTTGTAATAACTTTGTCTTCAGGTAGGAGCCGAAAATAAAATTCGTATAGGCCCAATTTCACGTTTTTAACAATTTTTCGTGGGTTAGAAGACCTAGTTTAGCCATCACATTTTGGGCCCAATTCTAGCCCAATTGTGCTCCAATTCGAGCCAAACCCTAGCCCATTGATAGGTCTTTGCTTTCTCTTCGAAAACCCTAACTCTAGATGCTTCTACCGGTGGTGGATTAGAACCTTATCCGAAGTTTTTTCCAAAATTTCTTCATAGGACTCTTCAACCAAATTTGATCTCTAGGAGTCCCTATGGGTTCTATTTATAGAGGGCTTTCGACACCTTAGAACCCTATTTGCACCAGCAATAGGCGGCGGGACCGATCGTGATCAGACGAGGAAGAATTTGGGCGTTCTAGGAGCGATACCTAGGGTTCCGGTGACCCCTCTTCTTCATCCTTCTTTCCTTCAAGCAAAGGTAGGTGTCTCTTAGGCCAAACAGGAATATAATAATACCGTATTGTGCGTCTCCATGAGCTCTTTCTTTTGATACCTAATTGCCCAATTCTCGTTCATCATGCTATTCGAATTTCACGTTTTACTCCGAGGTGTATAAAAAGGGCAACTTTCATGATTATTAGTTAAAGATTGAATCTTGTTGTGTTAGATCTAAGTCAAAGCATGCTATTTTATACGAATTTTTATGCTCTTTCGAATGGTAGTATTTTTCCTAATTTTTATTCATTCTATGATGAGCAATCGAAGTTTTAGTGTAATATGTCGAAGTTCATCGTCGGCGGGTTCTAGGTCATGTGACGCATCTTCCAGAGGTCATTACAGCATGACGGCCGCACGACAGACCGTCACATGAGCCTAACGACCCCACGACAGACCGTCACATGCTCCTGTGTTTTAAAATTTTGAAATTTTAATCTATTTATTTTATGGTACGTAACGCACCTACTATAGAGCGTTACATGCTTGTAACGCCCCTTCTTTAGACCGTCACGTTCTCCTGACAATGTTTTTTTTAAACTATTGCTTATGCGTTTTTAAAAACCAGAAACTTGCTATGTTAGTATGATATCTTGATCTATAAGCAAGGCAGAACGTGATGTTAATATTGTATTATGATCATAAACATAAATTTTTCATTGTTCTACATAAAAGATGTTAGAAAATCCTAAGTTGAATGATCATGAAGAATTTGATAAAAACCCTTAGTTAACACTTGTATAAATTTTGATTTATGTAAGATATATATTTGATCTTAGCTTTATTGTTTGACAGTCATGCCACTCCGGTGGGATTGACTGACCGCACCGTTTTGGTTTCCTTATTTATTAGCCTCAATTCTTGAAATAGATGGGACTCTCCGCCGGATATTCCTTCCGTCGGACTAGGACCACTATTATGAGACCTCCGTAAGACCCCGTGAGCCTGGGATTCCCACCAGGACGCCGGACAGGTTGTACCCTAAAGACCTGAACCCATGAACATGGTTTGAATCGTGTTTTTGGACCAGCTCAAATTAAACTGGTCTGTGTCCTGTAACGGCCCAAGATTGGACCGTCACAGCAACGTAACGACCCTGTGTACGACCGTCACGTTCCTGTAACGGCCCTGTTATAGACCGTCATAGATAAGATAGTAATAAGGTTTTCTTATTTTATCATCATGAAGCAGTTATCAAGGTTGGCCTTGAACTGTGAGATTATGTGAAATCCTTGTTTACATCCTTGTTACCTAAAGACTCATAGTCTTTCTACTTGATGTCATTCCAATTTTGTTGGAATTTCTCTTGATCTTAGAAGTAAGTTCGTGAGCTTAACCTTGGAACTCTTGGCCATTAATGTGATGAATGTCTAGACTAGGATCATTGATCCAAACCTTCAATGCCAACGCATCATAAAGGTCCCAGTCTGGTTCTGGGAGGAGCGCCCGAAAGTACTTGTGCCCCGGGCAGTTTGTAATGACAAGGTGTGGTATTGCACCGAAGTGCATGACTAGCGTGATTGGTCTATGACATTTCCACTTTTACTCAATTACTTGAAATTCCTATGTGACATGATATGCGTGCTTGATATGGCCAATTCCATTTATCATTTCATGACATGAAGAGTTCTTGTTATACTTGTGTTTACTCTTACTTGAAAGCTCATGTTCTTTTCCCTATCCATCTCTTGTCATTTATTTATCATCGCTTTTGTTACAATGTTATTCATAAATGGTTATATAATCACTTTAATTATGCCTGATGATAGAGATATAAAATCCTACTGAGCTTTGCTCACCCCTACTTTCCAATCCTTTTTAGGTAGCTCGGATGAGTACGAGCGTTCCGATGGGGACGGGAACGAGTGATTCCAGGAGCGAGCCATTTAGAGTTTATGTTCAAGTCAAGTTTGGATTAGTTGTTATCTAGAGTTGATGTATTTTCCATTAATGAGATAGAAGTCCACAAGGAGTCAGGTGTAATTGAATACTTTCTCTTATTATTATTATCAATAAAGTTGTGTTAATTATTTCTTTATTATTAGCCTGGTGGTTAGTCTCTTGTGGCAATGTATACTCTGATTGACATGATTGATATAAACTGCTACGTTCCAATTTTCCGCGTCGGGGCGTGACAGTTTTTGTTGTATCAGAGCCTAGGTTTTCTTTAGACCCTAGGTTGCTAGTAGTGTTATAAAACCTTTAAACCTTAGTAAAGTTAGAATCTGACCCAGTGAGTTGGGTAGAGACTTAGTGATGCGGGAAAAGACACGGACACGACAAGCTCGCGATCGTCCCTTGACGAGGGAAGCGTCGGATGTGCGCGGTTGAGAAACCGGCTGTGAGCTAGGGTGGTCGGCTCTCACTTGTGCCCGGATCGGGTCACGGGACGGTAACGCTCTCTCTCGCAGCAGCGGTGATATAAATAGAAAGCGAGCTAATTACCCTATCATTCTCTCTAGCAGTGGCATAAGCAAGTATATATGAAAATTAAGCAAAATGCCAAGTGTAGGAGCGAAGACGATACCTCCACGCGCTCGGCGTGGGGAAGACGGACCCGGCCGAAGTCGTACTCCCGGAACAATTATACACGGATATTACAGAAATGCAACTCGCTGCCCACTCCACGCAGGGAGGTAAAGGGCTACACAATGGGGTCCGGGAGGACCGAATTCGGGTTGACGGGCGGCTTCTCGCGTTGATTCGGCAACACCCGAACACGTGACGGTGGGGCCCACGTGCTGTCCGGAGGGGCCGTGTGGGACCCGGTGGCACCGCTGTAGTGGTGGATGCCCGGAGGGTCGCTCCTTGGGATGGCGGCACGCTGGTTCGCCGACCGGAGGCCCGGCGGCTCCGTTCGGCACCGGTCGGAAAACCCGATCGGAAATCTGCCGGTTCTGTATTTCGGCGCATGCTCCGGCGAGAATGGGGGCTGCGATCAGCCCCGATGTCGGATCGACACGAGACTGGCACCGTTGGAAAGCTAGCTTGAAGTTCTTCAACCTAGGCCCAAAGATCTGGCCTGGATCTGCTCGGATCTTGACTTATGGAATTTTCAATCTCCTGTTGTACAGTAACCAAAGACTCAGACCTGCAGAGAACTTGATTGTGGATTGCCTTTGACCGCGAGGTAGAGGTTAGAATATGGGGTTGTGTTATTCAGAAAAGTTGTGGAAAATGGAGCTGGAAAGACGGCAAAAGTAGTTTGGATCCGTTTGGATGTGTATATGATTTTCTGTGATTTATTTAGTGGACAAAGGTTGGATCTGGGATCAGGGGGACATAACTGTAGCTGGGACTGAGAACGATTTGTAGAAAATATGAAATGGACGAACCAAAAATTTAGAAAAATTGTGGATGAGGTTGTAATCTCCAGTAAAATTGGCCGAACTAAAATAAATCAAAACGTGGACCTAAGACATGAAACTCCGGGCTACTGTCACTGTAGATAGTGACAGAGCAGATCTGAGATTGAGAGTTGAATGAAATGGTAAAGATATGAAACGGTGGATTTTGAATCTAAATTTTTTTTTGGAGAAGGGGCTAGAAGATAGGAACCAACCCTCAAAATTTCAAATCGATCAGAACTCGTGGCTGGCTTCAGGAATTCTCGAACCACACCTCTATCTAGCAGGACAGAAACTTGATGACGATTCCACGGCGGCTCGAAGGCGGCACGAACGGCGGCGGCGGCGGCACACACGATCACCGGAGGTTGAGAGGGGATGAAGGGAGATAGATACACTCTAGATCTGGGGTTGGGGAAGAGGAAACCAGGGGGAGAGAGGAAGGGGGCGCACCAAGCTCCAAGAACACTCACTAATTTTCTGATTTTTTCATTCAATTTGAAAAATACAACATTATATAGGCTAAGTCTCTAACTAATTCTAGACCCTTGGATAAAGGGTTGATGAGTGAAGGGCTGGGATGTGGTTTGAACAACCACAATAAAGCCCAATAGAATACAAGGTTCGCCCTCCCCTTTAAGAAGGTAAGTTGGAATTGTCTTCATTAATTAAATCTAGGTCCAAGTCCAAGGTTGGACCATGGACCAGCCACCTTGGGCCCGGGAGTCCAAGTGGACCAATAAGGAGGAGGGAGGGGGCCCCTGCAGGGCCTACATGCACTTTTGCAAAAATACCCAATGGCCCTTTGTAAATAAACCCACTAAGACCTACTATTGTGTACCCATATATCACAAGGGTATACATACAAATATAAAAGGACGGAAATGCAAACACAATGTGAGCGGGATGTCGTTGATGTCCCCATCAATTCTCCCCGGGTGGGAGGAACTCGACCCCGTCGAGTAAGGGTATGGCTGCTCCGGTCCTCCCGCGGATCCATCTCCGTGCCAAGTAACGCGGGTACGCTCCACTCCAAATGATCGGCACCTGCTCATTCCATATATACTCGATATGCGAACTGCTATGGGCTAAAGGTGGTCACTCCGAAGGGGCACTCTCAAAAGGAAAAAAACAGCTCAAAGACTCACTACGAATCACCGCTGAGTCCCTATAGGTGACTGATCCGGGTATAGATGTAGAACCGGTCCCATACTCATCGGGTGAGTCCAATCACCTCTTACTCATAAGAGAACGACAACGAGCTTACACACGATACATGCAGACTCACCATGCACTAACACACGTATGCAAACCACACAAACAATCGACTCAAAACACACCACACAAACAAACCACACAAGGAAAACACACCGACTCATGCACGACTCTAGACGAAGGTGGTAGCATCAAGCCCACTAGGTGGCTGCATCCTGAGCGGCGAGAGAGCTCTCCCACTCTTCCCCTCCCAAGGCATAGTACTCCTCGGCTAGTGCCTCATCGGCCTCGTAATCAACACACTCAAGCTCGGGAGGTACGGATCCTCCAACACCTAAGGCTAGGGTGGCGCGAGCGGGACACTCGCTGGCAATGTGGCCAAATCCATGACAGTGGAAACACTGCACTCGTGATCGACTACTCTCCCCGATAAGAGGGGCCTTACCCTTATCCTCCCGACGGGTAGGGGGCGTAGGTAACAAGGGTGGAGGTGTAGGCGCCGTGGGCAACAGCGGGGGAAGTGTCGGGGCCAGGGGGCGGGCCATGTGTGTCGGGGGACGGGCAACGGGTGCCGGTGGATGGGGTGGAGGTAGATCCCGTGGTGGGGGAGGTCGAGGTCTAGGAGCAAAGTGCTCCTGACGGGCGGGCTCCTGTGGACGAGTCATGGGTCCCCTCGGGTATGAACCTAAGGAGCCACGGGAGTCACTACGGGGAGGAGCGGGGCTCCACCGGGGAATAGACTCGAACTCACCCTCGAATTGCTCCATCTCGAGAGCAACTTGGTATGCATCCTCCAGCTTGTCCACCTTGCGGCGGAGAAGCTCATACCGTAGGTGTGGGCGTAGACCACGCCGAAACCGAGAGATGGTAAGGGAATCCTCCTCCGTGGCATCGCATCGCAAGTAGTACTCATCAAATTCGGCGATGTAATCCGAGACGGACCGGTCTCCTTGGGTGAGACTTTGCCACCTTTCTATAAGGCGCTGGCGGTAGGAGGTAGGGAGGTACTTCTTCCTAAGCTTCTCCCTCATATCGGTCCATGTATCGATCGGGGGTTCTTGACGATGAAACAATAGGTTCTCCATGTTTCTCCAATAGGTTTGGGCTTGGCCTAAAAGTTTCATCCTGGCATACTTGACTTTTCGTTGGTCCGACATCTCGAACCACTCAAAATATCGGTCCATACCAGCTTTCCAATCAAGGTAGACCTTCGGGTCTAAGGACCCGTCAAAGGTGGGAGGGTTGGCCCGAACGGTCCGAATGGCCCGTTCATCCATATCTTGGTCGTGGGTACGCCGTGTATGACGATAATCACGACCATGTCCCCGATGCTCATTATCGGACTCGTAGTCATGCACCTCGGGGACTTCGTGCCTCCTAGTATCTACCCCTTGAACCCTTGGAGTCGCGGTTTGATGAACCGGCTCCGGTTGACCTTGTGTAGGTGGGGCGGGTGCCTGGACTGGGGCAATCGGGTGTGTCTCGGCTGGTCCTTTCTCTAGTGCGGTGACTCTTTCGACCAATCCTTGAACGGACTGGTTCGACCCAGCGGCCCTATCCTCTACAACTTTCATCCTCTCTTCTAGGCGGGTGCCTAGGCCATTCACTCGGGTACTCGCTTCTTCCATCCTATCCACTCGAGTGCTTAACTCATCCATGCGCTCACTCAATCCATCCATTTTTCCCATAAGAGTTCGGAACATAGTGGCCACCTCATCGGAACTATAGACTCGGGATTCCGCCATTGGTGGTGGTGGGGGTGAGTATTGAGTACCTCGACGAGTGGGCATGCAAACACACCGACTAGACGACGCCGACTAAAGCAAACACACACTAATATGATGCACCTAGACGTAACCAAAACTCGGCACGTGGCGGAGTTAATTGATCCGAAGATCACTCGCGCAAGTGTGCGGTCTTCCCGATAGGCGTAGCCTAACGTTCGGACAACACCTTTTGATATACCGAGTAAAGGGATGCAAATGCGAAAAGATACTTTTTTTGTTTGTTTTAAAACAATGATGACCCTAAACACGACTTAGACCGACTAATGACTAGACGTAAATGACACTTTTTTTCTTTTCTTTTTGACACCCTAGACTCAAACTCGCTCTGATACCAAATTGATGTGAGACAAGACACGGACACGACAAGCTCGCGATCGTCCCTTGACGAGGGAAGCGTCGGATGTGCGCGGTTGAGAAACTGGCTGTGAGCTAGGGTGGTCGGCTCTCACTTGTGCCCGGATCGGGTCACGGGACGGTAACGCTCTCTCTCGCAGCAGCGGTGATATAAATAGAAAGCGAGCTAATTACCCTATCATGCTCTCTAGCAGTGGCATAAGCAAGTATATATGAAAATTAAGTAAAATGCCAAGTGTAGGAGCGAAGACGATACCTCCACGCGCTCGGCGTGGGGAAGACGGACCCGGCCGAAGTCGTACTCCCGGAACAATTATACACGGATATTACAGAAATGCAACTCGCTGCCCACTCCACGCAGGGAGGTAAAGGGCTACACAATGGGGTCCGGGAGGACCGAATTCGGGTTGACGGGCGACTTCTCGCGTTGATTCGGCAACACCCGAACACGTGACAGTGGGGCCCACGTGCTGTCCGGAGGGGCAGTGTGGGACCCGGTGGCACCGCTGTAGTGGTGGATGCCCGGAGGGTCGCTCCTTGGGATGGCGGCACGCTGGTTCGCCGGCCGGAGGCCCGGCGGCTCCGTTCGGCACCGATCGGAAAACCCGATCGGAAATCTGCCGGTTCTGTATTTCGGCGCGCGCTCCGACGAGAATGGGTGCTGCGATCAGCCCCGATGTCGGATCGACACGAGACTGGCGCCGTTGAAAAGCTAGCTTGAAGTTCTTCAACCTAGGCCCAAAGATCTGGCCTGGATCTGCTCGGATCTTGACTTATGGAATTTTCAATATCCTATTGTACAGTAACTGAAGACTCAGACCTGCAGAGAACTTGATTGTGGATTGCCTTTGACCGTGAGGTAGAGGTTAGAATCTTGGGTTGTGTTCTTCAGAAAAGTTGTGGGAAATTGAGCTGGTAAGACTGCAAAAGTGGTTTGGATCCGTTTGGATGTGTCTATGATTTTCTGCGATTTGTTTAGTGGACGAAGGTCGGATCTGGGATCAGGGGATATAACTGTAGCTGGGACTGAGAACGATTTGTAGAAAATATGAAATGGACGAACCAAAAATTTATAAAAATTTTGGATGAAGGGGTGGATGGGTGTAATCTCCAGTAAAATTGGGCGAACTAAAATAAATCAAAAAGTGGACCTAAGGCATGAAACTCCGGCCTACTGTCACTGTAGACAGTGACAGAGCAGATCTGAGATTGAGAGTTGAACGAAATGGTAAAGATACGAAACGGTGGATTTTGAATCTCAATTTTTTTTTGGAGAAGGGGCTAGAATATAGAAACCAACCCTCAAAATTTCAAATCGATCAGAACTCGTGGCTGGCTTCAGGAATTCTCGAACCACACCTCTGTCCAGCAGGATAGAAACTTGATGACGATTCCACGGCGGCTCGAAGGCGGCACGAACAGCGGCGGCGGCGGCACAGACGATCACCGGAGGTTGAGAGGGGATGAAGGGAGATAGATACACTCTAGATCTAGGGTTGGGGAAGAGGAAACCAGGGGGAGAGAGGAAGGGGGCGCACCAAGCTCCAAGAACACTCACTAATTTTCTGATTTTTTCATTCAATTTGAAAAATACAACATTATATAGGCTAAGTCTCTAACTAATTCTAGACCCTTGGATAAAGGGTTGATGAGTGAAGGGCTGGGATGTGGTTTGAACAACCACAATAAAGCCCAATAGAATACAAGGTTCGCCCTCCCCTTTAAGAAGGCAAGTTGGAATTGTCTTCATTAATTAAATCTAGGTCCAAGTCCAAGGTTGGACCATGGACCAGCCATCTTGGGCCCGGGAGTCCAAGTGGACCAATAAGGAGGAGGGAGGGGGCCCCTGCAGGGCCTACATGCACTTTTGCAAAAATACCCAATGGCCCTTTGCAAATAAACTCACTAAGACCTACTATTGTGTACCCATATATCACAAGGGTATACATACAAATATAAAAGGACGGAAATGCAAACACAATGTGAGCGGGATGTCGTTGATGTCCCCATCACTTAGGCTAAGTTCGTTAATTTATTAACTAGCTATAAGAAGATAGATCCAATAGAACGTTCTTAATTACTTCTTTTATGTTGTAGGAATTTTTGTGATGGCGGCAGAACGCGCTCAATGGCGAGACATGCAACGTACAGTGCAGGCCTAACCCAGGCCTTACAGCAAGTAGCCCAAGGCGGCGGACAGCAAGGAGCAGGCAATCTACATCGAAACTTTCAGGGCTTGAATCCCCCACGTTTCAGTGGATCTTCGGACCCGGATGAGGCTGAGAACTGGCTGAAGGAGACGGAAAGAATCTTCAAGGTTATGCAATGTGGAGATCAGGATCGCGTCTTACTAGTGACTTTCCAATTAGAACGTGATGCTCGTGCTTGGTGGGAAGCCGTGGAAGCCACACTTTGGAATAGGCGTGCCACGTGGGATGAGTTCAAGGAGTTTTTCAATAGCAAGTACTTCTCAGATCGGGTGCAGGAGAAGAAGGCGGCCGAGTTTGCTGCTTTGAAACAAAGAAACTTGTCGGTTACGGAATATGAAGCACAATTTTCCAGATTATGTAAGTATGCCCCACACTTGGTGTCCACTGAGAAAATGAAGGCTAAAAGATTTTTGAATGGTTTGAAGCTTCAGTACATCAATCAATTGGCACCCTTGGAAATCCATATCTATGCTGAGATAGTAAGGAAAGCACAAGTTTTGGAGGATACGATGGAAATGACTGACTAGATCAGAGGTTGGGATAAGAAGAAGGAACAGACTACCAGTTCCGGGAACTTCAGACCCGGTAATGGTCAGAAGAGGCCCAATGGTGGGCCGATTTTTCTAAAAACAAAAAACCCAAGGAAGGCGAGAAGAAGGTTGGACCAGTTGTGCCGTCTAAGGTAGTTTGCAAGTATTGTGACCGTCCAGGTCACAAGATGGAAGAGTGTTGATGCAAGTTAGGCGCTTGCTTAAGGTGTGGTAGCAGGGACCACCGAATTCCAGAATGTCCCCTTATTAATGAACCGGCAGCATCTGATAAGTTGCAAGGAAGTTACAAGCGGCAAGGTAGGCTCCAAGCCCTCTAGGAGGCAGAGACCGAGAACCAGACTACCGAGGAAGGAGGTATTGTCGAAGGTACTCTTACTATTCTTTCCAAGCCAGCATTCGTACTTTTCGACATTGGAGCCACTCATTCTTTTATATCTCTGAAATTTGCTAAGACTTTATCCGTGGAACCGGTGTTGTTGGATTCACACCTTATGATATCCACCCCTATTGGTTCGGGATCCGAGATTAAATATTATTATCCTTCTAGTGAAGTTTTGATCAATGGTTGTAATTTATCTGCTGATCTAGTATGCATGAAGATGAAAGATTATGATGTAATCTTAGGAGTTGATTGGTTATCTAAGCATGGTGCTAGTGTGCATTGTAAGTCAGGAGTAGTGTCTTTCCCTGGACGTCCGGAGCTTTCTTTCTCTGGCTCTAGGCTATCCAAGACCGTGCCACTCATTTCGGCACTTCAGGCAGATAAGTTGTTAAGAAAGGGGTGTCCAACATTCTTGACTTTAATTTCTTTAACTAATAAGAAGGAAGTGGAGTTGAAGGATATCCCTGTTATTCAAGATTTTTCGGAGGTATTTCCAGATGAATTTCCAGGTCTTCCCCCTGAAAGAGAGGTGGTTTTCTCTATTGACCTGATTCCTGGTGCCTCGCCTGTTTCGAGAGCTCCCTACCGTATGTCCCCGGCTGAGTTAAGAGAACTGAAGGTGCAGTTGTTAGACTTGCTAGAAAGAGGGTTCATTCGTCCGAGTACTTCCCTGTGGGTCTCCTGTTCTTTTTGTAAGGAAGAAAGATGGTTCTTTAAGGCTGTGTATCGATTATCGTCAGTTGAATCAGCTCACCGTGAAGAACAAGTATCCATTACCAAGGATCGATGAATTATTTGACCAGATATCAGGAGCCCAGTATTTCTCAAAGATTGATCTCAGATCTGGGTATCATCAGTTGAGGATAAAAGATGAAGATATTTTTAAGATGGCATTCCGTAGCAGGTATGGGGATTTTGAATTTGTGGTGATGCCGTTTGGACTAACAAATGTTCCTACAGCTTTTATGCAGCTAATGAATAGTGTGTTTCGGCCCTACTTGGATCAGTGGGTCGTGGTATTTATCGATGATATTCTGATATATTAAAGGAGCAAGGAGGAGCATGAACAACACTTAAGAATGGCGTTGTAAATATTAAAAGAGCATCAGCTATACACCAAGTTTATTAAATGTGAGTTCTGGTTGCAAGAGGTATCTTTTCTGGGCCACATTATTTCTAAAGAGGGAATCGCAGTAGACCCTTCTAAAGTTGAGGCTATACGTAATTGGGAAAGACCTGTGAATGTAACTGAAATCAGAAGCTTCTTAGGCTTGGCAGGCTATTATCGAAGGTTCATCAAGGATTTTTCCAAGATTGCAGTGCCCTTGACAAGGTTAACTCGTAAGGAGAATTGTTTTGAATGGACGGATGATTGTGAAAAGAGTTTTCAGACTTTGAAGGAGTGTTTGACCACTGCCCCAGTTTTGGCCTTACCCTTAGGTGAAGAAGGTTTTGAAGTTTATACCGATGCTTCACGAATCGGTTTAGGTTGCGTATTGATGCAACGAGGGAAGGTGATAGCTTATTCCTCCAGGCAGTTGAGAAAACATGAAGAGAATTACCTTGTGCAAGATTTGGAGTTAGCAGCGGTTGTGTTTTCTCTTAAGATATGGAGGCATTATCTTTATGGAGAAAGTTTCACCGTGTACTCATACCATAAGAGCTTAAAATACTTATTTTCTCAAAAGGAGTTGAATATAAGACAGAGAAGGTAGTTAGAGTACTTAAAGGATTTCGACTTCTCCATTGAATATCATCCCGAAAAAGGGAATGTTTTAGCAGATGCTTTAAGCAGGAAGCCAACAGCTAGGCTTGCCAGTTTGATGATTCAAGAGTGGAAGTTGTTAGAACAGTTTGCCAATTTAGATATTACAGAAAAGGAAGATCGGATCTTGGTGGCTCATGTCCAGCTTCGTTCAGAATTGCTAGCAGAAATTAAGCAGTTGCAGGATAATGACCCTGTGCTCGTTGGAATTAAAGAACAGGTGGCTAATTGACTAGATTTTATGTTAGCTGATGATGGGAGATTGTTTTTTCGAGGGAGAACATGTGTACCTGATTCCATGGAAATAAAGAAGAAGATTCTTGAAGAAGCGCACAGAACTAAGTATACTATACACCCAGGAGCTACAAAGATGTACAGAGATTTGAAGAGGACTTTCTGGTGGCCGAACATGAAGAGGGAAGTGGTCGATTTTGTGAGCAGGTGCTTAGTATGTCAACAAGTTAAAGCAGAGCATTTCAGACCTGCTGGGAAGTTAAAACCTCTCGAAATACCATAATGGAAGTGGGAAAGTGTTGGTATGGATTTTATTATGGGTTTACTCCGAACACGAGGAGGCCTTGATGGGATTTGGGTGATCATTGATCGACTGACAAAGTCTGCACACTTTTTACCTATTAAGTTAAGGTGGACCATGGATATTTTGGCTGCCCTGTATATAAAGGAAGTAATAAGATTGCATGGAGTGCATGTGTCCATCATATCTGACAGAGACCCCAGGTTTACATCTCACTTTTGGAAAGGACTGCAAGCATCATTAGGCACTCATTTGAACTTCAGTACAGCTTTTCACCCTCAGACTGACGGACAGACTGAGAGAGCAAACCAGATTGTTGAAGACATGTTGAGAGCATGTATAATTAATTTTAGAGGCAATTGGCATGAACATTTACATTTGATTGAATTTGCATACAATAATAGTTACCAATCCAGCATTCAGATGACACCGTTTGAGGCCTTGTATGGTAGGAGTTGTAGATCTCCTCTTTGTTGGGAAGAAATTGGTGAGAAGTAATGGCTCGGACCAGATCTTATCTCAGAATCGTCAAAGAACATCCAAGTTATCAGAGACCGTTTGAAGGTCGCCCAATCCCGACAAAAGAGCTATGTAGATAATCGAAGAAGGGGGCTAGAATTTCAGATTGGGGACCATGTATTTCTGAAAGTGTCACCATCAAGAGGAATTAGAAGATTCAGAATTCGAGGCAAGTTAAGTCCAAGGTTTGTTGGCCCATTTGAAATCTTAGAGAGGGTAGGCGAAGTTGCCTATAGATTAGCCCTACCACCACAGTTAGCTGGTATTCACGATGTGTTCCATGTATCTATGCTTCGGAAGTATGTGTATGACCCTTCGCAAATTATCCAACATGCTGATTTGGAATTGAAGAAGGACTTATCTTATGAAGAGAAGCCTATCAAGATATTGGACTTCAAGCAACAGCAACTCAGGAATCGATCCATTTCGATGGTCAAGGTCCAGTGGAGTCGACGTGGAGCTGAGGAAGCAACATGGGAATCCAAGGATGCGATCAGGAAATTATATCCTGAATTGTTTTAAGGTTGGTTGTTAGCAGATTCGGTGAATTTGGGGACAAAATTCCTTAAGTGGGGGAGGGTGTAGCACCCTGTCTTTTTCTACTATAATATTTCCACATAAATTAATTATTTATTGGCTCAACTTCTAAAGAAATTATTAAAATTATGGAAAAATATGAAACTAGTGTAAAATTGAATTTGTAATAACTTTGTCTTCAGGTAAGAGCCCAAAATAAAATTCATATAGGCCCAATTTAACGTTTTTAGCCGTTTTTCATGGGTTAGAAGACCTAGTTTAGCCATCACATTTTGGGCCCAATTCTAGTCCAATTATGCTCCAATTCGAGCCAAACCCTAACCCATTGATAAGTCTTTGCTTTCTCTTCAAAAACCCTAACTCTAGATGCTTCTACCGACGGCGGCAGCGGTGGATTTGAACCTTATCCGAAGTTTTTGCCGAAATTTCTTCATAGGACTCTTCAACCAAATTCGATCTCTAGGAGTCTCTATAGGTTCTATTTATAGAGGGCTTTCGACACCTTAGAACCCTATTTGCACCAGCAACCGGCGGCGGGACCGATCGTGATCGGACGAGGGAGAATTTGGGCCTTCTAGGAGCGGTACCTAGGGTTCCGACGACCCCTCTTCTTCATCCTTCTTTCCTTCAAGCAAAGGTAGGTGTCTCTCAGGCCAAACAGGAATATAATAATACCGTATTATGCGTCTCCATGAGCTCTTTCTTTTGATACCTAATTGCCTAATTCTCGTTCATCATGCTATTCGAATTTCACGTTTTACTCCGAGATGTATAAAAAGGGCAACTTTCATGATTATTAGTTAAAGATTGAATCTTGTTGTGTTAGATCTAAATCAAAGCATGCTATTTTATACGAATTTTTACGCTCTTTCGAATGGTAGCATTTTCCCTAATTTTTATTTATTCTATCATGAGCAATCAAAGTTTTAGTGTAATATGTCGAAGTTCATAGTCGGCGGGTTCCAGGTCATGTGACGCATCTTCCAGAGGCCGTTACAGCCTGACGGCCGCACGACAGACCGTCACATGATCCTGACGGCCCCACGACAGACCGTCACATGAGCCTGACGGCCCCACGACAGACTGTCACATGCCCCTGTGTTTTAAAATCTTGAAATTTTAATCTATTTCTTTTCTGGTACGTAATGCACCTACTATAAAGAGTTACATGCTTGTAACGCCCCTTCTTTAGACCGTCACGTTCTCCGGACAGTGTTTTTTTTAAACTATTGCTTATGAATTTTTAAAAACCAGAAACTTGCTATGTTAGTATGATATCTTGATCTATAAGCAAGGCAGAATGTGATGTTAATATTGTATTATGATCATAAACATAAATTTTTCATTGTTCTACATGAAAGAAGTTCGAAAATCCTAAGTTGAATGATCATAAAGAATTTGATAAAAACCCTTAGTTAACACTTGTATAAATTTTGATTTATGTAAGATATATATTTGATCTTAGCTTTATTGTTTGACAGTCATGCCACTATGGTGGGATTGACTGACCGCACCGTTTTGGTTTCCGTATTTATTAGCCTCAATTCTTATAATAGATGGGACTCTCTGCCAGATATTCCTTCCGTCAGACTAGGACCACTATTATGAGACCTCCGTAAGGCCCCGTGAGCCTGGGATTCCCACCAAGACGTTGGGCAGGTTGTACCCGAAAGACCTGAACCCATGAACGTGGTTTGAATCGTGTTTTTGGACCAGCTCAAATTAAACTGGTCTGTGTCCTGTAACGGCCCAAGATTGGACCGTCACAGCAACGTAACGACCCTGTGTACGACCGTCACGTTCCTGTAACGGCCCTGTTATAGACCGTCACAGCTAAGATAGTAATAAGGTTTTCTTATTTTATCATCATGAAGCAGTTATCAAGGTTGGCCTTGAACTGTGAGATTATGTGAAATCCTTGTTTACATCCTTGTTACCTAAAGACTAATAGTCTTTCTACTTGATGTCATTCCAATTTTGTTGGAATTTCTCTTGATCTTAGAAGTAAGTTCGTGAGCTTAACCTTGGAACTCTTGGCCATTAATGTGATGAATGTCTAGACTAGGATCATTGATCCAAACCTTCAATGCCAACGCATCATAAAGGGCCCGGTCTGGTCCTGGGAGGAGCGCTCGAAAGTACTTGTGCCCCGGGGAGTTTGTAATGACAAGGTGTGGCATTGCACCGAAGTGCATGACTAGCGTGATTGGTCTATGACATTTCCAATTTTACTCAATTACTTGAAATTCCTGTGTGACATGATATGCGTGCTTGATATGGCCAATTCCATTTATCATTTCATGACATGAAAATTTCTTGTTATACTTGTGTTTACCCTTACTTGAAAGCTCATGTTCTTTTCCCTATCCATCTCTTATCATTTATTTATCATCGCTTTTGTTACAACGTTATTCATAAATGGTTAATCACTTTAATTATGCCTGATGATAGAGATAAAAAATCCTATTGAGCTTTGCTCACCCCTACTTTCCAATCCTTTTCAGGTAGCTCGGATGAGGACGGGCGTTCCGATGGGGATGGGAATGAGTGATTCCAGGAGCGAGCCATTTAGAGTTTATGTTCAAGTCAAGTTTGGATTGGTTGTTATCTAGAGTTGATGTATTTTCCATTAATGAGATAGAAGTCCACAAGGAGTCGGGTGTAATTGAATACTTTCTCTTATTATTATTTTTTAATAAACAACGACCCTCAGAATCAAAGGCTGGTCAAGTGCACATCTCCCCAGCAGGAAGACATGGTCTCACTCCCCCAGTGTGATTCTGTGGCCGAAAATTTTATTAATACCTTGAAATAATACATGAATTTCGGGGCATACCCCTGCAAAAGACCCAAAAAATTGGAAAAGGATATACAAGTGTGTAGGACCTGCACAGAAAACCAAAAAGGAAAAAAGCCGTCAACACCGGCAACCGGAAGGCTCACATTCTCCAACTTGGTACACCATCTACATCGATGGTAGCACACCCACGGGCCTTGGTAGGAAGGTCTCTCCAGCAGTAGAAATCTTGGTTTCTCCGAGTGTGGCAAGCTAGGGATGCGAGGGCATCCGCTACAGTATTTCCCTCCCTGTAAGTATGCTGTAGCTTCCATCCATTTCTCTTGATGATGTCCAGAATTTCATCCCACCATTTACTTATCCTCCAAGGATGATGATTGCCTTGATTAATTAAAAGAACAAGAGCCTTGGAATCAGAGTATACGGCTTCAACAGGGAGGCCACTCCTTTCAAGAATTCTCATACCATCTAGGAGGGCTCTTGCCTCTGCCACCATGTTATTTCCCACTTCATAGTAGTAAGAAAAGGCATTGATGATTTCCCCACTGCTGCCCCTAATGCACCCTCCACCACCAGCATGGCCGGGGTTTCCCTTGGCAGCCCCGTCCACATGCAAAACAAATCCTGAGACAGGGAAAGTCCATCTAACGATCTTAGGTGATTGCACCTTACAGCTGAATGTGAGCTGGTAGTGAGTTAAAACATCCCTTTCAGAGATAGTGGGGGACTTCTTAAAACTAATATGTCTTAAAGAGTTCTCAACCTACCACAATATATGCTGTTGCAGAATTGAACTTGAAACACCCTTGCCCTCAAACTTGAGCTTGCAGCGAGCCTTCCAGATTTCCCACAATATAAGAAGCATAGTGCTTAGTGCAGAAAAACCATATGGGGAATTGATATCAGCAGAGCAGATCACTGCCCAACAGAAACTAGTGATAGAATTGGAGGGGCAACACCGAGAGTCAAATAAGGATCTGAAATATCTCCAAAGTGGTTTTGCCAGTTGACTTTCCAGGAAAAGGTGATTGAGGTTTTCTTCCTGATTATCCTTGACGCAGCAGACACACTTTGAAGGCAGATTAACCCCACTGTTTTTGATGATGCAGTCAGCCGGGACAGTAAGGTGTAGTAACTTCCAACAGAAAAGAGATGCCCTAGGGGGAATATGGGCTCCCCAAATTTTCCTCAAAGGCTGTCTACTAAAACCTTTTGGGCGTATACAGTTATAAGCTGAAAATGAAAAAGAACCATCCATGTTTAAAGCCCACACACATTTGTCATTTTTCTGTTGCAGCTGCATACCTCTGATTTGGATAGCTAAATGTTCAGGGATGTGGTCCCAGACAGGGTGGTTCCAGTTGGACACCGCCTCCCTCAAGGTTATCTTGGGGAGATTAGCATAAAGAGCTAAGGGAGAGCCACACCAATTATCCTTCAAAAAATCAATCCGGTTTCCATCCATCGGAATCCATTGAGTGTTGGATAGAATAATTTGTTTAGCCTCCCTAAAGACCTCCTTCCTGACACCAGCAGGAAAAGGTCTATCAATGAGGCTGAGGTGTCCCTTGATGTATTTGGAAGAGGCATATTGAGACCAGAGAGTGGAGCCATAGATAACTCTCCAGATCTGTTTAGCCACCAGAGAAATCTGCAAATGTTGAAGACTTCTAATACCAATGCCCCCTTCTTCAATCGGTTTTGAGATATTAGACCATGACACCCAATGCCGTTTGTTTCCATCTTTGCCATTCCAGAAAAAATTAGCACACATTTTGTTGATGTTTCGAATGATAGATGCTGGTAAACTTGAAACACTTGCAGTGTAGACTGGAATTGAATGCAGAACAGAGTTTATCAAACATCTTCTGCCCGCTTGAGAGAGAAACTTTGATTGCCAACCCTCTAGTCTTGTGCAAATTTTATCCAGCAGGTATTTGTAGTGGGAGATTCTTTTCCTCCCCTCAAATAAAGGAACTCCCAAGTAGGACTGGAGACCACTCTTATGTTGAAAGCCAGTGATATCAGTGAGCCTTCGGATAACAACAAGATGGGCTTTGTGCGAGACAATGAAGCTGCTTTTACTATGGTTCACCATTTGCCCCGAGGAGAGCTCATATTCTTTTATGAAATCCAACAGACCTCGAATATTCTTGGAACTGCCATTTGCGAAAATTAAAGTGTCATCAGCATAGAGTAGGTGAGAAATATGAACACAACCTCGAGGCACATGGTAATATTGGGCCCGTCCACTTTGAAACAGGCTAGTTATCCCTCTGCTCAAGGCTTCTTCTGCTATAATAAAAAGTGCAGGGGCCAGCGGATCCCCCTGTCTGACACCCCTGGTGGACTTAAAATAGCCAGTAGGGGAGCCATTATAGAGGATAGAGAACCAACAATTGCACAGCATTCTATATATCATGGAGGTAAAACTGTTGCAGAAACCAAAAGCTTTCAAAACAGATAGCAAGAAGTCCCACTCCAATCTGTCATATGCTTTTGCCATATCTAACTTAAGAATGACATTATTACCTCTGACTTTCCTTCCCAACTGAGTCATCATATCAGCTGCAAGAGATATGGTGTCGGCAATGTTTCTCCCTTTTAGAAAGGCCCCTTGATTTCCAGATATAATCTGTGGCAGAATATCTTCCAACCTTCCACTTATGATTTTGGAGAGAATTTTATAAGAGAAGTTACAGAGGCTAATGGGCCTCATGTCAGTGAAGTTTGTAGGAGAAGCCACCTTAGGAATCATTGCGATAAGGGAGGAAGTAATACCTCTTGGCAGGGGGCAGCCTCTGAAAAACCCCTGCATAGCTTGAATAACATCCGCTGCAAGTATATCCCAGCACGAAGTAAAGAATTTACCAGTGTAACCATCCGGTCCTGGGGCACTATCCGAGGAGAGGGAGTGGACTGCATTTTTGATCTCTGCCTCATCTGGTATAGCAATGAGCTTCTGATTTTCCTCAGCAGAAATAAGACAAGGAATATGCTCAATAACTTCAGGCTTATTTTGATGGTCGACTGAAGTAAATTGCTTTTGGAAAAACTCCACTGCTTTAGCTTTCAAAGTGGCCTCCTCCTCACACCAGTCACCATTCTCAAGTTTCAGTCTGTGGATAGTCATTTTAGCTCTTCTTTACTTGGTGTAAAGATGATATAATTTTGTGTTTCGATCACCTAGCTTCAACCAATTGACTCTGGCTTTCTGTCCCCAGTATACTTCTTCCAGATGAAGACACCTTCTGAGCTCAGCCTGAAAGTACTGCAGGGTTTCTCTATTTTCATCAGATGGGTCAGCATCAAAAGCAGTTTCAGCTTGTTTAACCTCCTCCTCAGCTCTTAATTTGTTTTCAAAGATATTGCCAAACTCACTTTTATTCCAGTGCTTTATGACAGGTTTTATTGCTTTTAATTTGAATTGCAAAGAATAGAATGGATTATGATGAGAAGAAGAAGCAGCATACCAGGCATCCCTTATAATAGTTTTAAAATTCTCATTTTCTAGCCACATATGCTGGAAAACAAATCTGCTAGGGCCCGTAGCTACCTGAGATTGGTAGATGAGCAAAGGAGAGTGGTCGGAGGGTTCCCTCATCAGGTGTTTAATAACTATAGCAGGAGCCCTTTCCAGCCAGCTATCACTAAGGAGAACCCTGTCCAGCCTAGCCTTTATGTTCTTCTTTCCAACCTGGTTATTAGACCAAGTGAAAGGGTTGCCAACAAAACCAACATCCATAAGCCCTACCCCAGCAACAAAATTTTGAAAATCTGTCATAGATATGAGGGAACCCAAGGTGCCCCCCTTCTTCTCCATCGGAGACAAGATGGCATTGAAGTCTCCGCCCAGAAGCCAAGGTTTATCAATCAACCTGCCGGCCCGAATGAGCTCTTCATATAATTCTCTTCTAAAATCCACATTGCAGGACGCATATATAAATGTAGCAAAATATTCCATACCACCTCCATTATTAATCTTCACCGTAATGAATTGATGATGCCTCTGCATAACCGAGACTGAAAGAGGGTGTTGCCAAAACAGCCAAATTTTTGCATCCTCTCCCAGGTTGGAGCACGCGTTGTCAAAGTGAAGCCTGCATCTTATACTTTCCAGTCTGTCAACATGAATCTTAGGCTCTGAGATACAAACAATCTTAACATCATTCGTTCTAATATGATTATTCAGGCTTCTCATAGATTTGGCATTACCTATACCTCTTATGTTCCAAATCAAAATTGGACCATTCATTGGGAAAGAGAGTCAGTTTGTTGGCCGCCAACAAGGTGCTTGGCTTTAGCTCTAGTCAAAGGTGGTTTCTTGTTATTACCTGGCTGTGTTGGAGCACAATCTAAGCATTGAGATATCACTTGTGCGTTCCTTTGGTTCGCATATTGCATATATATATTCTCAGCGGCTGACTGCTCTGCCACAGACAAATTTTCACCAGTGGTATGTTTGTAAGTTGCAAGAGCCTTATTTACAGTGATTAAAGTGTTCGAATCCGGTTCTGATTCCATCAGTAAACTAGCTCCAGGTCCCTTTCTTACCATATCACCTTCAGCCGAGTCATCTACCGTAATATCAGTAAGACTCTGAATTGCTTTGCCCGAAGCACTTGGGTGACCTGTCTCTATAAAAGTATGGTCACAGGGGGAATTTTCATTACCCACAGTCACATGTCTTTCCTTGCTACTTACTTCCCTGATGCATATCATTTTACCCTGTTCCTGATTCACTGTAGATTGCTCAAATGATAACATTTTCTTCGAACTTTGGTTTGAAGGGAGCTCATTGGCACTCAACTGTTGACAGAGTGAGGGGGGATTCTCAACCTCCACTCCACCACCAGCTTGTTCAATAATGAGACTTCTAGTATGAACCTCATTTTGGATACTTTCTGTATTAGCCTCCAGTTCATTCTTCTGCGGGAGATCCTGTTGTAGAGCTATAACATGCCTAGTGCTGATTTTAGAGGCATTTTGACGAGCAGCTGAGGGTCCAACTATCTTAGGCCTGTAAATCGTTCTCTCCTCCACATTACCAACACCACCCCGCGAAAGAAAGCTGGCGGATCCTCCTATTTTCTTTTTGCAATCAGAATCCAGATGACCAATTTTATGGCACAAGGAGCACAAATGTGGAACTCTGTGATAATTGACCTTCTGCCAATAACCCTCGCCATCCATATCAATCCAAACTCTCTCCTTTCTAGTAGCTGATAAATCCAACTCGACACACGCAAGAGCTTCTGAGGTGTCCGTCAAAGCAATGGTATTGTCATGAATTCTGAGCACAGGCCCAATGTTGCCAGCAATCGACCTCATGCAATTCTCATGATACAGGTTAGCGGGCAAACCCGGAAATCCTATCCACACTAGAGCTGTAGCAGGATCGGCATTGAAATCAAAAGTCGGCGACCACCGGAAGAACCTGAACAGGTACCTTTTAATATAGAGATTCTTCTGGATTAATAACTTCAGGAAATCCTCCTCGCTACCTAGTCGAAGCAGAAGGTGCCTCTGATTTAATCTGCTGATCACAAAATCATGCGTTAAAGCCATTCTTTGTTGCAAACAGATCTTCAACTCCGGAATAGCAGGCCTGCCGTAAGAGCATTTGGCAATGATAGCAGTGCGAAGACCCTGAAAGGAGGCTTGGATGTCAGCCTTAGAGAAAAAGACCGTCGGCTCCCCTTGATCGGTGAAGGAGGGTTCCTTGATCGGAATCAACGTCATCTCCTTATGAGCCCGAGCCAACAGGATCTGCGCGTACGTCCGGCGAAACCCCGAGACCTGCGGCCGCAGATCTCCCGAGGAAGGGTCGCGGGGTGGGGGGGGCTCACCCCCCTCACCGTTCATTGTCCTCCGGCAAGAAAGCAAAACTCTCGACCGCCGCCGTCGGGGTGGGGATAGCTTTCGTTCCCGCAGAGCCTGCCCTCAAGCCCCCCCGTTTCCCTCTACTTTCTCTTATTATTATTATCAATAAAGTTGGGTTAATTATTTCTTTATTATTAGCCTGGTGGTTAGTCTCTTGTGGCAATGTATACTCTGATTGACATGATTGATATAAACTACTACGTTCTGATTTTTCTCGTCGGGGCGTGACAGTACTCTTCACTTAGTAGCAAGTACTTCATGAATTTCTGTGGAATATCACTTTGTGGATAATTCCGTGATTACCGTGATTTCTGTGATGCCGTGAATTTTCACTTATTTATAAAGAAAGTACTCCCAGCGCAATGCGACGCCAGTAGCATCATACCCCATGGTTTATAATAGTATATTTCTGACAATCAGCCGAGGGGACTAGCATAGAGCCCTTGAACACAATCAGTGCTCGATCCGTATCTTCAAGTATAAATCAAGCTACTTCCTCGCATGTAAATAATGTGGCCAAGAATGTTCAATTTCAAAGATAATTCATGATAAAGTATCCAAAAATATGAATACTTGTACAAGGAAATAAGGAATTTCAATAAATACTTTAATGACTAGGTTATGCCATGGAAATAAATCGGCAGCATAACGGTATGTTCTTTATCTTTCATAGTTTAGTTAAATCATCTTGATAAAGGTGACATGTCCCAGAGATTTAAGGATCATATGGATATTAACCCTTGGGTCAAACCTTGGGTTACCTGAACTCAAGAATTTTAGTGGTCTATAACTGGGTTGTTACATGAATATAGCAGTCTAGTTCTGGACCGTTAAGTACAAGACTGTTCGACATTTGAAAACAGGTTCTCTGCAGTCTTTGGCGGGTCAAAGGTAGATCCTTCAAGGTCCCTTTAGCAGTCTATAAAAGGCGCGCTAGAAGACTATGGCGGTCAACTATTGGGCCACTAAGATCTAGAAATACAAAACATCGGTAGTGATTCTAGACAAATGGGCTTTAACGGTACAACCAACTCGGCGTCCTAGTGGGAATCCCAGGCTCGCGGAGAATTACGGTGGCCTTGAAACAAGATTTCCTAGTCCATTTGGAAGGAATATCCAAAGGAGAGGTTATTATGTCCAAGATTATGTTCCTATATTGTAAAGTGTGTAACTAATAGTCATATACCGAAATATATGCCATGAACTTATAGAAATGACTCTGAGATAAGAATAGAATGCGTACAGTGAAAAATCAGTGTTAAATCTTATCAATACAAGCATTCAAACCATAATTTAATACAAAATTATATGGTTTTTGGCACAAAAAACCTTATGCTTAAAATAATCCTAAGTACCATAAAGAAAATATGAACTCACCGTTTATGAATCAAGAATACCATCAAAACAGGTTAGTATATAGTTAACTAGGCTTAATTATAAGTTATATGGGTTGTTCTTAAATCTATCTCTGGTTGACAGAAACATCAAACTGGCGGTCTATCATAGAGCCGTTACAGGACGCTGGCGATTTATTGTAAGGCTGCCACAGTAACTTTAACGGTCTACTTCCGGTCCGCCAGAGGTTTCATGAAAATGAGATTACAAAGTGTCTAGCGGTTCATCGTAAGGCCATTACATAGAGATGGCGGTCAAACCCTAAGCCGCTAGAGCACGACAGACAACAACTTAAATAAGAGGGTTCTAAGGTTTTTAACTCACATCATGTCTGAAAATCAACATATTAATAAAACTACTACATGATAGAATGAGAAATAGGCTGCAATATGCATGAGAATCATGTATTGGAATAAGAGAATTTATTTGGTTCATTAATGTTAAGGAATGTGCATGAATGTAATACTAAGTGCATAGGTCCTATTAAAACATGAAATTTTCCACACATAAAGTATGAAATCGAGTAAAACGAGAGGACTTTTATCCCTAGAGTAGTACTTTTGCCATTCATGAGATGACCTACCTCTGCTAAAGCCTTTAAACTTCAAATTTGATGCTAGATGCTACCCTTAGTCCCATGTACTGCTTGTGACAAATCAGTAACTCCAAGCTACACCAACTCCTTACTCTCTTGACCTAATGATGTGAAATTTGGAGGGTAAGATGTAGATACTAATGCGAACAAAAAGTTCTAAAGGCACTTTGGCTAAATACCTCGATTTGGTTCTCTAATCCTTTGATCTTCACCAGACTTTTGCACAGTTTCCTGGGTCGCTAAGATGGAACCAGCAACTTTGCAAGCTTCTATCTCCTTGTGTGCTTGATCTCCTAGCATGAAATTTTGGGAGATGTTAGTCCTATGTATTATCAATAAAAACTTCTAAAGAACCTATCTGAAATAATGTCTTCTTACCTTGATTCCACGCGAGCCAATGTAAGGGTCGCGCAGGTCAAAACTAGGTCCTATTTATAGGGTTTTGCTAGGGTTTGGGATTAGATCGATTCTAGAGTCTTTGTTAAAGCTTAGATCGACTTCAGAGAGTCCTAAACATGTTTACTAGTCCATCCATCTTGATCTCTAAGGGATAGAGTCTTAAAAATCTAATCTTTTTG
Organism: Amorphophallus konjac; assembly: GCA_022559845.1. Classification (NCBI taxonomy): domain Eukaryota; kingdom Viridiplantae; phylum Streptophyta; class Magnoliopsida; order Alismatales; family Araceae; genus Amorphophallus; species Amorphophallus konjac. The sequence goes on from CM040129.1 coordinate 22,294,544, forward strand.
CTCGTTCTTCCACTCACGGAACTGACAGAATGTATCGGTCGAAGTTTGTTCCGCCAAATGATTGTAGCGGTTTTAAGATAAACCGCTACAGATAATGGGTTTCGAATTTGAATGAGTTCAAACTCTAATTTCATCTTATCCACTAATTTATCTAATTAATGGGTATTTATCCCTATAATTCGTGAATAAGTCAATTAACCTTCTAGAATATGGGCCAAACTTCATGGGCTTGGTCCATAAGTCCTTTGGGCTTCATTTAAATAGGCTAAGTTAATGGTTTACCATAATTGGGCCTTAATAATGATTTATTTAATCCTAATATTTATTTATTAATCCATTTTGGTCTTTTAAAATTCCCAAAAAATACTAAAATATTCCAGAAATAATTTATAAAAATTCCGGGGCATTACACCCTCCCCCACTTAAGGGAATTTGGTCCCCAAATTTAATATACGGATTATGGAGAGTATACTTACATTCAAATAATTCTGGAAATCTTTTACGCATAGCCTCTTCGGTTTCCCATGTTTCTACTTTTGTCCATTGGATTTTTACTATAGGAATAGTCTTATTCCGAAGTTGACGTACCTCTCGTTCAAGGATTTTGATTGATTTATGCTCATATGTCAAATCCTTCTTAATCTCCAGATTATCGTAGGTGATGACATGGGAAGGATCAGGAATATACTTCTTGAGCATCAAGACGTGAAATACATCATGAACTTCAGATAGTTGAGGAGGTAAAGCAATTCGATAAGCTACTTCACCGACTCTTTCCAAAATTTTAAAAAGACCAATAAATCTTGGAATAAGCTTTCCCTTAATACCAAATCTTCGAATACCTCGATCTGGAGAAATCTTAAGAAATACATGATCCCCTACTTGAAACTCCAAGTCGCGTCTTCGATTGTCAGCATACGATTTCTGCCTATCTTGGGCCATCTGAAGTCTTTCCCGAATGAGTTTAATCTTCTCGGTAGTATCCCTAATAATATCAGGACCGAGAAATCACCTTTCTCTTACTTCATTTTAACAGATAGGGGAACGACAACTCCTTCCGTAAAGAGCTTCAAACGGTGCCATTTGTATACTAGCATGATAGCTATTATTGTATGCAAATTCCACTAGAGGCAAGTGATCATGCCAACTTCCTCTAAAGTCAATAGCACAAGCCCTGAGCATATCTTTCACCACTTGATTCGTCCTATCCGTTTGACCATCAGTTTGTGGATGGAATGCCGTCCTAAAGTTTAGTAGGGTCCCTAGAGAATGTTGCAGACCCTTCCAGAATTGTGAAGTAAATCAATGATCTCAGTCAGAAATAATGGTGACGGGGACACCATGTAATTTGATGATTTCCCTTATATATAAGGCTGCGAGAATATCCACAGACCATCGACTTTTGATCGGTAGGAAACGTGCAGACTTAGTCAATCGGTCTATGATTACCCATATACCATCGTGTCCTCCTCTTGTTTTAGGTAAACCCTGTTTTAGGTAAACCCATAATAAAATCCATCCACATACTTTCCCATTTCCATTCGAGAATATTTAAGGGGTGTAATTTACCTGCGGGTCGTAAATGCTCTGCCTTTACTTGTTGACAAGTGAGACAGCGGGACACGAAATCTACCACTTCTCTTTTCCTGTTAGGCCACTCGAAGTTCCTTTTAATATCCTGATACATTTTTGTAACACCAGGATGAATGGTATATTTGGAATTGTGAGCTTCTTCCAGAATCAGTTTCTTAGTATCAACATGATCTGGTATACAAATTCGATCCCTGAATAATAATCTTCCATCATTGGCAATAGAGAAATCTGGTCTTTGCTCAATATTGGCTTTAGTCTCCAGTAATACTAGGTCATTATCTTGTAGCTTGACAAGATCTGCTATTAATGTAGGTTGAGTTTGAACACTAGCCATAAAGTAATCTTCTTCCTTCATGTCAATATCTAAATTCAACTGAGTAAATTTAGGAATGAGATTAGTCATACTAATCATGAGACTTGATAGCTCTCCCATTAGTTTTCTGCTGAGTGCATCCGCTACAGCATTAGCCTTGCCAGGATGATATTGAATAGCAAAATCAAAGTCTTTTAGGTATTCTAACCATCTTCTTTGCCTCATATTCAGCTCCTTTTGGGAGAACAAATACTTCAAACTTTTGTGGTCTGAATAAACTGTAAATTTTTCTCCGTAAAGGTAGTGACGCCAAATTTTTAAGGCAAATATAATAGCCGCCGATTCTAAATCATGCACAGGATAATTCTCTTCGTGACGTTTCAATTATCTTAAAGAATAGTAAATTACCTTTCCATTTTGCATAAGAACGCACCCTAAGCCAATACCAGATGCATCTGCATATACTTTAAATCTACCACCCTCCGTCGACAGTGTTAAAATTGGTGCAGCAGTGAGTGAAGTCCGGCAATCAATGGCACCCAAGAGGGGGGGTGAATTGGGTGATTACAAGATTTTAACCGAACTATACTCAATTTTATGATTATGTGAGGACACAATGAACCAAGAGCAGGATAAACTAGATCTATCAGAATTAATCACTACAATAACCCTTGGTACTAGGCGGAGTTAACAAATCTGTAGATTCACTCACGTAAACTGTTATCTTTCCGGCAAGAATAACCTTATCAGTCCGAGTCCAGCTTTTGATATACCGAAGGATCTATTTGAAGGAAATCACAAAATCTGGATCTACAAGCATGCAAGAAAGGGGATAGGAGATAAGGAACAAACCACAAAGAGACAACGATTTTGAGGTGGTTCGGATGCCACAATGGCAACCTACGTCCACCCCTCACCGACAATGAGGATCCACACACTATCTTGTAAAGTGTTACAAGATCAGACACACACACATAAACACTGGGAAAGAGAGCTCCCGCGAAGGTGTAAGAACACCTTAACACACACAAACAACGGATTAAACACACACACACACACACACACACACACACACACACACACACACATGGATCTAGGAAGATCCACAAACACTGAAATGTTTAACGGTTACAAGAACCACAAATGAAGCTCAAGAGAAAATATGAAATTAGAACACAAGAGAGGAATCTTGATTTGCTCCCCCTTAGTGGATGACGAATGCTTTGGATGCAGCTTGATCCCTTGGATTGATCTTCACTTGAATGGATGAAGAAGGATGAAGAACTCTTCTCGGAGCACTGTTCACGTCTACAGTGCTAGCTCCCTTCTCTTCCTCTTTGGTAGCCTCCTTGATCCACCTTGAGCATTAGGGTTTTCTTAACCCTCTTGTATATGTTTTATAGACTTTGAATGGTCCATGGACTCCCCTAGACCAAATCCACAATTTCTGGAGGGTTTGGTTGCTTAGGGATTAAACAATACCAAGAGGGATGGCTTTTCTCGAAGTGACAAAAAGTCAACAATTATGGGCAGCTCGGGGCTGGCGGTCGACCTGCAGAGGCCAGCGGTCGACCGCTAGGAGCATTCCTGTAGCCATTTGGCTGCTGGAAAAATTGGTCAACCGCTAGGGTCCTGGCGGTCAACCGCTAGTTTTGCAGGTTGCTTAATTTCAATGCTGTGATTTCAGGTCGACCCCTAAGGGTCCACAGGTCGACCGCCAATCTCCAAACCTGGAAAAATCAAGTGTTAGCCCACTTGAAACTGTCCATAGGTTCGATGCTTGAAATGGGCTTATGTTATAGTTGATTATAAGTTCGTTTAGGCTCGATTTAACACATGGAAGGATTCATGAACACTAAGTTGAAATGGGGTGAAACTTGATGGTTTAAAGCATGAAACTTCGTTCTAATACAAGGTACGTAGGAGATAAATGTCCTGGGTTTTGTTATTATCAAAATCACTCGGATATGTCTAACAATCTCTCCCTTTTTGATGATGATAAAAACTAGGCATTAAATCACATGTTCAAACCATTGTGCCTTTGAGCGAGTTTTCAAAACGAAGTCAATCACATTTGAAATTCAGTTGAAATCCATCAAGTTGAAACATTGAACTCAAGATTTGAAGGCATTCAACACGTCCATTTCAGCACGGCATATCACTTCCAACATAAACACTTCAACATGTCCATACCAGCCATTCAATACTTATTTGCCACATTGAGAAGAAGTGAGAGAGAAGAGAGCCAATCTTGTAAATTCAAGGAGTGCATTCTTCCTTTCATTCTCATTAGATCCATGCAGGGTACACTAAATGCAAGAGGTGAAAAGGGACTCGACACACGAGGGAATGCAACCACTAAATGCTCAAACCACTAATGCAATACAACCAAAATGCAACCAACATGCTCAAACTACAATGCAAGAGACAGACATGCATGCAAGCAGGCAAACACGCATAGCATATGTAAGCCTAATAGCCTAGCATATATATAAGCCTAATAGCCTACTTCTCCCCCTTTGACATCAGCAAAAAGGAGTGGGGAGGGATACAAAAAGTTGACAAAAGGGACACTACTGACTCGAGAACAGCTACACAGCAGGGTGATCCTCAGCTTCCTCGCCATGAACACCATCCGGGGCACCATCAACATGGGAGGAACTAGCAGGAGCAGGAGCAGGAGCACAAGGGAGACGGTCCGCAATGTCATGCAGAGTTTCATCATGATGAAGAAGCTAGCGACGGATGACAAGAAGGGATTGGTTGGTCAGTCGGAAGGCTTCACGGTTATCTTCATGGCTGGCATAGAGAGTGGCCATGTGGGTAGAAAGATCATCCAGAGCATGGGTGAAAGAGTCCATTCGTTCAGTCATGGTATCCATAAAAGAGTCCAAACGCCCAAGGGAGGAGTCAATGCGGGTTTCCATGCCTAAAAGATGCCTGTCTAGAGTCTCATAGTCCCCCCCAAGTGGGATGCCCAGCACCCTGAGTGGAAGACTCCCCATGAAAGTACTGCGGTGGTGGAGGAAGATCCGCTGGAAGAGACACATCCTCGGGCTGGACTGGTGCAGGTTCAACTTGGTGATCTTGCTGTTGGTCCTGTTCTTGCTCTTCTTCACTGTCATTCTCTTCCCCATAAACTGGGACATCACGATGAATTTTGCCGTTTGTAGCACGGTAATATCCCATATCGGAGAAAATCTTATGCTCATTATAAATGTCATCATGGCAGACAAGAACAAACTGCTCACCCTCCAATGGGACCCCGACAAAAGTGAAAACTCTAGTGAGTTGAGAAGCATAGGGTAGGGACCTCCGTAAATGTGTACAGAATCGACTTATTAGTTGAGTCATAAGCCATCCCATATCAACTAATTCGCCATTCATAACATGATAGAACAGGAATCGGTGCACTTCAGTCACTTCGTCTCGGCTGCCACTCTTGGGATAAATGAGTGTAGTAAACATATGATGGAGAACCCGTTGCAGTGCGGGAAAGTGGTTGGCATTGAGCTCAATTAGGTCACTCACACCACGTACAAACTCATAGCTCGTCATGGCAATACAACTTGCCTCAACCTCACCATGCCCAAAACTCATGTCTGCACCATGGGAAGAAACACCTCGGGCACAATTAAATAGTTCTGAATTAATGCGGATCTCAATGCCCTGAACCATTGTGTACAACCTTCCATTTCTATCAACCAAATTACCATAGAACTGTTGTACTAGATAGGGATAGTACCGGTTATATCTAGTGACAAGATCAAGCCATCCCGGTTGCATTGAGAAAATTGTATAAATGTCGGGCAGGATTTCATTCATCTCTTCAAAATCGATAAGACGGGGGTCGATGATAGTTCTTGGGGGTAACCTGGGTGTCAGAGCTTGTGGTGGTGGTGCGGTCGGAGCTTCACGTCTCCGAGCACTAGGTTCCCCTTGGAGAAGACGCCGAGCACTCCTTCTAGGTGCCATTTTAGACTAAGAAACCCGGAGATGATCCTCTTGAAAGGTAGAACCTCTACCTTGGGATGGAGAGAGAGAGAGAGAGAGACACCAGGAGGGACTAAGAACACCTTTCTCACGCTCTGGAACTCAAGGAAGGGTGGCACGATTGCACGAACGCCGGCGAGGTGTCGTTCCGAAATGGAGAACAATCACCCGAATCGTGTGCGGAGAGAGGAGACGGGGGCGTTTTAGGGCTTAGAAGATGGGAATGGGATGTGCTAGGGTTAGGAGGGAGTGAGGGAGAGAGAATGGATGCAAAGGAATGAAGAAAAGAGGGGGAGAGCCCCCTTAAGTTGGGGTTCGGACGGGGTTGAACCGGGCAGGTTTGCCGCTGGCGGTTGACCGGCACGAAGCCAGCGGTCGACTGTTGAGGCATAGAAACCCCATTATTGACCCCGAGAGGAAAAGAGTCTAGCCAGCGACCTCCAGAGATAAAAGTGGGCTCCATGACCCTATGGACTCCCCCATTTTCACAAAATCAGACTTCCCTTTTTTTTATATCCCTTTTTTTGTGTTTTTCTTTTGCTAACCCAAGAATGATATCAAGCATGAGTCAACTACGGAATCCCCTGTTTCAAGACTGCTTAGAACACTAGATCACTAGTCTACATTTATTTGTCAAGGAGTATTCAGTCTTAGGAATGTGTCAAGGAAGAAGTGTGTAAATAGATATATAAGTACAAGCACACATGCTAGGTATTGTCATACACAATAGAAATAAAACACACACAATGCATGCATCTCACAAAATCTACCCAAAAGAAATCAACCTATTGCAGACCTAAGTACGTATGCCCTCACCCTTGCACATGCCAAGTTCTCTCCTAATTTTATTGAATTGATCCTGATTTAGGGGTTTTGTAAAGATGTCAGCCAATTGGTTAAGTGTATCAATGAACTTGAACTCAAAGACCCCTTTGCCTACATGATCTCTCAGAAAATGATGCCGAATGTCAATGTGTTTGGCTCTGGAGTGTTGAACAGGATTTTCAGATAGATTAATTGCACTCGTATTATCACATAAGATCAGCACACAATCCACTTCAACATTTAAATCAAGCAATTGATTTTTGATCCAAAGTACTTGGGCTCCACAACTTCCGGCGGCTACATATTCAACCTTGGCCGTTGAGAGAGCTACTGAATGTTGTTTCTTAGAGGTCCATGAAACGAGGCACCCGCCAAGAAACTGACAGTACCCACTTGTACTTTTACTATCTACAATGCACCCTGCATAATCCGCATCGGTATAAGCAATTAAATCAAAAGAACTACCGATGGGAAACCACAAGCCAAAATATATTGTGCCAATAAGGTATCTAAAAATGCGTTTAACAGCTGATAAGTGAGATTCTTTAGGGCATGACTGGAATCGGGCACAGAGACATACACTGAATTGAATGTCAGGGTGGCAAGCTGTAAGGTACAGTAGTGATCCGATCATACCTCGAAATAGTGTAGAATCTACTGTTTTACCATTTTCATCCTTATCCAGCTTTGTGGTGGTGGCCATGGGAGTTGATATGGGTCTTGCTTCCTCCATCCCGTATTTCTTCAGTAGTTCCATAGTATATTTGGCTTGATTGATGAAGATTCCTTCTGAAGTTTGTTTCACATGCAATCCAAGGAAAAAAGTCAGCTCTCCCATTAAGCTCATCTCGAATTCTCCTTGCATAATCTTTACAAATTCATCGCATAAGGCATTGTTAGTAGCTCCAAAAATAATGTCATCCATATACACTTGAACTACTAAAATGGCCTTACCTGATTTCCTTGTGAAAAGTGTTTGATCAACCTTACCTCTCTTGAACCCATTTTCAACCAGAAATGAGGTAAGCCGTTCATACCATGCCCTTGGTGCTTGTTTTAGTCAGTACAAGGCCTTTTGGAGATTGTACACATGTCGTGGATGTTTGGAATCTTCAAAACCAGGAGGCTGCTCTACAAAAACATCCTCCTTGATATAACCGTTAAGAAATGCATATTTAACATCCATTTGAAACAATTTAAAGTTCAAAGAGTAAGCGTAGAATAGTAAGATCTGGACTGCTTCAAGTCTAGCAACCGATGCAAAGGACTCATCAAAATCAATGCCCATCTCCTGGCTGTACCCCTTGGCTACAAGCCGGGCCTTATTCCTAACAACCAATCCTACATCATTTAGCTTGTTTCTGAAAACCCAACGGGTTCCAATAGTGGGATGGTTCTTAGGACGCTGCACGAGAGTCCACACCTTATTTCTTTCAAACTGGTGCAGCTCTTCATGCATAGCCTGAATCCATGATTCATTTTGAAGAGCTTCATGAATGTCCTTGCGCTCTTCTTGTGAAAGTAAAGCCATCAAATCTTCCTCTTCTACTTGCCTTAGAGAGGACCTTATTTTTACCCCATCCTCCAAATTACCTATGATGTTCACAGCTGGATGATCCTTTAGAAATGTGGAAGAACTGGGCAAGTCAGGATGCTGCACTTGTGATTCTTGCAGTGTCTCAATTGTAGGATCCTCATCTTCCTCATTTTTACTTGATATTGCCTTCAATGGTTCATCCTTAGCTTGGACATTTGATGAGTTCTTAGGATCTTCATCCTTATTTTGAGGTGTGTACCCCAAGCCTTCCTTTTGAAAGTTGACTTTAACCCCCAATAAGTTATCCATGTTTTGTTTCCCTTTAACAAACCTAGTCAAGTTGGACTGAAGTTCAGCAACTTCTTCACCCAAAATCCCATTTCTCCTTTCGAGCTCTGAATTTGTGGATTTCAAAATTTCTTCTTCCTTTTTCAGATTTTCACACACTTTTTCAACTTCAGCCATTTTGCATGAAATCTCTTCTTTGGTTCTTTCAATAGATGAAATAGTTTACAACAAGCTTTCTCTTTCTTCAGTTACTTCAAACCATTCATGTTCCAATTTTTTAAACTTGACAAAGATATCTTCATATGACAGTTCATCAATTTTCTTTTTAAGAGTTTTATTTTCAGATCTGATTTTCTTGTATTTGGCATACAGTTTTTCATATTCAGATTCCCATTGTTCAATTTACCTCGATTGAGTCATCCTCATGAGCCATGAGACACAAGCTCTCCACGAGCTCTTGTATCTCCTCCTCAGATAGTTCGTCCTCTTCATCGCTCCACGTAGCAACCATGGCTTTGGGCTTTCTGAAATTATCCTTTTTGAATTTCTTCTTCAGGTCTGGGTGCTCTCCATTCATGTGCCCGGGCTTTTTGCATTCGTAGCATATGATGCTACTCGGCTTGCTTGACTCACCCTTGGTTTGAGTGGGCTTTCTTTGCCCTTTTCTGAAGTTGCCTTGGTAATTTCTTTTCTTCCTCAGAAATCTTTTTACTTGACGAGTGATCATAGCCAATTCCTCTTCTTCATTGCTTCCATCACTGGACTCTTCTTCTTGAGAGTCGTCGTCGGATTGATGAGCTCTCAATCCAATTACTTTCTTCTTCTTGATATCTTCCTCAGCTGTCCTCTTCACATTTATCTCATAAGTCATGAGTGACCCTATGAGTTCATCGAGGGTAAGTGTGGACAGATTCTTGGAGTCTTCAATAACGGTGGCTTTGGTGTGCCACGCAGGAGAGAGGGATCTTAGCACTTTTCTTACGAGCTCAGAATTTGTGTAATCTTTCCCAAGACTTTTGAGACCATTCGTGATCCCAGTTAGCCTTGCGAACATCTCTGAAATTATCTCTTCAGGCTTCATCTTGAAAAGCTCATAGTCTCGAACCAGAAGGTTGGCCTTGGTCTCCTTGACCTCGGATGTCCCTTCATATATGAGCTGCAGTTTGTCCCACATTTCTTTAGCTGAGCTGCACATGGTGACACGAGAGAATTCGTTAGGGTGTATCGCACATTGCATAATATTCATAGCATTGAAATTAACAGTGCATTTCTTAATTTCCTCGGGTGTCCATTTTTCTTCATCATTCCCAAGTTTGTAAGGACCCTTGTCCACAACTCTCCAAACTTCGTACTCTTGAGCCCTCAAGAAAACATGCATTCTATTTTTCCAGTATGAGTAGTTTCAGCCATCAAAGAATGGAGGACGGTTGATGGAGTGACCCTCGGGCATCATACCCTTATTTGCCATTAATCCGGATCTCACTCTAGATCGTTAGATCTGTGAAAGATAGAGCTTTAGCTTTGATACCAATTGAAGTCTCGCAATCAATGGCACCCAAGAGGGGGGGTGAATTGGGTGATAACAAGATTTTTACCAAACTATACTCAAGTTTACGATTATGTGAGGACACAATGAACCAATAGCAGGATAAACTAGACCTATCAGAATTAATCACTACAATAACCCTTGGTACTAGGCGGAGTTAACAAATCCGTAGATTCACTCACGAAAACTATTATCTTTCCAACAAGAATAACCTTGTCAGTCCGAGTCCAGCTTTTGAAATACCGAAGGATCTATTTGAAAGAAATCACATAATCTGGATCTACAAGCATGCAAGAAGGGGGATAGGTGATAAGGAACAAACCACAAAGAGACAGCGATTTTAAGGTGGTTCGGATGCCACAATGGCAACCTACGTCCACCCCTCACCGATAGTGAGGATCCACACACTATCTTGTAAAGTGTTACAAGATCAGACACACACACACACAAACACTGGGAAAGAGAGCTCCTACGAAGGTGTAAGAACACCTTAACACACACAAAACAACAACGGATTAAACACACACACACACACACACGGATCTAGGAAGATCCATACACACTGAAATGTTTAATGATTACAAGAACCACAAATGAAGCTCAAGAGAAAATATGAAATTAGAGCACAAGAGAGGAATCTTGATTTGCTCCCCCTTAGTGGATGACGAATGCTTTGGATGCAGCTTGATCCCTTGGATTGATCTTCACTTGAATGGATGAAGAAGGATGAAGAACTCTTCTCGGAGCACTGTTCACGTCTACAGTGCTAGCTCCCTTCTCTTCCTCTTTGGTAGCCTCCTTGATCCACCTTGAGCATTAGGGTTTTCTTAACCCTCTTGTATATGTTTTATAGACTTTGAATGGTCTATGGACTCCCCCAGACCAGATACATAATTTCTGGAGGGTTTGGTTGCTTAGGGATTAAACAATACCAAGAGGGATGGCTTTTCTCGAAGTGACAAAAAGTCAACAATTATGGGCAGCTCGGGGCTGGCGATCGACCTGCAGAGGCCAGCAGTCGACTGCTAGGAGCATTCCTGTAGCCATTTGGTTGCTAGAAAAATCGGTCAACCGCTAGGGTCATGGCGGTCAACCGCCAGTTTTACAGGTTGCTTAATTTCAATGTTGTGATTTCAGGTCGACCCCCAAGGGTCCACAGGTTGACCGCCAATCTCCAAATCTGCAAAAATCAAGTGTTAGCCCACTTGAAACTGTCCATAGGTTTGATGCTTGAAATGGGCTTGTGTTATAGTTGATTACAAGTTCATTTAGGCTCGATTTAACACATGGAAGGACTAATGAACACTAAGTTGAAATGGGATAAAACTTGATGGTTTAAAGCATGAAACTTCGTTCTAATACAAGGTACGTAGAAGATAAATGTCCGGGGTTTTGTTATTATCAAAATCACTCGGATATGTCTAATAGTGAGGTGGTCCTTAAAAGTTAGGAAACTCTCCTCGCAGTCCTTCGACCATATAAAAGGATTTTCTTTTCTTATAAGTCTAGTCAAAGGAACAGTGATCTTGGAGAAATCCTTAATAAATCTTCTGTAATAATCAGTCAGGCCCAGAAAACTTCTAACTTCTGACACGGTCATTGACCGGCTCCAATTTTTGACAGCTTCCACTTTAGAAGGATCCACAGTGATTCCTTCCTTTGAAATAATATGTCCAAGAAATGAGACTTCCTTAAGCCAGAACTCACATTTGGGCATAAAGCTTATGTTCTCTTAAAGTCTGCAAGGCTATCCTTAAATGTTCTTCATGTTCTTCCTTTGTTTTGGAATATATAAGAATGTCATCAATAAATACGACCACAAATTGGTCGAGATAAGGCATGAAGATGTTATTCATAAGTTGCATAAATGTGGCCGGGCATTAGTTAACCCGAACGGCATTACCATAAATTCATAGTGGCCATAACGACTCCGGAAAGCCGTCTTGTATATGTCTTCATCCTTGATCCTGAGTTGATGATAGCTTGACCTGAGGTCTATTTTGGAAAAATATTCTGCTCCCGAAAGCTGATCAAAGAGCTCATCGATATGCGGTAACGGATACTTGTTCTTGATAGTAAGCTGATTCAGTCGCCGGTAATCGATACATAACCTAAGAGATCCATCCTTCTTCTTGACAAAAAGAACCGGCGCACCCTAAGGGGATGTGCTAGGTCGAATAAAACCCTTGTCTAGTAACTTCTGTAGTTGTCTTTTTAATTCCTTGAGTTCTGTGAGGGACATCCTGTAGGGAGCTATTGAAACAGGTGCCGCTCCAGGAATGAGTTCAATGAAAAAGTTTACTTCCCTTTCCGATGGAAAACCGGGTAAATCTGATGGAAATACATCTGGAAAATCATTGACAATTGGGATATCTTCTAAGATAATTTCCTTGGATTCGGTGATGATAACGGAAGCAAGAAAAGTAACACATCCTTGCGAAATTAATTTTCAAGCGTGCAGAGACAAAATAATGACAGGATGCTTCCTATATTTGACACCAAGGAAGGAAAACCTTGGAAGACCAGGTTTGCAAAAGGATATTATCCTATTCCGGCAATTTATGTAGGCATCATGGTCAACAAGTCAATCTATGCGATGAGCCATTGCAAATAATAATAAGGTACCCGAGAGAATAACAAATTGTTAATTCTCATGGAAATTTTGAAAGGGTTAATCTAAAGCTAAATTATTATCTTATCCCGGGCTCTACCCAATTCTCGCATAGGTGGGGAATTTCTTTCCTAGTTTTCATAAGTGTGGGTCCTTAACCTTGGACTTAGTCTATGACATGACCTTTTTCCTAGGACATACTTAAGCCTAGGCTCTGATACTAACTTAACTATCACGTCCCGAGCTTTTATTACAGCGGAAGATGATCTCAGAAAACGTGAACATCCGGCATGGTAAGCCTCTTGTAAGCAAGAATAATCAGAGCACAATAACAATCACACATAAAATGTAATTGCACAATGAGTTACTCAAACCTTCACTTTTATTAATAAGGAGAATAACTCAAATACATCAACTAGTCAACTCTTTCAAATCTACTTGACACAATAAAAATAAAAATTACATGGACTCGATCTATACATTATCGACTCCTAAGTCTTCACTCTCAATTTCATGTGACTTTCATTCGCTCTCGGACCCATCACTTAAATAACTTGAATCCGAATCCGAACTACTTGCATCTCCTGAAAAGATTAAAAATAGGTAATGAGCACACTTACCCAGTATGTATCTTCGCATCAACATGATTGGCAATATTAAAGTGATTAGCATTTTAGCTCTAAGGAATAAGGTAAAATCATGCGAAATGCTATCAAACATGCGATTCAAACCAAAACAACAAGATATAATCAAGCTTAAATAATGAGAACATGAATCGATCAAGTGTAATCAAGCAAGAATGTAGTAATGGCATTTCATGAACAAGAATGTACTAGAAAGTCATGTAACAATGAAGAATGTACTCTTCACTTAGTAGCAAGTACTTCATGAATTTCTGTGAAATATCACTTTGTAGATAATTCCGTGATTACCATGATTTCTGTGATGCCGTGGATTTTCACTTATTTATAAAGAAAGTACTCCCAGCGCAATGCGACGCCAGTAGCATCATACCCCATGATTTATAATAGTATATTTTTGACAATCAACCGAGAGGACTAGCATAGAGCCCTTGAACACAATCAGTGCTCGATCCACATCTTCAAGTATAAATCAAGCTACTTCCACGCATGTAAATAATGTGGCCAAGAATGTTCAATTTCAAAGATAATTCATGATAAATTAACCAAAAATACGAATGCTTGTACAAGGAAATAAGGAATTTCAATAAATACTTTTATGACTAAGTTATGCCATGGAAATAAATCGACAGCATAACGGTATGTTCTTTATCTTTCATAATTTAGTTAAATCATCTTGATAAAGGTGACATATCCCAGGGATTTAAGGATCATATGGATATTAACCCTTGGGTCCAACCTTGGGTTAACTGAACTCAAGAATTTTAGCGATCTATAACTGGGCCGTTACATGAATATAGCGGTCTAGTACTGGACCGTTAAGTACAAGACTGTTCGACATTTGAAAATAGGTTCTCTGGAGTCTTTGGCGGTCAAAGGTAGATCCGTCAAGGTCCCTTTAGCGGTCTATATAAGGCGCGCTAAAAGACTATGGCAGTCAACTATTGGACCGCTAAGATCCAGAAATACAAAACATCGGTAGTGCTTTCTAGACAAATGGACTTTAATGGTACAACCAACTCGGCATCCTAGTGGGAATCCCAGGCTCGCGGAGAATTACAGAGGCCTTGAAACAAGATTTCCTAGTCCATTTGGAAGGAATATCCAAAGGAGAGATTATCATGTCAAAGATTATGTTCCTATAGTGCAAAGTGTGTAAGTAATGGTCATATATCGGAATATATGCCATGAACTTGTAGAAATGACTCTGAGATAAGAATAGAATGCGTACAGTGAAAAATCAGCGTTAAATCTCATCAATACAAGCATTCAAACCATAATTTAATACAAAATTATATGGTTTTTGGCACAAAATACCTTATGCTTAAAATAATCCTAAGTACCATAAAGAAAACATGAACTCACCATTTATGAATCAAGAATACCATCAAAATAGGTTAGTATATTGTTAACTAGGCTTAATTATAAGTTATATGGGTTGTTCTTAAATCTATCTCTCGTTGACAGAAACAGCAAAGTGGTGGTCTATCATAGAGCCGTTACAGGATGTTGGCGGTTTATCGTAAGGCCGCCACAGTAACTTTAACGGTCTACTTCTGGTCCGCCAGAGGTTTAATGAAAATGAGATTACAAAGTGTCTAGCGATTCTTCGTAAGGCCGCTACATAGAGATGGCGGTCAAACCCTAAGCCGCTAGAGCACAACAGACAGCAACTTAAATAAGAGGGTTCTAAGGTTTTTAACTCACATCATGTCTGAAAATCAACATATTAATAAAACTACTACATGATAGAATGAGAAATAGGCTGCAATATGCATGGGAATCATGTATTGGAATAAGAGAATTTATTTGGTTCATTAAGGTTAAGGAATGTGCATGAATGCAATACTAATTGCATAGGTCCTATTAAAACATGAAATTCTCCACACATAAAGTATGAAATCGAGTAAAACGAGAGGAATTTTATCCCTAAAGTAGTACTTTTGCCATTCATGAGATGACCTACCTCTGTTAAAACCTTTAAACTTCAAATTTGATGCTAGATGCTACCCTTAGTCCCTTGTACTCCTTGTGACAAATCAGCAACTCCAAGCTGCTCTAACTCCTTACTCTCTTGACCTAATGATGTGAAATTTGGAGGGTAAGAAGTAGATACTATGGGGAACAAAAAGTTCTAAAGATACTTAGGTTAAATACCTCGATTTGGTTCTCTAATCCTTTGATCTTCACCGGACTTTTGCACATTTTCCTAGGTCACTAAGATGGAACTAGCAACTTTGCAAGCTTCTATTTCCTTGTGTGCCTGATCTCCTAGCACGAAATTTTGGGAGATGTTAGTCCTATGTATTATCAATAAAAATTTCTAAAGAACCTACCTGAAATAATGTCATCTTACCTTGATTCTACGCGAGCCAATGTAAGGGTCGTGCAAGTCAAAACTAGGTCCTATTTATAGGGTTTTGCTAGGGTTTGAGGATTAGATCGATTCTAGAGTCCTTGTTAAAGCTTAGATCGACTTTAGAGAGTCCTAAACTTGTTTACTAGTCCATCCATCTCGATCTCTAAGAGATAGAGTCTTAAAAATCTAATCTTTTTGCTCGTTCTTCCACTCACGGAACTGACAGAATGTAGCAGTCGAAGTTTGGTCTGCCAAATGATTGTAGCGATTTTACGATAGACCGCTACAGATCCTGGCATCTGAATTTGAATGAGTTCAAACTCTAATTTCATCTTATCCACTAATTTATCTAGTTAATGGGTATTTATCCCTATAATTCGTGAATATGCCAATTAACCTTCTAGAATATGGGCCAAACTTCATGGGCTTGGTCCATAAGTCCTTTGAGCTTCATTTAAATAGGCCAGGTTAATGGTTTACCATAATTGGGCCTTAATAATGATTTATTTAATCCTAATATTTATTTATTAATCTATTTTGGTCTTTTAAAATTCCTAAAAAATACTTAAATATTCTAGAAATAATTTATAAAAATTCCGAGGCATTACACCCTCCCCCACTTAAGGGAATTTGGTCCCCAAATTTAATATACGGAATGTGGAGAGTGTACTTACATTCAAATAATTCTAAAAATCTTTTGCGCATAGCCTCTTCGGTTTCCCATGTTTCTCCCGATTTTGTCCACTGGATTTTGACTACAAGAATAGTCTTATTCCGAAGTTGACGTACCTCTCGTTCAAGGATTTTGATTGATTTCTGCTCATATGTCAAATCCTTCTTAATCTCCAGATTGTCGTAGGTGATGATATGGGAAGGATCAGGAACATACTTCTTGAGCATCGAGACGTGAAATACATCATGAACTTCAGATAGTTGAGGAGGTAAAGTAATTCGATAAGCTACTTCACCGACTCTTTCCAAAATTTTAGAAGGACCAATAAATCTTGGAGTAAGTTTGCCATTAATACCAAATCTTCGAATACCACGACCTGGAGAAACCTTAAGAAATACATGATCTCCTACTTGAAACTCCAAGTCGCGTCTTCGATTGTCAGCATACGATTTCTGCCTATCTTGGGCCATCTGAAGTCTTTCCCGAATGAGTTTAATCTTCTCGGTAGTATCCCTAATAATATCAGGACCGAGAAATTGCATTTCCCCTACTTCATTCCAATAGATAGGGGAACGACAACTCCTTCCATAAAGAGCTTCAAACGGTGCCATTTGTATACTAGCCTGATAGTTATTATTGTATGCAAATTTCACTAAAGGCAAGTGATCATGCCAACTTCCTCCAAAGTCAATAGCACAAGCCCTAAGCATATCTTCCACCACTTGATTCATCCTCTCCGTTTGACCACCAGTTTGTGGATGGAATGCCGTGCTAAAGTTTAGTCGGGTCCCTAGAGAATGTTGCAGACCCTTCCAGAATTACGAAGTAAATCAAGGATCTCGGTCAGAAACAATGGTGACGGGGACACCATGTAATTTGATGATTTCCCTTATGTATAAGGTTGCGAGAATATCCACAGACCATCGACTTTTGATCAATAAAAAATGTGCAGACTTAGTCAATCGGTCTATGATTACCCATATACCATCATGTCCTCCTCTTGTTTTAGGTAAACCCATAATGAAATCCCTCCCCACACTTTCCCATTTCCATTCGGAAATATTTAAGGGGTGTAATTTACCTGCGGGTCGTAAATGCTCTGCCTTTACTTGTTGACAAGTGAGACAGCGGGACACGAAATCTGCCACTTCTCTTTTCATGTTAGGCCACCAGAAGTTCCTTTTAAGATCCTGATACATTTTTGTACCACCGGGATGAATGGTATATTTGGAATTGTGAGCTTCTTCCAGAATCAGTTTCTTAGTATCAACATGATCTGGTATACAAATTCAATCCCTGAATAATAATCTTCCATCGTCGACAATAGAGAAATCTGGCCTTTGCTCAATATTGGTTTTAGTCTCCAGTAATACTGGGTCATTGTCTTGTAGCTTGACCAGATCTACTATTAATGTAGGTTGAGTTCGAACATTGGCCATAAAGTAATCTTCTTCCTTCATGTCAATATCTAAATTCAACTGAGCAAATTGAGGAATGAGATTAGTCATACTAATCATGAGACTTGATAGCTTTCCCATTGGTTTTCTACTGAGTGCATCTGCTACAGCATTAGCCTTGCCAGGATGATATTGAATAGCAAAATCAAAGTCTTTTAGGTATTCTAACCATCTTCTTTGCCTCATATTCAGCTCCTTTTGGGAGAACAAATACTTCAAGCTTTTGTGGTCTGAATAAATTATAAATTTTTCTCCGTAAAGGTAGTGACTCAAAATTTTTAAGGCAAATATAACAGTCGCCAATTCTAAATCATGCACATGATAATTCTCTTCGTGACGTTTCAATTATCTTCAAGAATAGCAAATTATCTTTCCATTTTGTATAAGAACAGACCCTAAGCCAATACCAGATGCATCTGCATATACTTCAAATCCACCACCCTCCGTCGGCAGTGTTAAAATTGGTGCAGTAGTGAGGTGATCCTTAAGAGTTAGGAAACTCTCCTCGTAGTCCTTCGACCATATAAAAGAATTTTCTTTTCTTATAAGTCTAGTCAAAGGAACAGCGATCTTGGAGAAATCCTTAATAAATCTTCTATAACAACCAGCCAGGCCCATAAAACTTCTAACTTCTGACACGGTCGTTGGCCGGCTCCAGCTTTTTGACAGCTTCCACTTTAGAAGGATCCACAACGATTCCTTCCTTTGAAATAATATGTCTAAGAAATGAGACTTCCTTAAGCCAGAACTCACATTTTGGCATAAAGCTTATGTTCTCTTAAAGTCTGCAAGGCTATCCTTAAATGTTCTTCATGTTCTTCCTTTGTTTTGGAATATATAAGAATGTCATCAATAAATACGACCACAAATTGGTCGAGATAAGGCCTGAAGACGTTATTCATAAGTTGCAAAAATGCGACCGGGGTATTAGTTAACCCGAACAGCATTATCATAAATTTATAGTGGCCATAACGACTCCGAAAAGCCATCTTGTATATGTCTTCATCCTTGATCCTGAGTTGATGATAGCCTTACTAGAAGTCTATTTGAAAAAATATTCTGCTCCTGAAAGCTGATCAAAGAGCTCATCGATACGCGGCGACGGATGCTTGTTCTTGATAGTAAGCTGATTCAGTCACCGGTAATCGATACATAACCTGAGAGATCCATCCTTCTTCTTGACAAAAAGAACTAGCGCACCCCAAGGGGATGTGCTAGGTCGAATAAAACCCTTGTCTAGTAGCTCCTGTAGTTGTCTTTTTAATTCCTTGAGTTCTGTGAGGGACATCCTGTAGGGAGCTATTGAAATAGGTGTCGCTCCAGGAATGAGTTCAATAAAAAAGTTTACTTCTCTTTTGGGTGATAAACCGGGTAAATCTGATGGAAATACATCCAGAAAATCATTGACAATCAGGATATCTTCTAAGATAATTTCTTTGGATACGGTGATGATAACGGAAGCAAGAAAAGCTACACATCCTTGCGAAATTAATTTGCAAGCGTGCAGAGATGAAATAATGACAGGATGCTTCCTATATTTGACACCAAGGAAGGAAAATCTTGGAAGACCAGGTTTGCAAAAGGATATTATCCTATTCCGACAATTTATATAGGCATCATGGTCAACAAGCCAATCTACGCGATGAGCCATTGCAAATAAGAATAACGTACCTGAGAGAATAACAAATTGTTAATTCTCATGGAAGTTTTGAAAGGGTTAATCTAAAGCTAAATTATTATCTTATCCCGAGCTCTACCCAATTTTCGCATAGGTGGGGAACTTCTTTCCTAGTTTTCATAAGTATGGGTCCTTAACCTTGGACTTAGCCTATGACATAACCTTTTTCCTAGGACATACTTAAGCCTAGGCTCTGATACCAACTTAATTGTCACACCCCGAGCTTTTATTACAGAGGAAGATGATCTCGGGAAACGTGAACAGCCGGCATGGTAAGCCTCTTGCAAGCACGAATAATCAGAGCGCAATAACAATCACATAAAATGCAATTACACAATGAGTTACTCAAACCTTCACTTTTATTAATAAGGAGACTAACTCAAATACATCAACTAGTCAACTTTTTCAAATCTACTTGACTCAATAAAAAGGAAGATTACACGACTTGATCTAGACATTATCGACTTCTAAGTCTTCACTCTCAATTTCATGTGACATTCATTCACTCTCGGACCCATCATTTGAATAACTTGAATCCGAATCTGAACTACTTGCTTCTCCTGAAAAGATTGAAAATAGGTAATGTGCACACTTGCCTAGTAGGTATCTTTGCATCAACATGACTGGCAATATTAAAGTGATTAGCATTTTTGCTCTAAGCAATAAGGTAAGATCATGCGAAATGCAATCAAACATGCGATTCAAACCAAAACCACAAGATATAATCAAGCTTAAAATATGATAACATGAATCGATCAAGTGTAATCAAGCAAGAATGTAGTAATGGCCTTTCATGAACAAGAATGTACTAGAAAGTCATGTAACAATCAAGAATGTACTCTTCACTTAGTAGCAAGTATTTCATGAATTTCTGTGAAATATCACTTTGTGGATAATTATGTGATTTCCGTGATTTCCGTGATGCCGTGGATTTTCACTTATTTATAAAGAAAGTACTCCCAGTATAATGCGACGCTAGTAGCATCATATCCCATGGTTTATAATAGTATATTTTCAACAATCAGCCGAGGGGACTAGCATACAGCCCTTGAACACAATCAGCGCTCGATCCGCATCTTCAAGTATAAATCAAGCTACTTCCACGCATGTAAATAATGTGGCCAAGAATGTTCAATTTCAAAGATAATTCATGATAAATTAACCAAAAATACGAATGCTTGTACAAGGAAATAAGGAATTTCAATAAATACTTTAATGACTAGGTTATGCCATGGAAATAAATCGGTAGCATAACGGTATGTTCTTTATCTTTCATAATTTAGTTAAATCATCTTGATAAAGGTGACATGTCCCAGAGATTTAAGGATCATATGGATATTAACCCTTGGGTCAAACCTTGGGTTAACTAAACTCAAGAATTTTAGCGGTCTATAACTGGGCCGTTACATGAATATAGCGGTCTAGTTATGGACCGTTAAGTACAAGACTATTCAACAATTGAAAACAAGTTCTCTGGAGTCTTTGGCGGTCAAAGGTAGATCCGTCAAGGTCCCTTTAGCGGTCTATATAAGGCGCGCTAGAAGACTATGGCGGTCAACTATTGGGCCGCTAAGATCCAGAAATACAAAACATCGGTAGTGCTTTCTAGACAAATGGGCTTTAATGGTACAACCAACTCGGCGTCCTAGTGAGAATCCCAGGCTCTCGGAGAATTACGGAGGCCTTGAAACAAGATTTCCTAGTCCATTTGGAAGGAATATCCAAAGGAGAGGTTATAATGTCCAAGATTATGTTCCTATAGTGCAAAGTGTGTAACTAATGGTCATATATCGGAATATATGCCATGTACTTATAGAAATGACTCTGAGATAACAATAGAATGCGTATAGTGAAAAATCAGCGTTAAATCTCGTCAATACAAGCATTCAAACCATAATTTAATATAAAATTATATGGTTTTTGGCACAAAATACCTTATGCTTAAAATAATCCTAAGTACCATAAAGAAAACATGAACTCACCATTTATGAATCAAGAATACCATCAAAACAGGTTAGTATATAGTTAACTACGCTTAATTATAAGTTATATGGGATGTTCATAAATCTATCTCTGGTTGACAGAAATAGCAAAGTGGCGGTCTATCATAGAGCCGTTATAGGACGCTGGCGGTTTATCGTAAGGCCGCCACAGTAACTTTAACGGTCTACTTCCGGTCTGCCAGAGGTTTAATGAAAATGAGATTATAAAGTGTCTAGCGGTTCATCGTAAGGTCGCTACATAGAGATGGCGGTCAAACCCTAAGCCGCTAGAGCACGACAGACAACAACTTAAATAAGAGGGTTCTAAGGTTTTTAACTCACATCATGTCTAAAAATCAACATATTAATAAAACTACTACATGATAGAACGAGAAATAGGCTGCAATATGCATGGGAATCATGTATTGGAATAAGAGAATTTATTTGGTTCATTAAGGTTAAGGAATGTGCATGAATGCAATACTAAGTTCAGAGGTCCTATTAAAACTTGAAATTCTCCACACATAAAGCATGAAATCGAGTAAAACCAGAAGACTTTTATCCCTAGAGTAGTACTTTTGCCATTCATGAGATGACCTACCTCTGCTAAAGCCTTTCAACTTCGAATTTGATGCTAGATGCTACCCTTAGTCTCTTGTCCTCCTTGTGACAAATCAGCAACTCCAAGCTGCTCCAACTCCTTACTCTCTTGACCTAATGATGTGAAATTTAGAGGGTAATCAGTAGATAGTAAGGTGAACAAAAAGTTCTAAAGGCACTTAAGCTAAATACCTCGATTTGGTTCTCTAATCCTTTGATCTTCACCGGACTTTTGCACAGTTTCCTGGGTCGCTAAGATGGAACTAGCAACTTTGCAAGCTTCTATCTCCTTGTGTGCTTGATCTTCTAGCACGAATTCTGGGAGATGTTAGTCCTATGTATTATCAATAAAAACATTTAAAGAACCTACCAGAAATAATGTCGTCTTACCCTGATTCCACACGAGCCAATGTAAGGGTCGCGCAAGTCAAAACTATGTCCTATTTATAGGGTTTTGCTAGGGTTTGAGGATTAGATCGATTCTAGAGTCCTTGTTAAAGCTTAGATCGACTTAAGAGAGTCCTAAATATGTTTACTAGTCCATCCATCTCGATCTCTAAGAGATAGAGTCATAAAAATCTAATCTTTTCGCTCGTTCTTCCACTCACGGAACTGACAGAATGTAGCGGTCGAAATTTGGTCCGCCAAATGATTGTAGCGGTTTTACGATAGACCGCTACAGATCCTAGGTTCCGAATTTGAATGACTTCAAACTCTAATTTCGTCTTATCAACTAATTTATCTAATTAATGGGTATTTATCCTTATAATTCATGAATAAGCCAATTAACCTTCTAGAATATGGGCCAAACTTCATGGGCTTGGTCCATAAGTCCTTTGGGCTTCATTTAAATAGGCTAGGTTAATGGTTTACCATAATTGGGCCTTAATAATGATTTGTTTAATCCTAATATTTATTTATTAATCTATTTTGGTCTTTTAAAATTCCCAAAAAATACTTAAATATTCTAGAAATAATTTATAAAAATTTCGGGGCATGACACTTCACGTGCACATAATAATGGTGTTGGATAAGGGCCCAAGAAGGTAAATGGTGCCTCTCCAAAGGGGCTTCAATTTGGTGAATGGCGCCTTGGTAAGGGGCGTCCATTCCCTTGGTGTTGGAAAAGAAAGCCCCACTTACGTACTACCCATGTGTTGGCATAAAGTAAAGTTGGCTTGTACATTTATATAATAGTCCTCTTATGATTTGGTTATTTATATAAGACATTCATGTAGGATTCTTTAGGAAGAAGTTTTAAATTTTCTCAATTACTTTATCGGGGGTGCTACAGAAATCCCCAACCTATGAGAGAATTGGGTAGAACCTGGGATGAGATAGTTATTAGAATTAATCTTAAGATTAACCCCACTCATTCCATTAGAATTAACAAAATTCATTACTCTTCTCAGGTACCTCATTCTTGAAATGGCTCATCGCGTCGACTGGAACGGTATGCAAGAGTCCATTGCGGGTCTGACTCAAGCATTGCAAACGAAGGCACAAGCTAGCGCAGGAGCAAGGGCTGGAGATTTACATCATAACTTCTGGAGCTTAAATCCTCCGAGATTTTATGGTTCTTCAAATCCAGACGAGGCTGAGAACTGGATTGACAAGATGAACCGTATGTTTGAAGTTATGCAATGTGCAGATCAGGAGAAGGTCCATTTGGCAACTTATGAACAATGTCTTCAGGCCTTATCTCGACCAGTTTGTAGTCGTCTTCATTGACGATATTCTTATTTACTCCAAAACAAAGGAGGAACATGAAGAACACTTAATGATAGCCTTGTAGACACTAAGAGAGCACATACTTTATGCAAAGCTTAGTAAGTGCGAATTTTGGCTAAATGAGGCCTCTTTCCTTGGCCATATTATTTCAAAGGAGGATATCGTTGTTGATCCTTCTAAAGTAGAAGCTGTTAGAAACTAGAGCAGAGCAATGACAGTGTCAGAAGTTAGAAGTTTCTTGGGTCTGGCAGGTTACTATAGGTGATTTATTAAAGATTTCTTGAAGATCGCCGTTCCTTTGACTAGACTCACAAGAAAGGAAAATCATTTTATATGGTCGAAGGATTGCAAAGAGAGTTTTCCAAATCTTAAAGATCACCTTACTACAGCCCCTATTTTAACATTGCCCATTGAAGGGGGTGATTTTGAAGTCTATACAGATGCATCTGGTATTGGCCTAGGATGCGTTCTTATGTAAAACGGGAAGGTAATTTGTTATTCCCCAAGATAGTTGAAGCGTCATGAAGAGAATTACCATGTGCATGATCTGGAATTAGTTGCGGTTATATTCGCATTGAAGATATGGCGACATTACCTTTATGGGGAGAAATGCACTATATTTTCAGATCATAAAAGTCTGAAATATCTTTTCACCCAGAAGGAGTTGAACATGCGACAACGCAGATGGTTAGAGTATCTCAAAGACTTCAACTTTACAAATCAATATCATCCAGGGAAAGCAAATGTTGTAGTAGACACTCTTAGCAGAAGACCGATGGCAACACTAGCAAGCCTCAGAGAAGGTATGACTTATCTTATCAAAGATTTCTCTCACTTGAATCTTGATATTGACAGGGAAGAAGAAGGATGTATAATTGCCAATATAAGGTCTCAACCTACATTGATTGAGGATATAGTCAAATTGCAAGAAAATGATCCTTTATTGATGGAAATCAAGGATAACATTGATCAAAGATAGGAACTATCTATATCACATGATGGAAGGTTATTATTTGAGGATAGAATTTGTGTGCTGAATCATGATGACACTAAGAAATTGATCATAAAGGAAGCACATAAATCAAGGTATGCTATTCACCCTGGTTCTTCCAAGATGTATCAAGATTTGAAAAGAAACTTTTGGTGGCCCAATATGAAAAGAGAAGTGGCAGAATTCATGTCTCGATGCCTCACTTGTCAGCAAGTAAAAGCCGAGCATTTAAAACCCGCTAGAAAATTACACCTCTTGAATATTCCCCAGTGGAAGTGGGAAAGCATAAGGATAGATTTTGGAGAGAGGAATTCCTACAGCCCACTCAAAGAGCAGACCCAACTAGGCCCAACAAGGCCCAACGAGGCAAGCTCGCCCAAGTGACAGCCCGCAGGGCCCACTCGGAAAAGCCCAATAAAATAATGCTCGAGGAAACAACTCTCCTAGGCGGCCCCAAGGCTCGGAGAGCCCGAGCCTCGGTCAGGTCACAGGAAGACCCACGCACGAGCTATCCCTCCACACGAAGGGGGGAAGCACTAGCCGGTCTATCCGACTCATCTCCTCACCGAGCTAGGCCTATCGCCCGATAGGGCCGGCCCCCTTAAGCTCGGAACGATCGATGAAATGTTCATCACTGCAGCCGTTAGAGTCCACAGCGGGCCAAACGCTAAGAAGTCCAGGAGCTCCGGCTTCCCCGCGAGGATAACGCCCCCACGATGAGGCCATCAAAGCCCACGACGAGGACGTAACCTCCACCGGAGACCTCTCAGCTTGCAGGACTCCAGAAGGCGATGCACTATAAAAACCTAGGATACCCTCCTGCGAAAGGTAAGTCCAAAAGGGCATTGTTCCACCCCCAACCTGAGCAAGGATCACTTCACCCCATCGGTGGAGAGGGATCTCGCGCCTTCACCTTCTCCTCCCTATCGCTGCTCCCACCATTGCTCTACTGACTTGAGCGTCGGAGGGTTTTGCCCCAGGGAATCCCCCTGGGCCCTCTGACCTGTTTTCCTATCTTGCAGTTCATTATCTTGGTAATTACCAGCCAGCTCAGGAACCAGCACGAGATTTCGCCTCTTCATCTGGCGCCGTCTGTGGGAAACGCACGAAGAGCCAACATGGTGAGAAGGAACTCAGGGAGGAGGTCCGCCGGCGAAAAGGGTAAGGTCATGGCAGCAGCAGGGGATGGTCCTTCCAGGGCCTCACAGAACCCTCCCTCCAACGCCAGCATCCCCGCCGACGGACCACCACCCCCCCCCCCCCCGCGGCGGCGGGGCTACCCCCCTACGGCGGCGCCGAAGCCTTCCAGGCCCTCAACGCCAAACTGGATGTCCACGTGGAGCTCATGAAGACCCAGGCGGCCAGGGATGCAAGGTCACGCGCCCCGTCAGGGAGCCCCCCCCCCCCCCCCCCCCCCCCGCAGGAGTACGTCCCAGCACACAGCTGGGGGCCGCTTCACCCTCCGCGGCCAGCAGCTCATCCGTAACAGGGTCGGAGGACCCTCGCAAGCTCCACCTCCTGAGCAAGAGACCTCCTCCACGCCGAGGAAAGGAAGGCGGGGGACGCAATGGCCAGATCCGGAAGCCGACGTTCCTGGAGACCGCCAAGGCACCCCCCCTAGCCTCGCGGCACGACAGTAACCGGAGTTATCCCTCCGGCTGTGAGATTTTGAAAGGCGCTTTGCTGAGCAGGAGCGCGCCCTTCGTGCCCTGCAGAAGGCCTCTTCCCCGAAAGACGAGGAGAAATCCCCATTCTCTGAGTATATCTTGAAGGCGGAGGTATCTCCCAGAGCCCCCATACCAACCTTCAAGCTTTACGACGGCCAAGGCGACCCGGCCGACCATTACGATAGCTTCGACGCCCTGATGACTCTATACGGAGCGTCGGACCCCATCAAGTGCCGAGCCTTCGTGACCACTCTGGTCCAGGGCGCTCAAGCGTGGTTCCGGGCTCTCGCCCCCGGATCCATCCGAGACTTCAAGCAGTTCGGGCGAGTCTTCAAGGAGAGCTTCATCGGAAGTGCCCCCCCAAGGTCGGTAGCGGGGCTCTTGGCCCTCAAACAGGCGCAAGGGGAAAGGCTCCGGGCTTACGTCCACCAGTTTAAATCGGAAGCCCTCCGAATCCCCCGCCTGGACGTGGCCTCGGCCACAACCACACTGACCGGGGGTACCCGGGACGAGAACCTCCGTCGCGAACTCATCCTCCACCCTCCCTCGACCCTTGCCAAGCTAGTGACTCTGGCTCTACGCCACGCCGAGTGCGAAGAAGTGCTCAGCGCTTGTCGAGATGCAACCGGCTCAGGTCGGGAGGGGGACAAGAAGCGGGGACCCGAGCCAAATCCTAGCTCAGGAAAG
The DNA here is from genome assembly GCA_022559845.1 of Amorphophallus konjac. NCBI lineage: Eukaryota > Viridiplantae > Streptophyta > Magnoliopsida > Alismatales > Araceae > Amorphophallus > Amorphophallus konjac. Next base: position 22,321,716 of record CM040129.1, read on the forward strand.
AAGCGCAAGTGGAAGTACGAGTGGTACACCCCGTTAACTGCCCCGGTCTATGAAATCTATGAAGACGTCAATGACTCGGGACTTCTCCGTCAGCCCGAGCCGATGAGGTCGAAGAACCGCAAGCGAGACAGACATTGTCTATTCCACGGCGATCATGGGCATCACACCGATGATTGCCACCAGCTCCAATATGAAATCGAGCGCCTCGTCCGCCTGGGGCACCTGGCTCGGTTCACTGCCGAGCGCAGAGAAGATCAAGGCGCCACAGAGGAGATTGACAACGCCCCCCGAGGGGTCCACATCAACGTCATCTCTGGAGGAATAGCATCAGGAGGTGACATCATCCGTGGAAGGAAGCGTCATGCCGAGCGGGCGAGCCGAGCCCCAGAGCCACCCAAGGCCCCGCCCCAGGTCATAGTCTTCTCCGATCAAGACCTGGAGGGGCTGAGCACCCCGCACGATGACACCCTCGTAATCTCGGCCACTATAAACCATTGTAACGTAGATCGGATTCTTGTGGACAATGGAAGTGCCCCTGATGTGTTGTCTTATGACTGTTTCCTCAAAATGGGAGAGGGTCCATCCAAACTCCGCCCGATCCGGACGCCCCTCTGTGGGTTCAATGGCCTGGCCACTCTCCCCGAAGGAGCCCTAAGCCTGCCGGTTACCCTCGGCACCCCACCCAAAACCGTTACGGTCATGGTAGACCTCATGGTGATCAAAGGGATGATAGCGTACAACGCCATTTTCGACCGGGAAATCCTTAGCCGGATCAAGGCAGTACCATCTACCTATCACCAAAAAATGAAGTTCCCCACCAAGAATGGAGTAGGGGAAATCCGAGGTAACCAGGCCACGGCCCGAAGGTGCTACAACATCTCGGTGGAGGCCACGAGGCCGGACGGGAATAATAAGGGCCCCCGGGAAGTCGAGGAAAAATCCGCAGCTACTAAGCCAGGTGGCGAGTTGCTGACAATTTTCCTAAATGACGACCCGACCCTAGGAGTAAGGATCGGAGCCGACCTACCACCCGAGGAACAGCAGCAATATAAGAATTTTCTTTCTGAGTACATCCGAGTCTTCGCTTGGTCCGACGATCAGCTCCCTGGGATACCAGAGGAGACCGTGCTGCACCGACTCAACCTCAACCCCACCATGAAGCCCGTGCAGCAGCGCCGAAGGAAGCACGCACCAGAAAAATAGACGATCATCAAGGCGCAGGTCACCAAGGGGCAAGAGACTGGTCTTTTTAGACCGGTCCTGTACCCGACGTGGCTAGCCAATGTCGTCCTGGTACCAAAGGCTTCCGGCGAGTGGCGGATGTGCGTGGACTTCACCGACTTGAATAAGGCGACCCCTAAAGACTACTATCCCTTGCCCAGCATCGACCAACTGGTCGACTCGACATCGGGCAACGAGATGCTCAGCTTCCTGGACGCCTATTCGGGTTACCATCAGATCAGAATGAATTCTGAAGACGTCGAGAAGACTGCCTTCATCACCGACTACGGCGTGTACTGCTATACCCGGATGCCTTTCGAGTTGAAGAACGCCGGAGCCACATATCAAAGATTGGTCAACCACGTGTTCGAGGAGCAGCTAGGTTGGAACGTCGAGGCCTACATTGACGACATGCTCGTCAAGACCCCCATGGCCCAGGACCACTTCACCGACCTCGCCGAAGCCTTCGGCGTCCTCCTGAAGTACAACATGAAGCTTAATCCTGCCAAGTGCAGCTTCGGAGTAAGATCCGGGAAGTTCCTGGGTTTCCTAGTCACTCAGCGTGGGATCGAAGCTAACCCCGACAAGGTCCAGGCCATCCTGGACATGCGCCTGCCCGCCTGCATCAAGGACGTCCAGCGTCTAACAGGGCGTATCGCCGCTCTCAGCCGTTTTCTATCCCGTGCAGCCGAACGATGCTTGCCCTTTTTTAAACTGTTGAAGGGGCCCAAGTTGGCATCTGCTATGTTCGCATGGTATGAGGAATGCCAGAAAGCGTTCGCTGAGCTTAAGGAGTTCCTGGCTTCGCCCCCGGTGCTCTCCAAGCCCGTGCCGGGCAAAGCCTTGCTACTCTATCTCTCGACGACGTCATCAACGGTCAGCTCGGTCCTAGTCAGAAATGACTCGGGAATTGAAAGACCAGTCTACTATACCAGCAAGGTGCTTAGCGAGGCCGAGAGGAGGTACCCCGCAATCGAGAAGCTCGTGCTAGCGCTGGTTACCTCTGCGAAACGCCTCCGACCCTACTTCCAGGGGCACCCCATCACCGTGCTAACCGGTGAGCCGTTGAAGAAGATTTTGGCCCACCCTGAGGCCTCAGGGCGACTCGTCAAATGGGCCCTTATGCTTGGGGCCTACGACATCTCGTATCGCCCGCGCTCAGCTATAAAAGGTCAAGCGCTCGTCGACTTCATCGCCGAAAGCACCATCCCGACCGAAGGGAGGCTACTGACCATGCCCGGGCCAACTTGGGAATTGTATGTCGACGATTCTTCCAACTCGGTCGGTAGCGGTGCTGGGATCCTCCTAAGATCCCCCAAAGGAGTGGAGCTGCAGTACGCCTTGAAATTCAACCTTCAGGCGTCCAACAACGCTTCCGAGTACGAGGCCCTTATATCGGGAGCACGCATGGCCCGGCGGTTGGGGGCTGAGGGAGTGAGGATCCACACCGACTCTCAGCTGGTCGCGAGCCAGGTCAACAGCGAGTACGAAGCTCGAGAGGCACCCATGATCAAATACCTCCAGCTGGTCAGGAGCTTGGCCCAATAATTCGAGGGATTCGAGGTAGTCCGAATAGCCCGGGAAGAAAACTCCCGAGCGGACGCCCTCTCTCGATTGGCCTCCTCCCTAGACCCAGAAGGTACCCGATCGGTCCTCCTCGAAGAGCTTGAGCGCCCGAGCATTGACTCGGAGCTCCTCGCTGTTGACTCGGCCGTCCCGAGCGACTGGCGCACCCCCTACCTATCTTGGCTTCGAGACTCCCAAGAGCCCTCCGACCCTCGGGAAGCATGCCGAATGAAGTACCAAGCCCGGTGCTTCATCGTCCTGGACGACACACTCTACCAAAGGTCTTTCACCGGCCCTCTCCTGAAGTGCCTCGGCCCCGACGATGCCAGCCGAGCCATTCGAGAGGTTCATGAAGGACTGTGCGGAGCACACTCAGGGGCAAGGTCACTGGCCAGAATCCTGTTACGACAGGGGTACTGGTGGCTCACCCTGCAGCGCGACTGCTCTGCCTATGCTCAACAGTGCGACCGATGCCAGCGGTTCGACCACTTGGTCCATCGGCTGGCCACAGAACTCGTCACCCTCGCCGAGCCTTATCCCTTCGCTCGGTGGGGGATCGACATTCTCGGACCATTCCCCACGGCTCAGTCCCAGAAAAAGTTCATCATCGTCGCCATCGACTACTTCACTAAATGGATCGAGGCCGAAGCCACTGCAAGGATCACCGAGACAGTCGTCTAGAGTTTCGTCTGAAAATCGATCATTTGTCGCTTCAGCATCCCTCGAGTGATAGTGAGTGATAACAGTCGGCAATTCGATTCTCGATATTTCAGAGATAGATGCGCCGACCTAAACATCCGCAACCACTTCACTTCGGTCGCCCACCCTCAGGCCAACGGGCTGGTCGAAAATACCAATAAGACTATCTTGAAAGGCATAAAGACCAGACTCGGCAAAGCCAAGGGTAGTTGGCTCGAGGAATTGCCTAGCGTACTGTGGTCACACCGAATGACTCCCAGGACGGCAACCGGTTAAATTCCTTTTCAGTTGGTGTACGGCACTGAGGCCGTCATTCCATTAGAGATCGCCAACCCGTCTCTCCGAGTCATCCGCTACTCGACCGAGGAAAACAACCAAAAGTTACTCGAGAACCTCGACCTAGCCGATGAACTCCGGGATATTGCCAGCATCCGAGCGACGGAATACCAGCGACGCCTCACTCGATACTACAACGCCAGAGTCCGAAGCAGACACTTCCGACCGGGAGACTTCATCCTCAGAAAAGTCGAAGCCTCTCGACCACTAGAGGCGGCGGGCAAGCTGTCCCCTAACTGGGAAGGCCCCTACCGAGTGGACGAGACGCTCGGGAAAGGTGCGTACAGGTTAGCAACAATGGAAGGGAATCACATTCCTCGGACATGGAACGCAGCCGCACTACGCAAATTCTATTTTTGAAATTGTACAACAAGAAGGACGAAATAAATTCCTTTCCATTCAAAACTATTGATACATCAGAAAGGCAAAGGCCAGTACATTGAATGACAAAAAGCACGAAAATCCGTCTAACACCGCTGCAAGGGGACATCGCTCGGTTGACTCGATCTCGATCTCCTCGCGTCTAGCCACTGACTCAGCCTCGCGTAGAAACTGGCTCGGACAAGAGGGGGCCGATCCAGTTGGCTCAGACGACCCCCGACAAAGGTGACAGAGGGACTGCAGAGACGGTAGCCACCTTCTAAAGTCGGAGAAGGCTACCTTCCAAGTTGATGGAGGCTAGGGAGAAGGAGTGCCATGAAGACCCCTTTTTTTTCAACCTACCAACTCCTTGGAAGGGAACAGAGAGCAAGCAGCCTCCGAAGAGTGAAAGAAATGAAGAGCAGAAGAGGGAAAAAGAGGCTGCAGACGGAGGAAGGCTTCGGTGAGGAGGGAACTTGATGCGCCCCCCCCATGCGGAGGGGGAGTGGCGGCAAGCGTCCCTGATACCCCCATCCATCCTCCGCCTCGGTGCCCGCTTGGAAGCCACGGCGGAACTGAGAAAGGGAAAGAGCCGTGCCCTCGCACGTCGAAGCCCTCTCCAGATCCGCGCGGCGACCATGGGACCCGTCTCAAACCCGCGCGGCGACCGTGGGACCCGTCCAACAATCCAGGACAGCAAGAGCTCTCTGCTCCCCGTCATCAACGGCGTCACCCTCCGAAGGATCCTCCATGCAACGGCACAACGCAGAGTGAAGAAGGAGTGAGGGAAGACTGTTAGAGAAAATCCCAAGCGGTAAAGAGGGAAGGGCGCCTTTCGGTCCTTCTTATAGGCCAAAGGAGGCTACACGCCTTAAACGCCCCCCCCCCCTCAAAAACATGCCAAAGGATTTCTCCCCTGAACGGTCACCTCTAACTCCTCGTTTCCCGCCCCAGCGGGATTCACGAAGCGGCCTGGCATTCAAAGCGCGAGGGAACGGAAAGACTCCCCGTCAGAAGCCTACCAAATCAGCGTGTGAAAATCACGCGGGACATATCGGCACTTTTTCAACTACTCCAGATACGCCAGCCAAATCACGGCAAGAATGGCGATCAAACAAGTAAGTCATTTATTATCTCATAAAGAGGAAACTTCCTAAAGGAGTAAAGAGAGACAAACAAGAGAAAGGGGCAAAATAAAGCAAAATACATCAGGCCTCGGGCCCACTTTGAAGCTCGGAAGCGACGGAAGTAGGCGCGTCACCCCCAGCACCTTCGGTGACGGCCGACCCGGGCACTGACCTCGCCTGTGCGAGAACTGTCTCGGTCGCGAGCCCTCCCGAGGCGTCCGGAGTTGGTGACCCTGCCGTAGGAGACCCCTCTGGATCTTCCCCGCTCGACGCAGAGGAGCTAGAAATCGACTCATCCGAGTCATAAGCCTGGCCCAAAGGGAACTCGATCCCGAAGTCTCGATCGAAGGCGTAGTCCACCGCCCGACGATAACCCTGCTTAAACCCCTTTCGGGCGCCACGGCGAAGCGCTACCTCCTAATATGGTAGGGCGGCTCTCTCCAGGTCGACTGAGTAAGCGTCCGAGCTTCTATATCGCTCGATCGCCTCCGCCTCGATCTGCTCCGTCCTTCCAACGAGCTCGACTCGAGCACGCTCCGCCTCGGCCGCACGCTCCTCTGCTCCCGCCAGGCGTTCCTCTGCCGCGACCATCCCTCGCTCGGCCTTGCTCGACCGCCTCTCCACCCGGACTCGGTCCGCCTCGGCCACGGAACGAAGGCGCTCTGCTACCTCTGCCCGGTCCAGTAACTCGGCCCGTTCGAGCTCCCAGCGACCGTCCAGCTCGAGGTGACACAGACGCTCCTCTTCCAAGAGTTTGCTTTTCCTCTCGAGCGACTCCTGGGCCTTAGCCAACTGCTCAGTCAGTGCCTCGGTTTCTAGCCGGCTCGCCCGTGCCAAGTCCCTGATCGCGGAGAACTCCCGTCAGAGCCCCTCATGTTCCTCGCTGAGGCGGGCCAGTTTCCTCTCGCCCCCCCCCCCCCCCCCCCCCGAGGGCCCAGGCGAGACGCGATCGCTCCGCCTCCATCCGAGCGTACATCTCTGCCATCAAGGCCGCCGACCGAGCCATGACTAGGCCACCCTCCATGAGGACGTCGAGGACGCCGGAGGGGGAGTGGCACTTGTCTCCCCCCCTCGTCTTTGCGGCAACCTCTCGGCAAACCCAGTACAGGTCGCCCGAAACGCCGAGCCTTTCCAAAGCCTCCGGCATGGAGATACGCTCCCCACCGGACGTCCCGCCAGAAGGATCGGCCCGAGCGACGGGGCCGATCGCCCCGCGCACCGTGGTCGGTTGGGGTTGCGACGCCTCTCCGGGCGAACCCCCAACCTCGACCGACGCCGCAGGATCGATCGCACCAAGAACTTCGGGCACTTGGGGCTACGACGCCCTCGCGGGCGAACCCCCATCCCTATCTGTCTTGACCCGTGCCTCTCCGCCCGAGACAGCGCCGACCTCGACCGGTCTCCCAGTCTCGACGCCTGCCGCTACAGCGCCGGCCCCCTCCATCCCCGGGGAGGGGAGAACCTACCCATCTTCGCCCTCTGAGGGGCCCCCGGTCTCTTCGGCCCCCTCTCGCCTGGTAGGTGGGGGAGCTGGCCCGGAAAGGTCAGCCCCACCTTGCCCCCAAGAGGGGAGCGCCGCCGAGCCAGAATCACCCTCGGCATCGGTAGGATGGCCGGCCTTCTTGGCCCGTTTCTTGGCCTTCGCGGCTTCCCGCAATCTCCCCTCCAGGGGATCCTTGTGCTTCACCCCGCTTGACCGCGAAGATCCCTCGGAGGCTGACCCCTTGCCCTTATCCCGGGCTTGGGAATGACCCGCGGGAGCGACAGGCTCATCGACCGCCGAATCATCCCCAAGATCGACGACCTCGGTGACCTCTTCCAAGGGCTCCCGCCGGATGTCTGCAATGAAGAAGAAGATTCGGTTAGGAAACGAAAAGTTGTCCCTCCGACCCCACAGCAGAATCCGAAGAATGGCACCTGATGGCTTGAGCTGTGTAAGCAGATACCGCTCCACGTTCTCCAGCGTCACCAGCTCCTCAGTCGACCGGCGATTTGTCAACAAGAGAGCGGCGTACTCTTCCACGTCGGCGGGGAACTCCTCCTAGCGCGGGGGAAGATTCGTATGGAAGTTGGGCATAACCTGGCACCTCCAGGACTCGTCCACTGCTTCCGCCTTCACCCAGAAAAACTGCCTCTTCTACCCTTTGTGCGAAGAATCCTTTGCCGCCAGCGGAATACAACTCCGATTCCTACGCCCCTGGATAAAATAGAAGCCTTTCCCCGCCGACGGATGTGCCTTCAGCTCGAAGAAATAATGAAAAAGATCCAGCGACGGGGGAACCCCCTGCAGGCGGTAGAGGATCCGAAAGGCAGAAAGCAGGAGATACGAGTTGGCCACCAGCTGAACAGGCGCCAACACGAAAAAATTGAGAAGCTTCAAGACGAAAGGCTCGAAGGGGAGGCAGAATCCGCTCTTCCACGCCAGGAGAAAAGTACAAATATGGCTCGTACGGCTGTCCAAGCTCATCTCGTATGGGGCAGCAGCTACAAAGCTATATCGGAGAGGCAGGCGAAACCGATGCTCCAATTTCTTCACATCAGCCTCCCCCAACTCGCTGCGATTGGGGACGGGCTCCTGCCTCACCTGCTCGACTTCCGAGCGCAGATCCACCATCGAGCTGGAAGAAGAACCTTCACTAGAGCCTGAAGACTCTGGAGGAGAAGGAAGCCACCGGATCGCCTCCGCGGTTACACGCGCCAGCTCCTCAAATGCCGCCGCAAGAGCTTGCTCCCCCGCTGTATCTTCACGGCGCATCAAGGAGCCCCAGAAGCAGAGAAATGAAGGAAAGGCCGAAAACCCTAAAAAGATTGGGAGGAACGAGCAGCGCCCTACGCCTATAAACCCTCGCGGGAGGCGGCGCGCCGTTTCAACCTCCAAGAAAAAGGGGGCCCCTTCATTTCAAAATCCGTCAGGATCATTATTACTATGGGCCTAGGCGACCGCTACACGTGGCATCATCACGCCAACAGGATTCCACCCACCCGAGCCACGCCGGTCCAAAGCCTCAAAAAACTACTCAACCGAGCCTCCTTGGCTCGAGAGTAGGAGGGGGACAAGTGGAGAGGGGGATTCCTGCAGCCCACTCAAAGAGCAGACCCAACTAGGCCCAGCAAGGCCCAACGAGGCAGGCTCGCCCAAGTGACAGCCCGCAGGGCCCACTCAGAAAAGCCCAATAAAACAATGCTCGAGGAAACAACTCTCCTAGGCGGCCCCAAGGCTCGGAGAGCCCGAGCCTCGGTCAGGTCACAAGAAGACCCGCGCACGAGCTATCCCTCCGCACGAAGGGGGGAAGCGCTAGCCGGTCTATCTGACCCATCTCCTCACCGAGCTAGGCCTATCGCCCGATAGAGCCGGTCCCCTTAAGCTAGGAATGACCGATGAAATGTTCATCACTGCAGCCGTTAGAGTCCACAGCGGGCCAAACGCTAAGAAGTCCAGGAGCTCCGGCTTCCCCGTGAGGATAACGCCCCCACGATGAGGACATTAAAGCCCACGACGAGGACGTAACCTCCACCGGAGACCTCTCAGCTTGCAGGACTCCAGAAGGTGGCGCACTATAAAAACCTGGGATACCCTCCTGCGAAAGGTAAGTCCAAAAGGGCATTGTTCCACCCCCAACTCCTGAGCAAGGATCACTTCACCCCATCGGTGGAGAGGGATCTCGCGCCTTCACCTTCTCCTCCCTATCGCTGCTCCCACCATTGCTCTACTGACTTGAGCGTCGGAGGGTTTTGCCCCAAGGAATCCCCCTGGGCCCTCTGACCCGTTTCCCTGTGATGTGACACAATATGCAGCAATAGAAATTTGATCCCTAGGACTTAATTCGCAATCACAACCACAAGATCGGGAGCAACTTGAGAGTCACCGTCACACCGCGTGCACATGTTTCCCGGGGTGACTCGGTGATGCCGAGTCGAGATTGTGGAGAAAGCCCCTGGCTGGCTAGAGGACCAGCACCGCTAAGGTTGTCCCTCCCGAGGAAATGAAGCCCACAAACAAGGGCGGCCGGGTGCCTTGGGGGCACTAGGTCACTCGCTCACTATCATCCACGGTGACCACACAAGGGTTGGTGGCTCCGGGATCGGGCACTCTCTCACCGACCAGCAGATAAGTTTCGCAGATATGAAATGAACAGGAGTAAATGAGCAAGGGTAGAGGCTCACCTAGCTGGTTTGAGGAAACCAACCTCGGTCGGAGACGAGGGCGAGCGGGGAAGTGTGGGTCCCCACACACTGCGCCGACGAAGCTTCAACCTGTTCAACTTAATACAACCACTACGCCTCACACAGGAGGGTGGACTTGGGGTGGGGATGATTTGTATTACACGCAAACACTACCTCCATGCAGGGAGGGGCGGTGAGCCGGCCAGGCGGGGAGGGGAGGTTCGCCGAAGAGCGGGCGGAGAAGCCGAGGCCGAATCTGCCGGCAGGCTGCGAAGGCTGACTGACAGTCGGGGTCGAGGCCGTAGATCTCGTTCTGGAATCTTGCTGATGACGATATCAGCGGCGAACGCTTCGTAACTGGGACGGGGATGCCTCGGAATTTTTCTGAATTCTTCTGAGGAAGGGGCTGGTCCGGGAAGAGCTTCAAACAGAGTGACTGAAACTGGACGCAGCAGCTTACTGTTTCTGACAGCAACTTGCAGAGGTTGTCCCGACCGCTCCCGGACTCCAAATCATGAACCGTCAGAGTTTCTGGAACCGTGGACAAACCCTCTGAGCGGAAAAACTGATGGGGTGGCCGTCTGACGTCGGAGAGGACAGGGAGACTTAGAAGAGTGAAGATAGGTCACTGCAGACTGTGGGAGGCAGACCCGACCAGTCGAGGGAGAAAAATAGGAACTTTGGCCTCCGGATGCCAAATGCAGTTCTGCTTCTTGCTCCTGATAGAGGACTGGAGGAGGAAGAAGTTTGTTGAAGGGCTCGTGGTCTGAATCTTCTGCTGTTTGGCGTGGTGCAGCGTCGAACCGGGTTCTGGTACTCTGCAGAGGGAGCCCGGCGCAGTCGGGGGAGAACGGCCCTCCTGGACAGCCCCGAACTCAGAACGGGATGAGATCACCTCGCTTGCAAAGCTAACTGGACGACCTTTCCCGATTGGTATGGTACACCTTCAGACGACGCCGTATGAATCCGTGGGTGCTTCTGCAACTCGCCCCTTTCTCTGCCACCTGCAGACTTGGGCCAAATGAAAGGGATGGAGGTGGAACTAGGTTAATGGAGGTGGAGGTTAGCAATGGTGGGAAAGGGGGTGGTGATGGTGGATGGGGGAGGGATGTTTAGGAATGGTGAGAGGGGTGGAGCAGGGAATGAGGAGGTCTGAGGTGGTGGAGAGGTGAGGGGGGGCCGCAGCTAGGAGAGGGGAGATGGGGTGGTCGGCCAAGGCAAGGGGAGGGGGTGAGATGGGAGGGGGGTGCGCAACTTGTGGGGGGTTATGGTGTTTAGCTCCCTAGGGATATGAATGGGGGTGTGGGGGTGTGGAATAGTTGCTTGGGAGAGAGGGAAGGGTGGCTTGGAAGTTGAGAGGGTGTATGGGGAATGGGAAGGGTTGCTTGGGGATGTGGAAGTATTGATGGGAGTTATGGGCCTTGGGGAGGTGAAAGGGTGGAAGGGTGATGTGGCTGATGATGTGGCAGGGGGAGGGGAAGGTGAAGGGGCTAGTTCGCCCAAGGGAGGGGGAGAGAGAGAGAGTGGGGTTCGCCCCTAGAGAGAGAGGAAGAGAGAGAGCTAGTGAGAGAGAGAGAAGAGCACTTAAGTGGCAATTTTCAACAATACTTCATTAACCTTCAAAAGAGGGATTGGGGTCCTATTTATAGGAAACCCACTTTTACATATAAGACCCTGACTTTTAACATACTAACAGATAACCAAGGAAGGGGGGGTGCGCCCATGGGCCTAGCCCAAAGAAATAGGCCCAATAGCAAGCACCATAGCCTAATGAGACTCGAACTTAGGGAAATGACTGGATAACCTAGGTACAAGACTCAAATAAAAGGAAAATTACATGATTATGACTCAAGTAAAAAGGAGAAAACAACAAGATGACCCAATGGTAAGCACTAAGGTCCAATCCAGAAGAAGGGCTGCTCCCTAGCTGCCTCCGGGAGGGAGAGAGGTGCCAAGCCAGAGGGAATCGTGAGTGATGCCCTCATCAATTCTCCCGGGCTACGAAGAGCTCGACTCTGTCGAGTAAAGGCCCTCCCTGCTGCGGTACTGCTCTAGAAGATCGGGGTCCTGCTGCTGGAGATCCTCCCAGCTCACCCAGGCATCGTCCGAGGGTGGTCGTCCCTTCCACCTGACCAGGTATCGCTCATACGCCTTGCTCCTTGTGTTGGTGACCTGTTCATCTAATATCCGCTCCACTTTATCACGCTGGTTTCTCAAGTTGGGTGGAGCTCTCTGAAGTGTGGGGGCGCTCTCAAGGGGTGGAATAGGCTGGATCTTCTCACTGGGTGTCACCGTGGGGCCCTTGTAGGGTACCAGGTCAACCACATTGAATGTGGGACTTACTCCGTATTCTTCAGGGAGGTCCAATACATAAGCATTGGTGCCAAGTCGTCTCAGCACCTGAAAGGGGCCGGCTCCACGAGACCTCAACTTAGAGGTATTCCCAGGGAATAGCCTCTCAGTTCTCACCATCACAAAATCACCAACTTGGAATTCTTGGTGGCGGCGGTGGGAATCAGCTGACTTCTTGTAAATCTCATTGCTCTTGTGGATGTTTTTGCGAATATCTTCATGCAACTCTCTAAGGTGTTGTGCAAAAGACTCAGCAGTGATGGATACCCTAGCATGAGGGAGTAGGGGAATGAGATCTGTTGGCTTCCTGGGTTTGTAACCATGCACAGCTTCGAAAGGACTCATGCCTATGGACCTATTGGTGGAATTATTGTATGCAAACTCGGCTTGAGGTAGAATGAGATCCCAATTTCCAGGGTGGTCCTCAACAAGGCACCGCAGGAGATTCCCTAGGCTCCGATTGACGACTTCGGTCTGGCCATCGGTTTGAGGGTGATAGGCCGTGGAAAATTTAAGCAGGGTCCCCATTAGATGCCAGAGGGTCTTCCAAAAGTAGCTGGTGAATTTGACGTCCCTATCTGAAATGATGGTCTTGGGCAAGCCATGGAGGCGGACTACCTCATCAAAGAACAGACGGGCCACATGGGAGGCGTCATAGGTTTTAGAACAGGGGATGAAGTGGGCCATTTTTGAGAATCTGTCCACTACCACAAAGATGGAGTCATGTTTCCTCTGGGTCCGAGGTAGTCCTAACACGAAGTCCATGCTCAGGTCCTGCCATGGCCGATCCGGGACGGGAAGAGGGGTGTATAGGCCCGTGTTCTGTTTAACTTGCTTAGCAGTCGCACATGTACGACATTGCCCCACAATTTTGGCCACATCCCTTTTGAGGCTGGGCCAATGGAACTGTCCTTCAACCAAGGCAATGGTTTTGTGAACCCCAAAGTGCCCAGCCAGGCCTCCTGCATGTAATTCCCAGACTAATAAATACCGCAGTGAAGTTCTAGGGATGCAGAGTCTATGCCCTTTGAAGATGAATCCGTTCTCTAGGATAAAACCCCGGTGTTCCTGGGGCAAATGGGTGATTAGGATGGCATGGATATGTCCAAAATCGGGACAGTTTGGGTATTCTTCCTTAACCCGATCGAACCCTATTACTTCTACCTGAATGGTAGCTAGCAGGGAGATCCTCCTACTGAGTGCATCAGCAGCACGGTTTTCACTTCCGGCCTTATGTTTGATCACAAATGTGTAGACCTGGATGTACTCGACCCATCGGGCATGCCGGGCATTCAGTTTCTGCTGGGAGTTGAGGTATTTTAGGGCCTCATGGTCGGAGAATATGACAAATTCCTTGGGCAAGAGGTAGTGCCTCCAATGCCAGAGGGATTGCACCACAGCATAAAATTCCTTATCGTAGGTGGAGTATTTCATCCTGGCATCACACAACTTCTCACTAAAGTAGGCTACAGGGTGTCCCTCTTGGCTGAGGATCCCGCCAATTCCTACCCCGGAGGCATCACAAGTGACCTCAAAGACCTTGGAGAAGTCAGGGAGGCATAGTACTGGGGCTTGGGTCATCCTCTCTTTGAGCTCCTGGAAGGCCCTAGAAGCCGACTTGGTCCATACAAAGGTCTCCTTTTTAAGGCAGTCGGTGATAGGGGCTGTGACTGTGCTGAACCCACGGATGAATGTCCGGTAAAAGGTGGCCAATCCATGGAAACTACTGACCTCATGGAGGGTGCGGGGCTCCGGCCAGTCAATGATAGCTCGGACCTTCTCGGGGTCCATGGATACTCCCTTAGTGGAAACCACATACCCAAGGAAAGTAATGGACTCAGTCAGAAAGTGGCACTTTCCTGGGTTGGCATAGAGACTCTCTTTCCTGAGGACAGTGCAGACTTGCCTAAGGTGGTTGAGGTGGGCCTCCCTAGTCTGACTGTAGATAAGGATGTCATCGAAATAGACCACTAGGAAGACTCCTATGTAAGGTCTAAGGACCTCCGTCATGAGACGCATGAAGGTACTCGGGGCATTTGAAAGCCCGAAAAGCATCACTAGCCATTCATAGAGCCCATCTTTAGTTTTAAAGGCAGTTTTCCATTCATCCCCGGGCCTTATCCTAACTTGGTGGTAGCCACTCTTAAGGTCTATTTTTGAAAAAATGGTGGCTCTAGCTAGCATGTCTAGCATATCGTCAAGTCTAGGTATGGGGAACCTATATTTGACGGTAATCTTGTTGATGGCCCTACTATCGACACACATTCGCCAGGTCCCATCTTTCTTTGGTGTGAGGAGGGCGGGGACAGCACAGGGGCTTTTGCTAAGACGGAGGAAGCCCTTTCTAATGAGTTCCTCCACTTGCCTCCTCAGTTCAGCATGCTCAGTAGGGTTGAGGCGATAGTGGGGGAGGTTTGGGAGGGTGGCCCCTGGGACAAGGTCAATAGCATGTTGGACGTCCCTCATGGGTGGCAGTTGATCGGGGAGCTCCTCGGGGAACACATCCTTGAATTCTTCTAGGAGAGGGTGTATTTCCATAGGATGAGGGTTGGAGGTGGTGGGTTCCCCTAGGCATATGACTACAGCGTATACGGGTGTCCCGAGAGCTACCTCTTCCTCGAGTTCTTGTCTAGTGATGAGGTGTAGGCCCTTGGTGGGGCTCTCATGGGTGGACGGTTGACTTGTTGGTTGGGTTGGGGGTGAGGGGACCCCTGGGCTTTGAGGTGGTGTAGGGAGAATTCCCTTGGAGGGTGGTTCCTTTCGAGGTGGGGAAGGGTTGAGGCGAATGGTCTTACCCTCGTGTTCAAAGGTGCATGTGTTTGTTTTCTCATAGATGGTAGCATTAACATCATATATCCAAGGTCTCCCTAGTAGGATGCTTCCTACAGCCATAGGTATGATGTCACACCATATTTGTCCTTGGTAGGATGAAAAGGTGATGGGGATAAGACAACATGTGTTGACGGGTAGGGAGTGGTTGTTTATCCATGATACACGATATGGTTTGGGGTGGGGTGTTGGGGTAAGCCCTAGGAGCTTGACGGTGTCCGGGGACACGGCGTTGATACAACTCCCGTTGTCTAGGATGACCTTCCTAACATGGTCCCCGATTTTGATGAAGGTGTGAAAAATGGAAGTCCTCCGCCAGTCGTCCTCTTGAGGTTGGGTAAGGGTGCACCTTATCACCCCTAGGTGGGTGGAATGGGGGTCATCTTCTATACCTTCCTCAAAGAATTGCTCCTCGTATTCCTCTTCCCACCCTAAAGCAGCCTCGTGTTCCTCAACAGTATTCTCATGGGTTTCCTGGGATGTGGTAGGTCCGCCCTCAATAACAAGGCTCGACAACCCCTTGGAAGGGCATTGGGAGGCTATGTGGCCATAACCATGGCACTGAAAACATTTAACCGTACTACTCCCTGGGGTCTTCCCTTTGGAGGCTTCCTCCCTTCGGGGAGGAGGGTTGGATGGAGTGGCCTTTGTGGGGGTAGGATTGGTTGGCTGGGGGTAGGGCCGAGTGGGGGTTCCCCCACTGGGAGGAGGTGTTCTCAACAGAGGAGGCAGGTTGGGATGGGGTCCCGGGCCTTTGGGGGGGGCAAACCTTGGGTTCCTAGAAAACCTTTCTACATCATGGGCTATTTGATAGGCAACCTCAAGGCTATGCGCTTCCCTCATGAAAAGCTCCCGTTTGATGTGGGGAAGGAGACCATTCCTAAACCGGGATAAAGTGACGGCTGGTTCTTCGACGACACCACACCTTAAGAGATATGAGTCAAATTTCTCAACATACTCTTCCACGGTCTTTCCCTCTTGGGTAAGGCTTTGCCATTCATCAAGGAGAAGTTGGCTATAAGAGTTGGGAAGATATTTACTCCTAAGCTGGACTTTCATGTCCATCCAAGTGTCAATGGGTTCCTCACACCTGATTCTCCTTTGGCTTTCTACCTTTAGCCAATAGGTCTTGGCTAGCTTAAGAAGGTGCATCTTGGCCAACCTAACCTTTCTCTCCTCGGACATGGGGTACCAATCAAAGTATTGGTCCATGTCATGCTCCCATTCTTTATAGGCACTAGGGTTATGAGACCCGTCAAAATTTGGGGCTTCCACTTTAATCATCCTTAAGAGGAAGTCATCCGGATCCTCTCGTGGTCGCCTCTCATGGTACCGAGGTTGTGGTGCTCTCTCTTGCTCACGATATCACTCATTCTCTAGGTCTTCCCTCTCATGTTCAACCCGCGGAAGAGGAGCCCTTTGGGCATGATTCTTAGGTGGGGCCCTAGCTTCTTCTAATCTCTCTAATCGGGTGGAAAAACCATTCATTTGCTCCGTGAGGGCTTGAATGGCAGCCTCAAGTCGATCCATAGGAGCTTGGGGAGCTTCCCTAGGGATGTTTTGGTTGCCTTGGAAATTGGGATCCATAGGTGGATCGGAAGTAGAAGGGTCGGTCCGGTATATGGTACCCCTACGGGTGGACATGCACAATGACAAGGTGACCGACACGGGATGGTAATGCAATTGTCCTAGGACCTAGGCTTGTAGAGATAAGTCTAAAACTTGCTCTGATACCACTTGATGTGACACAATATGCAGCAATAGAAATTTGATCCCTAGGACTTAATTCGCAATCACAACCACAAGATCGGGAGCAACTTGAGAGTCACCGTCACACTGCGCGCACACGTTTCCCGGGGTGACTCGGTGATGCCGAGTCGAGATTGTGGAGAAAGCCCCTGGCTAGCTAGAGGACCAGCACCGCTAAGGTTGTCCCTCCCGAGGAAATGAAGCCCACAAACAAGGGCGGCCGGGTGCCTTGGGGGCACTAGGTCACTCGCTCACTATCATCCACGGTGACCACACAAGGGTTGGTGGCTCCGGGATCGGGCACTCTCTCACCGACCAGCAGATAAGTTTCGCAGATATGAAATGAACAGGAGTAAATGAGCAAGGGTAGAGGCTCACCTGGCTGGTTTGAGGAAACCAACCCCGGTCGGAGACGAGGGCGAGCGGGGAAGTGTGGGTCCCCGCACACCGCGCCGATGAAGCTTCAACCTGTTCAACTTAATACAACCACTACGCCTCACACAGGAGGGTGGACTTGGGGTGGGGATGATTTGTATTACATGCAAACACTACCTCCATGCAGGGAGGGGCGGTGAGCCGGCCAGGCGGGGAGGGGAGGTTCGCCGAAGAGCGGGCGGAGAAGCCGACGCCGAATCTGTCGGCAGGCTACGAAGGCTAATTGACAGTCGGGGTCGAGGCCGTAGATCTCGTTCTGGAATCTTGCTGATGACGAGATCAGGGGCGAACGCTTCGTAACTGGGATGGGATGCCTCGGAATTTTGCTGAATTCTTCTGAGGAAGGGGCTGGTCCGAGAAGAGCTTCGAACAGAGTGACTGAAACTGGATGCAGCAGCTTACTGTTTCTGACAGCAACTTCCAAAGGTTACCCCGACCGCTCCCGGACTCCAAATCACAAACCGTCAGAGTTTCTGGAACCGTGGATGAACCCTCTACGTGGAAAAACTGACGGGGTGGCCGTCTGACGTCGGAGAGGATAGGGAGACATAGAAGAGTGAAGATAGGTCACTGCAGACTGTGGGAGGCAGACCCGACCAGTCGAGGGAGAAAAATAGGAACTTTGGCCTCCGGATGCCGAATGCAGTTCTGCTTCTTGCTCCTGATAGAGGACTGGAGAGGAAGAAGTTTGTTGAAGGGCTCGTGGTCTGAATCTTCTGCTGTTTGGCGTGGTACAGTGTCGAACCGGGTTCTGGTACTTTGCAGAGGGAGCCCGGCGCAGTCGGGGGAGAACGGCTCTCCTGGACAGCCCCGAACTCTGAACAGGATGAGATCACCTCACCTGCAAAGCTAACTGGACGACCTTTCCAGATTGGTATGGTACGCCTTCAGACGACGCCGTATGAATCCGTGGGTACTTCTGCAAGTCGCCCCTTTCTCTGCCACCTGCAGACTTGGGCCAAATGAAAGGGATGGAGGTGGAACTAGGTTAATGGAGGTGGAGGTTAGCAATGGTGGGAAAGGGGGTGGTGATGGTGGATGGGGGAGGGATGTTTAGGAATGGTGAGATGGGAGGGGGGTGCGCAACTTGTGGGGGGGTTATGGTGTTTAGCTCCCTAGGGATATGAATGGGGGTGTGGGGGAGTGGAATAGTTGCTTGGGAGAGAGGGAAGGGTGCCTTGGAAGTTGAGAGGGTGTATGGGGAATGGGAAGGGTTGCTTGGGGATGTGGAAGTATTGATGGGAGTTATGGGCCTTGGGGAGGTGAAAGGGTGGAAGGGTGATGTGGCTGATGATGTGGCAGGGGGAGGGGAAGGTGAAGGGGCTAGTTCGCCCAAGGGAGGGGGAGAGAGAGAGAGTGGGGTTCGCCCCTAGAGAGAGAGGAAGAGAGAGAGCTAGTGAGAGAGAGAGAAGAGCACTTAAGTGGCAATTTTCAACAATACTTCATTAACCTTCAAAAGAGGGATTGGGGTCCTATTTATAGGAAACCCACTTTTACATATAAGACCCTGACTTTTAACATACTAACAGATAACCAAGGAAGGGGGGGTGCGCCCATGGGCCTAGCCCAAAGAAATAGGCCCAATAGCAAGCACCATAGCCTAATGAGACTCGAACTTAGGGAAATGACTGGATAACCTAGGTACAAGACTCAAATAAAAGGAAAATTACATGATTATGACTCAAGTAAAAAGGAGAAAACAACAAGATGACCCAATGGTAAGCACTAAGGTCCAATCCAGAAGAAGGGCTGCTCCCTAGCTGCCTCCGGGAGGGAGAGAGGTGCCAAGCCAGAGGGAATCGTGAGTGATGCCCTCATCACCCTGTCTTGCAGTTCATTATCTTGGTGATTACCAGCCAGCTCAGGAACCAGCGCGAGATTTCGCCTCTTCAGATTTTATCATGGGTTTACCAAAGACAAGAGGTGGACACGATGGTATATGGGTGATCATAGACCGATTGACTAAATCTACACATTTTCTACCAATCAAAAGTCGATGGTCTGTGGATGTACGAGCAGCATTATACATGAAGGAGATTGTTAAATTACATGGTGTCCCTGTCACCATCATATCTGACCAGGATTTTTGGTTTACATCACAATTCTGGAAGGGTCTACAACATTCTTTAGGGACTCGGCTCAATTTTAGCACTGCATTCCATCTGCAAACTGATGGTCATATCGAAAGGACAAACCAAGTGGTAGAAGATATGCTCAGGACTTGTGCTATTGACTTTGGAGGAAGTTGGCATGACCATTTACCTCTAGTAGAATTTTCATACAATAATGGCTATCAAGCTAGTATTCAAATGGCACCATTTGAAGCTTTGTATGGAAGAAGCTGTCGTTCCCCTATTTGTTGGAATGAAGTAGGAGAAAAGTAATTTCTCGATCCTGACATCATCAGGGGTACTACCGAGAAGATAAAACTCATTCGAGAAAGACTTCATATGGCTCAAGATAGATAGAAGTCATATGCTGATAATCGAAGGCGCGACCTAGAATTTCAAGTAGGAGATCATGTGTTCCTTAAGGTTTCTCCAAGTCGACGTATTCGAAGATTAGGAATTAAAGGTAAACTTACTCCAAGATTCATTGGCCCCTTTGAAATTCTCGAAAGGGTTGGAGAAGTTGCATATCGTATTGCTTTGCCTCCTCAATTAGCAGGAGTTCATGATGTATTTCACGTCTCAATGCTCAAGAAGTATGTTCCTGATCCTTTCCATGTCATCACTTACGACAATCTGGAGATTCAAAAAGATTTGACATACGAGCAGAAGACAGTCAAGATCATTAAACGGGAAGTACGTCAACTTTGGAATAAAACTATTCCCATGGTCAAGATCCAATGGACCAAGTCATATCCACATGAAGCAACATGGGAAACCGAAGAAGCCATGTGCAAAAGATTTTCTGAATTATTTGAATGTAATCCATGAAGTGAATTTGGGGATAAATTCTTTTTAAGTGGGGGAGGGTGTAACGCCCGAGAATTTTTTAAGAATTTTTTGGATTTAAAATATATTTTTTAAGCATTTAATGAGCTATAAATGAAGTTTGTTTAATTAAATCTAATTATTTAAGCCCTATATTTTAATCCAACAGGAATATACCCATATAATAAACTCAATAGGCCTAAAAAGATTGATTTGGACTTTAGCTCATGTTCTAGAAGCTAGGAATGGGTTACATCATGGAATTAAGGAGATAATTACTCCTTGGAATATAAATAAAGGGATAATAATCTGGATATGTTTGCGATGGGATCTTTTCGTTCTGGTTTTTATGATTATCGTTTGGGTTTATTTTGTTTATTTCACGTGTCGATTAACCAATTAACTAACTGGTAGCTAACTGGCTAGTTGACTACGCAGGCGTGCCAGTCACGTACGTGACGAGTTTATTATGCACTCGTTCTTACCCGTATCGGGCGAGAGAGAGGTTCGGTCGGGACCAGCGGTCCGCCATACCATAAAGGCTATGGCGTTAATTACATCCCCCACGAGGAGGGAAAACCTTTGATTAATTGTCGAGATGGTGGGCTGTCGAGGCCAGAATAAAGATGCAAAGGTATAAACGTGACCAGGTCACGTAAGGAGCTTCTATATGTCATGCGAAAGAGGCATGGTTCATTAAGTTGGGTACCCTCGATACGTGGCGGAGGACATAGGTCCAAAGACCACCATCGTGCATGGCAAAGACTTCCAATCGGGAGTGACCCAGACCTTCGTCAATGCCATTTAATATACCGGAGGGAATCCATGCAGGCATGCATGCATGATGCTCATGACAACGTTAAGCATAGTCGCAGAGATGCAAAGATGAACAATGATCAATCAAGTTTAATAGACCCCGCTAAGGGGACGAAAGTGGCAACGTAAGCATGATGACGAAAGTAAAATGCTAACAAACATGGTAGTAAAAGCAAGATGGCTCGGGCTTACATAGCCCCTTTCTTATTCGATTTATTATTAGTTAGGGTCATTGATCTCGACCGCGGGAGACGAGGATCACTCCGAGGGCGGGGGAGTGATTAAAACAGCATAATGGATCAAAACCAGCGCGACCACGCGTAGGGATAAGTTTTCCCGGCGCGGCCAAACATAGGTAAGTGGTCTTAATCCGGCGCGGCCTTAACAAATGTTAAAACGGTGTGGTGGGCTTGGGGCGCGCCGGTTTAGGGCGCGCCGGGAACGAGCCACTCGAAAACAAAATTTTATGAGTGTAAGGTTATTCGGCGCGGGGGGGTACAGCGCCGTATTAAGGCGCGCCGAATTAGGACCATGCCATTTTAGCTGATTTTTGATGAATTTTGAAACTATTTAAGTTTACTGGGATTCTGTTAAGGGTTTCGAAGTTAATTGGGCTGATTGCTTATTTAATTGAAGTCCAGAGCCCTTCCAGAATGAAGTGATGAGCTAGTGCAAGGTCCATACTCAAGCACTAGGGTCCTTTATCTCAGAACAAGTGTTTTATATTGGAGCCATTTACACAAGTGCTCTTATCAGTTAAAAGAGTTCTGCCAAAAATTGGGCAGCATCTCCCCCATCCCTGAAGGACTGCAGGGGAGAAACGGGGTCATACTCACTCGTGGAGTAAGCCCCTAAATAGCCGGTCTGCATGGTGGCAGCCAGCAAACCCCAATCGGACAGGATACCCCGAGGACTGGCCTACGAGGGGCACCAAAGTTCCGTGGGTGGAAACAAAGGGATGAGGCAGCTGATGACGGAAGCAACAACCCGAGGGCTGGCCTACGAGGGATGAGCAACCTTCAGCATGCACTGTATCTATTAGCAAAAGAGCGTCAGGGAGAGAGGCCCCGAGGACAAGCCTACTAGGAGCGTTCGTCCCTTAGCCACCACAGAATCCTGGGAGGCTGTGAATTTAACATTGTTGGGCTGAAGCCCCTGTTGTTATCAGCCTTTCAGCCCGTAGGAAGCATCCATCACTCAGAAGTGGAGTTCCCTTGACCGATTGGTAGCTCTGTGAAGCAGTGGGGGATATCCCCCTCCCTGGGTGATTAGGAGGAAACCAACGAGACTTGAATAGTTTAATGGCCGTGAACCACAAATGAAGGAAGTGAGGCTTCTCGGTATTGATAGCCTACCCGTTACAGGGTTAAGATATTAATGCTCGTGAGACTGGGTTGCCATCCACAGGAGAGAATGCAAACAGCAGCCACGGAGAGAGAGACAGTTGATATCTATGGCGGGAACAATTTATCCACATATGCATATACATGAATGGCTGGAGCGCAGTGGTCACGAGGCGGACTCCACTATTCCAGAAGCAGCACCTCCCTCCTCTGAGCAACGGAGAAATGCAAAGAGGGAGGAAGGTCAAGGTTGGATTTCGTATCAAAATGGAGAGAAGCGTGTGCACAGGCACAGGCACAGGCGCGGAGGACCCAGGGAGGGGTTATCTATGTGGCCCAGGGCATCCCAGGGCGTGTTCGGAATCTGGGGAAATCGGAAGCACAAAGCTATATACGGGAGGACACTAATATATATATATCTATCGAATGAAATAGCAATGGAAGAAGAGGACATGGCGTTGAGCATTCAATCCACCAATATATTCATATATGCATGCTATCATTCCATCGGCGAAGGAAGCTACACGCATATCACGAGTTCGGTGCTGGCATCGCGGCACGGCCACCGTTCTGCTCGTAGGGGAGCTCACAGAAGAGCAATAGAAAAAGAAAGAGGGATGGCGGAGAAGGGGGGAGGGGTTGGCTCATATCATCACCATCCCTCACCCCTCTCGCTTACATTCGACGGAGAGAAAACAAGGCGGGGAAGAAATAGAAACGCAGGCGCCCACCTATTCCAAGAACAGAGTGTCGGGGACACCTCCTTCTTCTCTGGCTCCGGAGGGCTTCAGGCTGAGGGTGGAAGATGGCAGCGAAGGGTGCTCAGAGGAACCCTGCTTCACTCGCAAGAAAACCTCTCTCTCTCCCCGACGATTGGCTCTCAGACCCTTTCTCTTATCTCTCGATTTTCTTCTTTTTGAAAACCTCTTCGCCTCCTTTTTTTTTCTTTCGTTTCGAATTGCCATTTATACAGGAACGGGTTCAAAGTTTAATACGGCGCGGAGAATGGCGCGCCGGAGAAGGGGCTTCTACTATAGGCGCATCGGATTTGAGGGCGCTGGTTTAAGGGGGGCGCGCCAGATAAGGGCGCACCGTATTAGCACCTCCCGTCCGTTGCAGGTTAGTCGGTGAGTCCGAGGATGGTTCCAGGAGTCACCGTAAATGTTCATCTTGCTACCGTTCTTCGAAACTTTGATGAGAAGCCTTGTCAATGCTCTCAGGATGGCGTACGACCTTCTCAGAATCTCGAGTATCTTTGGTTTGAACACGTGGGTTTTCGCTGACACGGCTTTCGGCACTATGATCCGTGCTGCTAGCTCGGCCTGGCTTATGTTCAAAGCTTCTTGGCGGGTGGAGTAACACCCAGGATAGTTCCGCTTTGACCGGGTGATCATTTGTCCATTAACAGGCCCAACTTGGTGAGAAGTCGTACCTGCGCCAGGTAGCCGGGATCTTCCGCCGATAGAGCCTTCGGTCCTCCGTCCTGAAGAGCCGAGGGAGCTTTTTCCATCTCAAGAGAGTCTTTCATGAGGTGGGTAGCCACCGGGTAGACCGTTGTCCTTGGTCGGACAACGGGTGTAGTGTATGCGGCACGACGGAGTTGATGCCGGTTCATTGGGCAGGCTTGGTCGCACTGTCGGTTGGTTGTGAATTCATCTCGACTTTTCCTGAGGTGAAGTCCCTGGCGTTTATCCCGGGTGACTCGAGGCCCTGGCAGCTTGAGAAGTCCTTAATATGTTGATATTTGCCGGCTTCTGTGCTTCAGTGAGCCGTGTCATTCATCTTCGAGGCTTGATCGCCGTGATTGATATTTTGAGTGCCAACAAATGCCCCCCAACCGTGGGCGTTGCAAGCAAGGCACGAGCGTAGCAAGGCCGATGGATGAGCCTCGCCTGAGATGATCTCCTCTTCAATTGACGGAGGCTCGGAACGGCCCTTAATCTGGCATGGATGCCAATCTGACACCGTTTGACTGTTAATACGGCGCGGGTTAATCCGGCGCGCCCCTGGCCTTTTACGTTTTTAATACGGCGCGGCCTGAAGGTTACACTGCAGTTAATCCGGCATGGCCTGGTGCTTGGAGGAAGTTAATCCGGCGCGCCTTCAACCGGCGTGCCTTTTGTTTGAAGTATGCTAATTCGGCTCGCTAAATAGCGCGCCGGATTAGCAAAGGGGAGGCCTTCCCCTATATATATTTGTTCATCCTTGATTTTTCCTTCATCCCTCCTCATTCGCACCGTAGCTTTCGCTCTCCTCCCTTTCTTCTCCTCTCGCGGAGCCGAGCGAGCTGAGGGCGTGGGCGGGCCTTCTTAGTGGTGAGCGGAGCGCTTGTTTATTCGGGTTTTGAACCCATCTTTTGGGCCCCGGGAGGCTCCTAGTTGGGCTTGCCCTTGGAGCTATTCCCCCGGGTGTCCCATTTGGCCTCGGTGTAATGCCGGTGGCTACTTTTAGGGGCAGTTCCCTTAGTGGACGTGTTCCCGCTTCTCTTTGGCAATCTCCCGTGCTGGGGAGACTCTGTCGAAATTTTGTCAGAAATTTGTCTTGATCAACTATTTTCTAACTTTGTTTATTGTTTGATGTGTTTCTTTGCAGCTAACATGGCATCTGGTTCTTCTTCTTCCGCCTCCCGCGCCGTGGTGACGTGGGAGAATGTTCATTCCCTTGATCGGGGGCACGATCAACTTGCCGTAGTTGCAGAGTCCTCCGATTCGGAGACTGATACTGTGGACACCGACCGTCTCCTCATCCTTGGAGGTGATTCTTTTCACTATGACCGGGAAGGCGCTGTCAGGCGGGATTACCCCAAGGACAAACATCTGATGTCCTTCCTTCGGCGCTTCAACCTTCAGGGGAAGAGAGACATGTTCCTCGTCCACAAGGCCGAGTAGGCCTTGTTAGTGGAGAGGGATAGTCTAACAGACTGTGTGGTGCGGGGAAGGCCAATTTATTTTCCCGGAGAAGTCAGGAAATGGAGCGTCGTGCTTGGACTGCAGGATCTGGCTCCAGAAGATGGGCTGCTGACCAGGGCCCCTGAATTTGTGCCCGCTCGGTGGAATGATTCCGCAGGCCGGGTAGACCGGGAAAAGCCGATCTTTGGCTTGTTTCTTGCCCCGTTGAGATGGGGGTACAGAGAAGAATCCTTTCTGCTAGACTACCTGGCAGTCCGTTTTAAGCACCAGATATCCGTGGGGTGGTTTGCCGAGCTGAGGGCCACCGATGCTCACGCATTCAGACCTGGGGCAGTGGAGTTCACAGATTATGTGCTGCATCATCACGCTCCCATCCTGACCAGGGCTGGCGTCTATCACAGCGTATACGCCTCAAGATATCGCTACCCCATCTCCCGAGGCTTATGCTGCGGCATGATCAAAGTATTCTGCCCTGAGTACAACACTTTCTATACCTCGGAAGGAGAGACTTCTCAGGATTTATGGAGCCTCTCACAGCTTAGCGGTCTACCCATCGACGGAGAGCCGTACGAGAAAGTCTGCTGGCCTGACTGGCTGAAGGATCAGACCGACGATGAGGGTCGATATCTGGCGGGCCACGCTTATCGCTATCTGATGAAGGCGTACTGCACACTTTACCACTCGTCACATGACACGAGGGAAGCTAGGAAACCGGGCGAGAAGCGGAGGGTGCGGATGGGCACCTGGCTCCAATATTTCTTTGGCGGGAAGAAGAAGTACGAGGACTTCCCCCCAATAGCACCGATGGCTCCGAAGAAGAAGAAGAGAGTCCGACGGCAGGCCGCAGCATCATCTTCAAGAAGAGGGGAGAGGGAGGACCCGAACCCCACTGGCGTCGACGCAGTCACCCACTATGCCGCGTACCTGGTTTACTGAATCTGTTCTTTTGCTCTTCGGCAATGTGACGAGAGCGTGATTAGAGCAGAGGCTATCTATCCCGCCTGTCTCATGGCTTGGGGTACTAAGTTGTCTATCTGCCCAATGGCTTTGTGCCTCACTTACAAAATGCTGGGAGACCTGCACAAGACGCGTCTTCCCAGGAATCTACGGACGGTTGGTCCGTTACACTTCTTCAATGCTTGGGTTTGTACCCTTTTTCCGGAGGCTACCCCTCAGGCGTTACAGTCGGTTCATCTTGTTCCGCAGAATATAGAGTTTGCGAGTACTGAACCATCCTTGCTAGCGGAGCAGCTCTTTGCCATTCGGGGAAAGTTGACCCGGGTTCCCACAGATTCGCCCAGGGTTCTTCACTTTTGGATCTTAGCTGCCCACTCCAGCCCGCTGGTGAACAGGACGAGGCAGTGCAAGCTCTTCGAGATAGAGGAGTACATCCATCCAATCTCTGGGGCCAAGTGTACAAGGCCCATCCTTGAGCAGGAGTTGGTTGACTGGGCGCTGGCTATCAGGCCAAGCGTCCTTGTATTCCGCAAGAGTGGCATTTTGTGGTTGGGGCCATATTATCCGTTCCGCTTCAGCCGAAACTTTGGCTATGACCAGCACATTCCTCATTCCTTTTAACAATTTGCGTTGCCCAATAGGCACAGAGCTGGGCAAGTTTCAAATGATGATGCCTGGATATGGTGGGACTTCGATCTTCCACCGCCGAGAAAATGTTTCTTTCAGGGTGCCAACCCCTGCCCGTTTCTCCCGCGTCACTCCTGAGTATATCAAGTGGTGGAACGCGCGGACGGGGTTCTATAGGAGCCCCCGACGGGAGTGTTGGGCCGTAGCAGAGCAAAGGTTTCTGGACTTTCAGCCAGAGCCAACCCTTGATATTGAGCCCTCCTATTTGAAGAAGCTAAAATCTTGGACCAACACGGAAGTGAGGGCCTATCTTGAGGCCCGAAAAGCCGTGAAAAGCCGCAGGACCAAAGTCAACCCGAAGTTGCCCACAATCAGCAAGGATGACTATGTGAAAATGCTTCGGGGTCTATGCCGGGTAAGCAGCGAGAGGGTGGTTCTTCAGCAACTCCCTCCGCCGGTGGAGCAACCCATCTCGGCGGTGGCTGACTGGCACCCCGAGGTTGACAGGCCGCACCCCTATCGAACTTTCATCCGTTGGGAAGACAGGCGGGATGCTCTATATGACAACACTCCTTGGCTATTTGCGCTCCTCCGATCGCATGGTCTTTCAGTTGGTGATCCTAGAGAAGCCATTCTGGACCGGCCCCTTCATATCTCATTCAAACATGCCGACAGATGGGGGCTGGACCACCTGAGCTTATAATATCACCTATCTTCTCGTGGCCACAAGGTCCTGGCGCTACTGGCCGAGCCGAGTGAAAAGATAGGAGATTTATGTTGGCTTATTCGCGAGGCAGCTTCGAGAGACAAAGTGCCCTCGCTATATTATTGGCCTCTCTTCCCCTTCTACATGGGGCCAACAAGTATTTTCTATTTCTTCATTCAGGCCCTTCGGCCAGCCTCTTTTCTCCATTGTGGTGTATTATTCTCACCTTCGTGCATGTGCAGTCCGACCAACTTCGGAGGAGACTCGGCACTTTAGGGAGCTGATAATAAAAGCTCAGAAGCCAGCATACTTCGAGGCTCCCGAGCCGGCCCCGACCACGATGCCACTGCCTCCTGGCAATTCGAGAAATCGGACCCGATCCCAGTTGAGGGAGGCCGTTGGGAAGGCCAAAGCGGTAGTAACCCGAGTGACACGGGCACGCCGAAGGAAGGCCGCAAAAAAGGAACCAGCAACCGTTCTTCCTCCGGTTGTATCCTTCGAAGAGTTTGAGGCTTCCCGCATGCAAAGGCCAGAAGCTGAAGGTAGGTTCTTCATCTCTCCAGAATTCATTGGCTCACTTTGGCTGCCTTGGCTAATCCATGCTGACAGTTGCCGACATAGTCGCTGCGGTCATCGGGCTGGAGGTGACGGTAGGCGCCGTGGCTAGGGAAGGGGCAGAGGAAATCCTTGCTACTCCCGTAGAGAGAGATCTGCCTTCTCCAACGCCCATACAGGAAATGGAAGGTAATTTATAGTTTAATCGTGACGCCACCGCGAGTCTTCATGCCTTCAGTCGGCTTGACTATTTCTTGCCGTAAATTTCAGTTGATATGCAACAGTCATTACTCCCGGGCGCAGAGGGTGCAAAGGAAGTGATTGCCCGGGGGCAGGGCGAGCTTGCCCCATAGATCCCATCAATTGTTGCTCCTGGTGTGGAGTGCAAGGAGGAAGTCCCTACTGCGGGTGATGCTCCTCCTGGCGAGGTTCCTGCTCCGATGGTGGAGCGTCCTGAAAGAGCAGAGGAGTCCTCTTCCTGTAAGCAGGTTGATTACGGTGGCGGCTCCAGTGATGAGGAGTTCCCACATGTAGACACAGAGACTGAGGATGCCGGGGCATCTTCGGCCTATGAAAGTGATCACCTAACTTTCAGCCCGCCTCGGTTGTCATGGAGTGGTCCTGGGCCGTCAGGCTCACTTCATCCCAAGGGGCTGGGGCCGCAGAGGTTGCCCTTGGAGATTTGAGCCTAGTACCGGCTGAGGTGAGGACCCTCCCGTGGTCGACGCTTGCTGCCCTTCCTTTCTTTTCTTTTTAGCTTTCTGATGTACATATTTCTGGTGCAGACTGAGGTGGTGCTGCCAACCATAACGGTGCAGATACCCCTCCCGGCTCTAGGCGCGAGTCACGCAACTTTCCCGCCTGTCTTGCGGCCTATCGCACTGTGATATCCCAAGGACTATGCAGCGGCAGCGGGTCCAGCGGGACCCAGAGTACTTGTAAGGGTTGAAGAGTTGGTAGCAGTCGAGGACTCCCAGCCATTGGAAGTCGCACAACGGTCGGCTTCGGAGAAAGGTGGCCCCTCCGAGGTAGAGGCGGGAGAGATCGTCGAAGAGGAAGCTGGGACTACTGGGGCCTTGGCTCTTATTGCTGAAACTGGCCATATGGGGGTCAGTCGAGTTGGAGGTGAGGAGCAGATGTCCTTGGCTCTTGATGTTCATGTTGCAGCTTCATCCCAAGGGGCTGGCAGGGAAGTCACCGTCATCGAGACTCCAGCTACCATATCAGTCACCGCGGTTGTTCCCCACACAAGTGCACTGCAGATCATGCTGTCGTCATCTTCTGGGATGAGCGGCGATATCTGGGCCACCGTGGACAGCAGAGTGGAGTTCGAACTACCCGAGATGTCACCGCTCGGTCTCTAGTCATCGAGTGACCTTGTGTGGTAGTTCTTAGGGACCCTTTAGCAGACCATAACGGCCAGCAGAGATTTGACTTATGTTCAGCTGAGGGGCTTGATAGAGCTCTTGTCCCGCTCGCTGTTGGCTTTTGGTTGCCCCATGGATGACTGGACTCCACGGGTGATTTTGCTTCTGAAATATGTAAACAGAAGGGAATTCTTAGGTCGGGAGGTAGCTGACCAGCTGGCAGTCATAACACTGGAGCGAGCTGAATGCCGAGCAGCTCTCATCTGTTTGAAAGGGACTGCGGCGAGGATGAGGAATGATGATAATGCCTCTTTGCAGCGCCGAAGCTTCCTTATGGCCCGGATAGCAGAGCTACATGCCGAACTTTCAAGGGCAGAGGCTGAGCTTCACGAAGTAGAGCGCCTGGAAGTCCAAAGGATGGAGGAGGCAGAGATGGCCGAGGGACAAGCTGCTTTTCTCGGGGAGAAACTGTCTCAGCTGGAGGCTACTGAGTTTAGACTGCAAGAACTAACCCGCCATCCTTCCTTGGGCATTCCAGAGCTGGAGGACATCTTTCGACGCCCTCTGCCATAGTCTTTTCTATTTGCCCCTTTTTGATGACTTCATGTATTCCGGGGAATGCCTCGCGTAACATGTATCCCTTTGTTTTACAGAAATGAAATATCCCTATTTGCTGCTAAATGCCAATTCTATCTTTGCATTGGCCCTTCCTCCCCTTTTATTCGCCAGCTAACCCTAGTCTGAGTATATGAGTTATTGGGGCAGGAGAGCGGTCATGCCTTCAGGGAAGGGGTGAGGTGTTCGCTCCACCGCGCCGTGACCATTCTCGGGACCAGGCAACGGCTAGTGCAGGCCAAGAGTTCGAAGGACCAAAAGGGTATAGAGGCCCCTTCAGGGCTAGGAAATAAGGACAGACAGCTTGTCAGTCGGATTCATTGATGCTGGCGAAAATTGAGGGTAGGGTTTATTCATTAATAGAGTTTATATGGAGCAAAAGTAGTTTACTGCTTAACGAGGACGAGGGGTCCAGGTTAGGGGGGAAAGTTGACCGGTCCTGTCGATGGCGACAAGGGTCGATAGAAAGTTGGTCAGTTTAGGAGACGACGACGAGGATCGATAGGCCGTAGACCGATCTTGCCGATGGTGACAAGGGTCGAAAGAGTAGCCGGTCTTACCGATGATGATGAAAACCAAAAAAGGTAGCGACCGATCTTGCCCATGGTGACAAGGGTCGGAATGGTAGACGGTCTTGCCGATGGTGACAAGGACTAAAAAAGGTAGTGATCGATCTTGGCGATGCTGACAAGGGTCGGAATGGTAGACGGTCTTGCCGATGGTGACAAGGACCGAAAAAGGTAGCGACCGATCTTGCCGTTGGTGACAAGGGTCGAAAGAGTAGCCGGTCTTACCGATGATGATAAAAACCGAAAAAGGTAGCGACCGATCTTGCCGATGGTGACAAGGGTCAGAATGGTAGACGGTCTTGCTGATGGCGACCAGGATCGAAAAAGGTAGCGACCGATCTTGCCGATGGTGGCAAGGGTCGAAAAAGGGTAGAAGGAAGTGGAACGATGAACGAGGATAACCTCGCTACTACACTATCATTTCATCATTTTTTTATTGATTGATGTTTTTTATTCGTCATCATTTTTTATCACATTACTGACTCAAGCGCCCTTTCGGGTTTTCACCGAAGTCAGCCCCCTCTTGCTTTTGCCCACGCGCCCTTTCGGGTTTTCACGTGGCGGGGTACCCAATTTTACCTGTAACGCCCTTTCGGGTTTTCGCTACAGCTGGGTTATAGCCATTTTTGCCCCTGCCCTAATATAGGAACAAGGCCGGCGGGGTATCTCTATTTTTAACCCCATCTTTCTTTTTTTCTTTTTTTTGTAGGAAGAAGCCGGGACATAGGAGAGCCTGCCCGCTAGCATGCCGATCGGCCTTGTCGATGATGACAAGGGTCGGATCCTGGTTTAGTTCGTCGACATTGGTTAAATGCCGAAGCAAAGGATATAGTTCTTAACAGGGACGGAAGGTCCAGGTTAAGGGATAGAGGCTGACCGATCCCGCTGATGATGACGAGGTTCGAACATAGGTTTATTCATTGGCATGGGTCACATGTCGAAGCAAGGATAGATTCATTAACAGGGACGAAAGGTCCAAGTTAAGGGATAGAGGCCGACCGATCTCGCCGATGATGACGAGGGTCGAACATAGATTTATTCATCGGCATGGGTCACATGTCGAAGCAAGGATAGATTCATTAATAGGGACGAAAGGTCCAAGTTAAGGGTAGAGATCGACCGATCTCACCGATGATGACGAGGGTCGAACATAGGTTTGTTCATCGGCATGGGTCACATGTTGAAGCAAGGATAGATTCATTAACAGGGACGAAAGGTCCAAGTTAAGGGTAGATATTGACCGATCTCGCCGATGATGACGAGGGTCGAACATAGGTTTGTTAGGAGATCTCCGATGGGACTCTTGATGATTGTCCTTTGGGAGTCTCATTAGGAGGAGAATAAAGAGGAACTTTTTAGATTACCACTTTACTGACCCGAGCGCCCTTTCGGGTTTTCGCCGAAGCCAGCCCCCTCTTACTTTTGCCCACGCGCCCTTTCGAGTTTTCAAATGGCAGGGTACCCGATTTTACCTGCAGCGCCCTTTCGGGTTTTCACCGCAGCCGGGTTATAGCCGTTTTTGCCCTTGTCCCAATTTAGGAACAAGGCTGGCGGGGTATCTCTATTTTTAACCCCATTTTGTCTTTTCTTTTTGCTCAAGTAACAGAAGGACGTTGAGAGAGTCGGCTAGGACACGAAGTCTTGCGCCGAGAAAGAGGATTTACTCGTCAGCACGAAGGCAATGCTGACGCAAGGGATAGATTTGTGCCGATTCAAGCGTAAGGCCCGCAATGGCAACGTTGTATAAAGGTCGGCTAGGACACGAAGTCTTGCGCCGAGAAAAGGGGTTTATTCGTCAGTAAGGAGACAATGCTAACGCCAAGGATGGATTCGTGCCGATTCGGGCGTAAGGCCCGCAATGGCAAAGATGTATATATTATATGAGTCTGGTCGGGGCCGACCATCACTAGACCGAGGTGCAGGTAGCTCGGTTAGGGCGGAGCGCCACTGAACCAAGGTGAGGGTAGTTCGGTTAGGGCGGAATGCCACTGAACCAAGGTGAGGGTAGCTCGGTTAGGGCGGAATGCCACTAGACCAAGGTGAGGGTAGCTCGATTAGGGCGAAGTGCCACTAGACCAAGGTGAAGGTAGCTCGGTCAGGGTGGAGTGCCACTAGACCAAGGTGAAGGTTAGCTTTGTTAGGGCGGAGTGCCACTAGACCAAGGAAAGGTATTCTGATCACTCGGGGAATGTTGGTTGTGTCGTATGATACAGCTTCATATGTTTTCCATTGAGTGGGGAGAACTGGATGACTTCTTTATGGTCCACCAGGATGGAAGCACCTCCCTCATATACTCGGTGGACGATGTATGGTCCGACCCAGTTTTCGACCAACTTCGCTTTGGGATTGGAGGCCATCACTTCTCTTCTCTTGACCATCACCATGTCTCCTTTCTTGAATTCCCGACCTTTGACCTGCTTATCGAAAGCACGGGCCATGCGAGCTTGGTAGAGTTGGATGTTTTGTTGCGCCCAGAGGCGCTTTCCTTCGAGCTCTACGAGCTCTTCCAATCTTCTTTCTGCATTGGTTTGTTCACCGCTGACTAGTCCATGCTGGATGGCTACTCGCAGAGAAGGAACTTCTAATTCAATTGGCACCCCAGCATCTGACCCATACACGAGGGAGAATGGCGAACAGTCGGTTGGGGTTTTATAGACAGTACGATAGGCCTAGAGCGCCTCGTACATCCTTTCTTCCCAGTCCTTTTTATTAGACTTGACAGTCTTTGCCAGCAACGTGCATAGTGTCTTGTTGAAGGCTTCTGCAAGTCCATTGGCTTGAGGGTTGTAGGGAGACGATGTCCTCCAATCAGTCTTGTATTTGTCGGCCAGTCGGTAAACCATCTGATTTCTGAAATGGCTGCCATAGTCAGAGATAATTCGGCTGGGAATCCCGAACCGGAATATTATGTTTTGCCGGAAGAATCTTGCAACCAGTTCTCCCGTCACATCTCTTAACGCAACTGCTTCTGCCCATCTGGAGAAGCAATCTGTAGCTGCTAAGATGTATTTGCACCCTGATGAAGATGCTGGTAGTGGCCCTACCACATCTGTGCCCCATTGAGCAAACGTCCAGCTTCGTAAGGTAGGATGTAGTGGCACTGGATGCCTTCTTGACACATTGGCGTGTTCTTGACACTTTTGACAAGCCCTGGCGAACTTGCAGCCGTCATCAAATATAGTGGGCCAATAGTAACCCAATTTCTTTATCTCAATTTTCATCTTTGGGCCGGCCTGATGCGCTCCAACTGATCCCGCATAAATTTCTTGCATCACCTGCCCCGCTTCTACTGAAGACAAGCAACGAAGTAGGACTTTTCTTCGGGCATCTGCCATTATTCGGAACAAGGTTCCGTTCCTCATCTCATAAGAGTCTTTGACCCTCAGGAGTTTCATTCTCTATTCTTTTTCTTTTGGGAGCTGCTGGTGTTGGAACCACCGCAGGAGATGTTCTCGCCAATCGGGCTGCTGAACCTCTTCGACGGCTACCACCTCAATCTCTTGTTCGTCGGCTAATACCTCTGTTACACTGGGGACTTGCCAGTGGTTGATCACCGTTATATTCAGGCTCGTGTCTGGCGGGACCGCCAAAGAACTGGCCAGCTTAGCGAGGGCGTCTGCTTGAGCATTCTGGCCTCGGTTGATATGCTTGATGCTGATGAAGTAGAATCTTGACATCAGGCGGGTTGCTAGCTGATGGTAGGGGAGGAGCTCATGCTTTCTCACATCGAACTCTCCTTCCAGTTATTTTATAACTAGCATGGAGTCTCTGAATGCTTCCAGCATCTGAATTCCCATGGATAGAGTAATTTGCAACCCGATTATCAAGGCTTCATACTCTGCTTCATTATTTGTGCAATGCTTGTTTATCGAGCAAGATGTGTGCACCACTTCCCCTTCTGGAGATTTCAGGACTATGCCTGCTCCTACCCTGACCCTGGCTGATCCAGTGCCAGAGGTGTCAATTCTGGAAGCGCCATCGAAATATAGCTGCCATAAGGAGGGCCGCACCTGAGCGGCTTCCAGGGTTTCATCTTCAGGAAGCTCCGGTTCCAGTGGGCAGTCCCCAGGTACTGGGTGCTCAGCGAAGAAGTCCGCGATGGCTTGACCTTTGACAGCCTTTCGCGTCACATAAGATATATCAAATTCCATAAGGATTACTGCCCATTTGCCCAAGCGACCTTTGAGTGCCGGCTGGGACATGATATATTTCAGCGGGTCCTCTTTGGATACCAAGCTAATTTCATGCGACAACATGTAGTGTCGAAGCTTCTTAACTGCGAAGACCAGTGCTAGAAAGATCTTCTCAATATAAGTATATTTCTCCTCAGTTCTGACCAGTCTCCGACTGAGGTATTAGAGGGCTTGTTCTTTTCCTTCTTCATTATTCTGGGCCAGCATTGCCCCCAGGGAATTGTGTGTGGCTGCTATATACAATATCAAT
The DNA here is from genome assembly GCA_022559845.1 of Amorphophallus konjac. Classification (NCBI taxonomy): domain Eukaryota; kingdom Viridiplantae; phylum Streptophyta; class Magnoliopsida; order Alismatales; family Araceae; genus Amorphophallus; species Amorphophallus konjac. The sequence continues at coordinate 22,356,397 of CM040129.1, forward strand.
GGCCGTCCTTTCACCAGTGCGCCCAGCACTGGATGAGTCTTCAGATAGTCTTTCAGCTTGTCAAAGGCTGTCTGGTAATCTTCATCCCAATAAAAGGGAACATCCTTGATGCGGGACGGATGACCGACTCGGGCTAAGACGTACGATCGACTCGTTGTGCGGCCAGCACTAGCACACTAAGGCAAGCCGGGCGGCTGACCACCGTGGTATTCTCCGGGTGGAGACGTCTCTCAAAAGTGACTCTCTTGAGCCCGACAATCGTCCCTTGCGAGGGAAACGTGGGGATCGCGGTGATTAAGAAACCACTGTCGCCTAGGGTGCTAATTCGCGCTCGGTGCTCGATTGGAGCCACGGAACGGGCGCTCACAACTCACAATCGCGGTGAATTTGAAACTAGCTATCGACCATATTCTCACAAACGCAGCAATATAGAAAGCATACTAAACAGCAATGTATATGTCGGAACGAGCACGTACCTCCACGACTAGGCGTGGGGAAGAACTCCCGGCCGATTTCCGAACAACCCCAATACACAAATGATTAACTTTACAATTTCAGAACTGAACACCCACTCCACACAGGGAGGTATCGGGCTACAATTGATAATTTTGGGGTTACTGGAACCCGGGTTGACGGGCCACACTCGCAGGAGGCGAGGGACGCGTGCCGGAGCCGCTCGGGTACGCCGACGGAAAGCCGACCCGGTGCTGTCCACGCTGGTCACCCTGTGCAGCGAACTTGCGGAGGCCGGTACAGCCAGATCCGATACCCGATCGGAGCGCCGTTTGTTGGAGAATGTCCGCGATAGGATGTAGTTTCTTCACTCTGAAGGGTGCGATCAGATGCCTTCCGATCTGGGAGCAGTGATGAATCTTCTCAGGTTCTGGTTTTGTACTCATAGAACTGCACAGCGACACGGTAAAATGAGGGAATAATGGTTGCCAATGTCGGATCGGGGCGTTCTTTATGGGAGATGGTAGGCGACGTCAAGAGGAAGAAGCTCTCCAAAGATCTCGCACAGATCTCAACCGGATGAGGCGGGGCATGCTCGGGAAGTTGGTGCTGGTTCTGAACCGGATCTGCTCAGATTTCTTGCGCAATCTCACGAGAATCACGGCCACGGACAGCACGGTGATCAGATCGAGGTGAGATTAGTGGCAACACGAAGAAGACTTAAAATACTACGATCTCTATTCAGGAACCAACTTCAGATGGTATCGGGGTTGGGCTCCAGGAATTAAAACACAGTCATCTTCAGATCTGGGCAGCAATCAGGAACCGATCTGCGTGCCTCCACGAGAAAAATCGCCACCGTTGCTCACAAACTCCAATCGATGCGAAACCAGTTCTGAAAGTTTTCTAACTTGCAGAGGTATCACAGGAAATTTTTGTGAAAGGAGAAAATAAGAGGAAGGGAGGGATATGTGGTCGAGTCACATGACCTAGTTCTGTCCAGTCACAGGACAGCACAATGGGAGTCACACCCAAGAACACACTAAGAGAATCACTCTCTAATGAACTTTTATTTCAACAAAACTTCATTCACCTCTACATAAACACTATACATGCCCTTATATAGGGAAATGCAAGGGGTAGGGGGGGAGGGGACTTGCGCAAGATGCAAGAAGGGGGGGGGGAATGCGCATGGAATATGACATGGGTGAAAGGGAAATGGAGAAGGTGACAATGGGACATGGTGGCTCACCTACCCTTTGAAATTCAAAGGTAAGAAGGTAGGTGGCAGCCATTGGAACTTGACCAGTAGCCATCTAATACTCCATGTGGTAAATGGAGGTGGAAGAAACATAAATAAACACAATTCCTAGCCTAATAAGCCAAAAGAGGGGGCGCCCCCCTTCTTGGGCCTTGAATGGGCCAAATTTGGCCATGGCTTAACCAAGCCCACCCAACCAATATGGCTTAAGGCCATTCCACCCTTGAAAGCCCATGAATGAAGAGAGCCCACTCTAGATAACCCAATCTAGATAGCCCATGTAGGAAGGAAGCCCATATGGCTTATGGATCCATTACAAACGGACCAAGGCCATTCCTTCTTAAGGAATGCTTAAGGGGCTTTAACCATTTGGCCCTTTAGGAGCCTTACAACCAGCCCATTAGCAAATTACAAATACAATAACCATTACAAGCCCAATTTCAATGCAAAAAGGTCCAAATTCAAGCCAAATTGTCCCCATTTTGAAGAGAAGCCGATGTAGTCCACTTGGTGCTCCGCGTATGGCACCGTCGGTTCACCGATGTGTCACTTGATCGCCCTGGTGTCCGCACCAATCCTTCATCATCAGTTTGTGGAAAGGTTGGCATCGCCCTGACAAATTGGAAATGAACCGCCGGATATAAGCCAAGTGGCCCTGTAGTGATCTCAGCTCGGAGAGATTTCTTGGTGCAGGTAGCTCCTGACTTGCTTTGATCTTTGCGGGGTCTATCTCGATTCCCCGATATCGGACAATGAAGCCCAAGAACTTTCCGCTCGACACTCCGAACGCACATTTCATAGGGTTCATCTTCAGCTCATGCTGCCTCAGCCTCTGAAAGATAATCTGGAGGTCCTGTAGATGGTCTTGTTTTCTTCTGGTCTTAACCACCAAATCATCTATGTAGCACTCGACCTTGTGGTAGAGTAACTCATCAAAGATTCTGGTCATTGCGCGCTGATAAGTTACGCCAGTATTCTTTAGTCCGAACGGCATGCTCTTATAGTGATAGATGCCTTTAGGGGTTTGGAAGGCAGTATGAACCCGGTCATGCTTCGCGATCCAAATCTGGTTGTAGCCAGATGACCCGTCCATGAATGACAGGGCCTCATGACCGGTTGTGGCATCAATCATGACTTCTGTTATTGGCACTGGAAAGTCATCCTTGGGGCAGGCTTTATTTAGATCTCGGAAGTCAACACATATCCGGATCTGTCCATTTTTCTTTTTCACGGGGATGATATTCGCCAGTCACGTGGTGTACTGGTTTTCTTCGACAAATCCCACGTCAATAAGCTTGTCGACTTCAGCACAAATTTACGTGATGAGTTCTGGCCTCATGCGCCGCGGCGGTTGCTTCACCGGCTCGGCTTCAGGGCTGATTGCCAACTCATGCTATGAAACTGCAGGATTCAGACCTAGCATCTCTTTGTAAGTCCAGGTGAAGCAATCTCGGTATTCTTGCAGCAGCTGGATGTGCAGCCCCCGTTCTTCTGGGGACAGTTGGGCACTGAGAAAGGTAGGCCTAGGGTCCTTCTCACTTCCCAAGTTGATTTCTATCAGTTCGTCGACTATGGCTTGGCCTCCGTCTTCTATCTCCGGAGGTACCGGTTGGAGGTCAACGAAGTCTGGAATACCATCTGGTGGGTCGAGTACTTCGGCTTCCTCATCTGACACCATCAGAGCTTCTCGGAAGTCCACTGTTTCATTTGACAGTGGCCGCGCGTATTGCTCTTTCAGCAAATCCGCTGCCATTGCAGTCTCCTAGGGTAAGAGAGCAGCTTCAGTCCTTGCAGATGGGGTTGCAGTCGTGACCGACTGGTGGCCGCTTGTTGTTGGGCTGGAACAGCAACCCAGTCTCGTGGCAAAAGGTGAAGAGATCTCGCCTTCTGGGGCAGTTGCATTTTCAATAGGAGTGGCAGTCCCATTGTTGGCAGCACACACCTCCTGGTCGGGGCTGGCCGAGGCTTCCCCGATTGGCACAAGGGGTGCGTAAGTCATTGTTGGTAGGACTCCACAGGAGGGAGAGATCCCTGCTTCTTCAACACCTTCGGCTTCGCTGCCGCTAGCCGTATCGAATTCGGCTTGCATGGCCGCCTCTTCGGGATAGACCTGCTCCCAACATCGGCAAGGAATCACGGTCTCCGCTTCTTGATTTTTGGGCTGGCCCGGGTCAGCATGTTCAGCTTCCGCTGGGTATTCATCAAAGGTTGCCCCCAGCGGGCTATCTTCAGCAGGGTAGAAGGCGGAGAGGGTGTCCACCTCATATCGGCCACTGTGATAATATTCTTCCAGGGTGAAGCCCAACCCCGGGTGCTAAAAGTCACGTCTCATTTCCTTATCCAGATTTGCGGGATACCACATTTTCTGGAAAGCTTCCTTGCGCTTTTGAGACTGATCAGAGGGGATGTGCTACTTCTGAAACATCCTGGCCATCCGATTAGTTGTGAATGACAGACCCTTGACGGGGACCGACGGGTTGCTTATGTCTTCGGGGAGGCTGGAGTCTGTGTCTTCCCAAGTAGGGTGCTCTTCAGCCGTACAGAACAAGCTGTTGGGTCCATCTTCCTGTGTCACCTCCCAAGTTTTGAAAGGCTCGACAGTGGGGTTATCAAGGCCAGGAGTTGGCTTGGTGAGGCCGTCCGGGACTCCAATGTGGTTATGCTTCTGACCGACCCGCACTTCATTAGCTTCAGCGTATAATACTGGAGGTGCTATTCTGCCCACGTCCCCGGATGCTGTGATATGGGAGACCACCTTGGGCTTGACATATCCGCGCGGCGGTGGTGGATACCAATTGCCGCCGGATACGCTTCTCGATGTCCCCGCAGGGGTCTTAGCTTCAGAGGTCTTCTAAGAAGGCCCCGCATATAGGTTGGCATCCGCCAAGTGACATTCAAATACCTCAAACGGGTGAAGGTCAGCAAATATCCTCTCCTCCTTCCCTTGGAGACTGTATTTGATACATTGGTGGAGCGTGGAGGGCACCACCATGTTCTCATGCAGCCATGGGCGGCCGAGCAGTGCTTTGTACGAGGTGTGGGAGTCGATGACATGGAACTGCACCGTCGTAGTGAAATCCGCTAGGGTAAGGGTGAACTCTGCCACCCCCATCGACACTTCACATTTTTGATTGAAGCCGGCGATACGCATATCCCCCACTTTCTCGAGATGCATGTTGAAGTGGTGCCTCTCGTATATTCTATAAGGCAGGATGTTGACCGCTGCACCGGGATCAACCAGAATCCAGTTCAGCTCCCTTCCATTTAGGTGCCCCTTCATATACAGCGGCCAGTTGTGGCTGATGGTAGGCAGCAGCATATCTTCTGGAGTGAAGGTCATGCTAACCTCCGGCATTGCTTCAGCCAAACATGTCTCAAAATGAGCAGGCATCTGTAGAGCAGTAATGATCGCCTGTCGAGTCTCTTCACTTAAATAAAGGATCTCCCAGAATATAAATCGAGCAGGGAGCTTCTTGAGTAACTTCATTATTCGGCTCCCAGCTCAGACATTGGAGAGCTTCATCTCTTCAGCCCACCTGGGCTTGGGGAAGTCTTGGGTTGCGGGCCCTGACAGACTTGCTTCATCTGCCTCGGATCTGGCGCCCTTCTGGCTGGTACCGGCTCCTCGACACTCTTCATTAGCTACTGTAGGGCAAGCTCCATCTGTATTTGGATTTTCGGTAGATTGTGCTGACTGCGGGTGAACATCCCCGAGTACAGGGTTAGCCTCCTGACAAGGCTGCTTCCCCTTTGACATCTTTATGAATTCAAGAAATGAAGGGACCCCCTTGCCCCCACTTTTGTTATATAAGCCTGGCAGAGGTGTTTTGTAGGGCTGCTCTCCCTTGAATATGATGTTGTGGTTGGGTGGCGGCTGGCGCCCCCATTTCCGGCCTGACCGGGTTGCATGTGTAGTAGTTGCGGCCTCAGCCCTGCCTCCCTCAAAAAGGGGTGTGAAGCAAATTTCCTCTTTTTCCTCTTCTCCGGGCGGGTTCAAGAGTGCGGATAGAGTATTACAGGAAACAACCTGCACTTTATCGGCCTTAGCGGCCCTTCTCTTCTTCTTTTGTTTCTTCTTCTTCCTTGCTTCGGTAGGCGCCTGCCCCCAGAACAGACGGCCCTCCTTATCGGATGTTGCTTCAGCTTCCTCCTTTCGGTCGAGTGAGAGCTGTTCCAGTTCTTGCCATGGGACATGGTCCCGCACCAGCAAAGGCTTCAATTCAGGCTGCACGTACTCGTCTAGCCCTTCAATGAGGTTTTATAGTCGGCGGACCCCAGGGTTGGTTTCCTTGACCACTGGAAGCGGAGTTTGTCTCCTCCGATTGTGTGTAGGTATCCTGATAGTTGCATGTGGAGTGATCCACACGGGTGCTGCCACCGGCGGAGCAGGTTGGGGTGTAACACCACAGATATATGCCCCCACTTTCGGGCGGGGTGCTTTCTTCCTTTTGTGCTTCGCAGGGATCTGCTGCCATCCCTGCTGTTCCTTCGCGGGCTCCAAGAAATGAGTTTCATAAGTGCTCCGCGTACTTGCTTCAGAGATCTCCTCGGGCAGTGCCTGGTATAGGGAGATCATGTTGACTGCTACCCTCCTCCGAGGGGCTTCATGCGGTTGAGGAGGGTCCACTTTGTACTCTCCCAACTCGATTTCATTTTTCTTCACCATTCCTTCGATGATGTCCTTGAAAATATAGCAGTCTTCGATTGGATGCCCCAACATCTGGTGGTAGGGGCAGAATCTTGGGCTGTCTTTTCTCTTTAGGTCCTCCGGCCTCTTTGGCTCTGGCAGGGTGACCATGCCATATTCCGTTACCCAGTCGAACAGAATCCGGTTCTTGTCCTTCGAAAATGAATAGGCTTTCTTCATCTTGTCCCGTAGCGAGGGACCTTCTCTACCATCTGGGGCTCCTGCAGGCTATGGGGTGACTACCTTCTTGCCTTCGTCATTTTGTTGTTCGAACGCCTTGATGTCAAGAGCGTTCGCTTCTTTAGGCGACGAGCGCCGCTCCACTGCCTTGCCCTTCTGGGTTGTGCTGGTAGCTGATGTAGGGATAGGTCTGGCCAGAAAAGCTTCTACCTCAGCCACGACATTGTTCAATCGGTCAAACGACCGTATTTCCATTCCGATCATCTTTTCCTGAACCTCCCTCCTGAGGTTCTGTTTGCATATTTGTGCAGTGTCCTCCTGATGTGGGGGCCGCTTACACCTCATTCCGAGGTTCCTCCACCTCTTGATATAATTGAGGGCTGTCTCATCGGCCCTTTGCTTTGTTGAGTAGAGTTCGGCCACTGTGACCTCCCTCTCTGTAACATGGAATCTTTCTCTGAACTTCCTCTGCATATCCGGCCAGTCACTGATTGACCCGGCCGGGAGGCTAGAGTACCATTCAAATCCGAGCCCCGTCAGTGAGGACCCGAAAAACTTCAACAAGTATGACTCATCGGTGGCCAGGTCACCCATGACGGTCATGTAATATGCAACATGTTCCTTTGGGGATCCTTTCCCGTTGAACTTGTCGAACTTGGGCGGCTTGTTGACCCCTGGGGGAAGCCGCTTGGCAGCATGGTGTTGCGGGTAGGGCACCCGATAGGCATCAAATGCGATGTAGTCGCCTTCACTTCTTTCTACGAGCTTCAGCTCGATCATTCTTTCCACCATCATCCGGTTCATGATCGCGGGGTCAACTGGCTCCAGATAGAAGTGTGTCGACTGCAGGTACGGGGTGACCAGAGTGGTCGCCTGTGGAGGATGTAGCAGCGGGGGTGTCTGGTGCACTTGTGGGAGCACCAGTGGCATCAACGGCTGGGGCTGTGGTGGCCGCTGCTGAGTCGTTGCCATGCTCGGCTCGAATGAATGAGGCAAGGTGTAGAGCGGCGGAGGGTTGACATAACGAACCGCTCCCCGAGATGATTCACCCTGGACTTCAGGTGGTTTGGAAGCTGATGACTGTTCAGTTTTCTCCATCAGCTGCTTCTTCAGCAAGTCTATCTCTTGCCGATATTTTTGAAGTAGCATCAAGACCGATGGGTCCATAGTCACCGTGCTGGGGATAGCTTATGTTGCTTCCCCAGACGTACCCTCGGGCAGGATGTCGAGGGGGAGGTCGTCTTCTTCTTCCGCCGTTACCACATTGGCGGTCAAGACAGGAGCCTTATCATCCCACTGGTGGTAGACCCGAGGTTGTTTTCCTTTAGTTATCGCCAGGAGCTGCCTTGCGGCTTCTGCTCTTCGAGTATTCGGCCCTGGCCGTGCGGCCAATTTAGCCAACTCGCGGGGATCTTCAGGAAGTCCCTTGTATCGGCCGAATATGCCGGCCATGTTGCAGGCGAAGACCTGCATCCTTCTTCTCTGTCGATGGACCCTTCTCTTAGCCCGATCTGGGAAGGTCATCCTCTCGAACACAGAAGTTCTTCTTGTTTCTTCCCGCCTAGGGGCGGCTTCATCGACTTCGGTCCCGAAGCCGTCATCATAACCATTGTCGTCAACCGATGACACCATCATCTTTTCTCCTACATCTTCTTCATCTGCCATTGATGGGCAGTAGTCTTCATTGGCGGTGGCTGCTTGCATCAACCGCTGCTGCCCAAGCGAGGGGTTGCCTAGCCCTCGAAAATAGTTCTTGACCAAGTTGGTCATCTCTTCTCGACCCCGTTCTTGATGCAGCACGGGGGACAGTTGTCGACCTCCCACAGGAGGGGTATAAGCTAGCCGAGCTCTGTTGGCGGGTTGCTGGAATTTTCATCCCACAGCAGGGACGTTGGCTTGGCGGGCGCAGGCCCAGAAACTTTCACGGCGCGGAGGGTCCGCAACTACTTCTTCTTCTTTCGGGGTCAGGCCCCTTTCTCTCCTTTCTTCCGCTCCGTCGTGAGCAAGGTGGCGGCGGACAGGTGCAGCTTGATGAACAGGTTGGACCCTTTTGGGGACCCACACCTGTTTAAATTTCCTTAGCCTAGGGGCCAACTTCTCTTGGCCGTAATGGCCGGCTTCTTCTCTTTCTGCCCTCCTTCCAGCGAGGGCTTGATATGAGTTACGGACGGGGATGGAAGGGACAACCCGATCCGGGACTATCCGCGCATCACGTCTGTTGAGGAAGACATGCATGCCACCAACCATCATAGATTTACCGGATTGCGAGAGGGTTCCGGTAACCACAGCAGTACTCCTCCAGATTTGCTTGCGCTGACGTCCTCCGGAGTTCCTGTTGACAGCATCGGGGCGGACCCCATGGACAGCATGGTGCACCAGGCAGCTGGCGACCAAGGTTGGACTCTTGAGCGGGTCGTGGCAGCATCGGGCCTTCAGAGGCTCCATGTTCTTCGTAGCTCCCTCGACAGGCTCCGAGGGTTCCACCTCCAGCATGTCTACGAAGGCTAACCCCAAGAAGTTGGGGAAGCCAACGGTGGCAGGGAAGCTGCCGAACACCGTGGGCACCGCCAGGTACCCTTGCGCATGGCCATCAACAATTGAAGGGCCAAAGCCGACGCCAGTCAGCCCAGTTGTCGTCATCGTTCACCTGCAAAGACAAACCAACCAATGAGCAGCAACCTTTGGGAGGGCCTCGAAACCCAAGTATCTCGGCAAAGAGATGAAAGGTGACACTGGTCCCACCGGGCGTGCTAGACTGTTTGCGATGGGATCTTTTCGTTCTGGTTTTTATGATTATCGTTTGGGTTTATTTTGTTTATTTCACGTGTCGATTAACCAATTAACTAACTGGTAGCTAACTGGCTAGTTGACTACGCAGGCGTGCCAGTCACGTACGTGACGAGTTTATTATGCGCTCGTTCTGACCCGTATCAGGCGAGAGAGAGGTTCGGTCGGGACCAGCAGTCTGCCAAACCCTAAAGGCTACGGCGTTAATTACATCCCCCACGAGGAGGGAAAACCTTTGATTAATTGTCGAGATGGTGGGCTGTCGAGGCCAGAATAAAGATGCAAAGGTATAAACGTGACTAGGACACGTAAGGTTCTTCTATATGTCATGCGAAAGAGGCATGGTTCATTAAGTTGGGTACCCTCGATACGTGGTGGAGGACATAGGTCCAAAGACCACCATCGCGCATGGCAAAGACTTCCAATCAGGAGTGACCCAGACCTTCGTCAATGCCATTTAATATACCGGAGGGAATCCATGCAGGCATGCAGGCATGATGCTCATGACAACGTTAAGCATAGTCGCAGAGTTGCAAAGATGAACAATGATCAATCAAGTTTAATAGACCCCGCTAAGGGGACGAAAGTGGCAACGTAAGCATGATGATGAAAGTAAAATGCTAACAAACATGGTAGTAAAAGCAAGATGGCTCGGGCTTGGATAGCCCCTTTCTTATTCGATTTATTATTAGTTTGGGTCACTGATCTCGACCGCGGGAGACGAGGATCGCTCCGAGGGCGGGGGAGTGATTACAACAGCATAATGGTTCAAAACCGGCGCGACCACGCGTAGGGATAGGTTTTCCCGGTGCGGCCAAACGTAGGTAAGTGGTCTTCATCTGGCGCGGCCTTAACAAATGTTAAAATGGCGTGGTGGGCTAGGGGCGCTCCGGTTTAGGGCGGGCCGGGAACGAGCCACTTGAAAACAAAATTTTATGAGCGTAAGGTTATTCCGACGGGGGGGGGTACCGCGCCGTATTAAGGCGCGTCGGATTAGGACCGCGCCATTTTAGCTGATTTTTGATGAATTTTGAAACTATTTAAGTTTACTGGGATTCTGTTAAGGGTTTTGAAGTTAATTGGGCTAATTACTTGTTTAATTGAAGTCCGGAGCCCTTCCAGAATGAAGTGATGAGCTAGTGTGAGGTCCATACTCGAGCACTAGGGTCCTTTATCTCAGAACAAGTGTTTTATTGGAGCCATTTACACAAGTGCTCTTATCAGTTAAAAGAGTTCTATCAAAAATTGGGAGGAATCTCCCCCATCCCTGAAGGACTGCAGGGGAGAAACAGGGTCATACTCACTCGTGGAGTAAGCCCCTAAATAGCCGGTCTGCATGGTGGCAGCCAGCAAACCCAAATCGGACAGGATACCCCGAGGACTGGCCTACGAGGGATACCAAAGTTCCGTGGGTGGAAGCAGAGGGATGAGGCAGCTGATGACGGAAGCAACAACCCGAGGGCTGGCCTACGAGGGGTGAGCAACCTTCAGCATGCACTTTATCCATTAGCAAAAGAGCGTCAGGGAGAGAGGCCCCGAGGACAAGCCTACTAGGAGCGTTCGTCCCTTAGCCACCACAGAATCCTGGGAGGCTGTGGATTTAACATTGTTGGGCTGAAGCCCCTGTTGTTATCAGCCTTTCGGCCCGTAGGAAGCATCCATCACTCAGAAGTAGAGTTCCCTTGACCGATTGGTAGCTCTGTGAAGCAGTGGGGGATATCCCCCTCCCTGGGTGATTAGGAGGAAACCAACGGGACTCGAATAGTTTAATAGCCGTGAACCACAAATGAAGGAAGTGAGGCTTCTCGGTGTTGATAGCCTACCCGTTACTGGGTTAAGATATTAATGCTCGCGAGACTGGGTTGCCATCCACAGGAGAGAATTCAAATAGCAGCCACGGAGAGAGAGACAGTTGATATCTATGGCGGGAACAATTATCCACATATGCATATACACGAATGGCTGGAGCGCAGTGGTCACGAGGCGAACTCCACTATTCCAGAAGCAGCACCTGCCTCCTCTGAGCTACGGAGAAATGCAAAGAGGGAGGAAGGTCAAGGTTGGATTTCGTATCAAAATGGAGAGAAGCGTGTGCACAGGCACAGGCACGGAGGACCCAGGGAGGGGTTATCTATGTGGCCCAGGGCATACCAGGGCGTGTTCGGAATCTGGGGAAACCAGAATCGTAAAGCTATATACGGGAAGACACTAATATATATATATATATATATATATATATATATCGAATGAAATAGCAATGGAAGAAGAGGACACGGCATTGAGTATTCAATCCACCAATATATTCATATACGAATGCTATCATTCCATCGACGAAGGAAGCTACATGCATATCATGAGTTCGGTGCCGGCATCGCGGCACGGCCACCGTTCTGCTCGTAGGGGAGCTCACAGAAGAGCAATAGAAAAAGAAAGAGGGGTGGCGGAGAAGGGGGGAGGGGTTGGCTCATATCATCGCCATCCCTCACCCCTCTCGCTTACATTCGATGGAGAGAAAACAAGGCGGGGAAGAAATAGAAACGCAGGCGCCCACCTATTCCAAGAACAGAGTGTCGGGGACACCTTCTTCTTCTCCGGCTCCGGAGGGCTTCAGGCTGAGGGTGGAAGACGGCGGCGAAGGGTGCTCAAAGCAACCCTGCTTCACTCGCAAGAAACCCTCTCTCTCTCCCCGATGATTGGCTCTCAGACCCTTTCTCTTATCTCTCAATTTTCTTCTTTTTGAAAACCTCTTCACCTCCTTTTTTTTTCTTCTGTTTCGAATTGCCATTTATACAGGAACGGGTTTGAAGTTTAATCTGGCGCGGAGAATGGCGCGCCGGAGAAGGGACTTCTACTATAGGCACGCCGGATTTGAGGGCGCTGGTTTAAGGGGGGGCGCGCCGGATAAGGGCGCTCCGTATTAGCACCTCCCGTCTGTTGCAGGTTAGCCGGTGAGTCCGGGGATGGTTCCGGGAGTCACCGTGACCATTCATCTTACTGCCGCTCTTCGAAACCTTGACGAGAAGCCTTGTCAACGCTCTCAGGATGGTGTACGGTCTTCTCAGAATCTTGAGTGTCTTTTGTTTGAACACGTGGGTTTTCCGCTGACACGGCTTTCAGCACTATGATTCGTGCTGCTAGCTCAGTCTGGCTTGTGTTCAAAGCTTCTTGGAGGGTGGAGTAACACCCAGGATAGTTCCGCTTTGACCGGGTGATCATTTGGCCATTAACGGGCCCAACTTGGCGAGAAGCCGTACCTGCGCCGGGTAGCCGGGATCTTCCGCCTATAGAGCCTTCGGTCCTTCGTCCTGAAGAGCCGAGGGAGCTTTTTCCATCTCAGGAGAGTCTTTCATGAGGTGGGTAGCCACCGGGTAGACCGTTGTCCTTGGTCGGACAATGGGTGTAGTGTATGCGGCACGATGAAGTTGATGCCGATTCATTGGGCAGGCTTGGTCACACTACCGGTTGGTTGTGAATTCATCTTGACTTTTCCTGAGGTGAAGTCCCTGGCATTTATCCCTGGTGACTCGAGGCCCTGGCAGCTTGAGAAGTCCTTAATATGTTGATATTTACCGGCTTCTGTGCTTCAGTGAGCCATGTCATTCGTCTTCGAGGCTTGATCGCCGCGAGTGATATTTTGAGTGCCAACATGATAATATCAAAAGAATTTGAAATCTTTCAAATTCGGCACCCATTGGTGAAAATGGTCTATCGCAAGACCGCTAACGCCAAGAAAGCGGTCGCCGCACAACCGCTAACCATTGTCAGTTCCGTGAGAGAAAGAAAACATGAAAAGGTAGGATTTTTCATGTCCAAATCACCTTGGATCGACTCTATCAACTAATTAGATAGGTCTAGAAGGATTGTAGATCGAATAGAAAGTCTACTTGGGACTCTAAGTTCGTTCTAATCCTCAAACCCTAGCAAAAACCTATAAATAGGTCCCAGATTTGGCGTGTGCGACCCTTACTTTTGGCACGCATAGAACTTAGGTAAGGAGGCCGATTCTGAGGTAAGTTTCTTCTTGGGATTTGTTCATTATACTTAGAACTAACAATCTTCCATTTTTTGTTCTAGGAGATCAAGCTTACAGGAAGTTAGAGACGTCCAAAGTTGTTGATTCTACATTAAGAACTCAGGAATTAGTGTGTCCGACCCAAGAAGATCAAAGAAATCAGAGCCCTAAACGAGGTAATTAGATAGAGATTTTTTAAAACTTTATGTTCCCCTTTGTATCTTCTACTTACCCTCAAAATTTCACGTCCATAGGTGAAGGGAATCAAGAGTTAGAGGGATGTGAAGTTGCTGATTTAGAGCAAGAAAGTGCAGAAACTAGGGCTTGATTCCAGTCAGAAATTAGAGGTTTAGAAGAATTAATTGAGGTAGTTTATCTCATGGATGGCTTAAATTTAATGTCAGGAACAAAAGCTCTCTTGTTTCATTCATTTTCATGCTTTATGCTTTGAGCATTTTATGTTTTACTTAGGTCTATGCATTTAGTCTAGTCTTCATGCATAATACTTAGCCTAATGAAGTAAAAATTGAATTTTCCTTGTAATCACATAACCTATGCATATTGTTGGCCTTAAATTGTTCTATCATGATCATGGAAGTTAAAAATATGTTGATTTTCAGGCGTGATGTGTCATAGGTTAAGCATATTCTATTGTTTTCATTAGACTCAGTTTTTCACAAGAAGAAACGGTCTTACCGTGGACTGCTAACAGAACTGTCGCGGTCGTGCGATAAATCGCTAACCACAAGTAGCGGGCGTCCATTTGACCGTTTTCTATTTCTAAATTCTACATTATTTTAACCTGAGATTTAATGCGGGTTTGCCTTAATTATTATATGTTAAGCCTAGAAAAGTAAGTTTTATTCCTGGTTTGACTACTGGTTTTATATACTTAGTTGATCTCATTGTTATCATGATTGTTTTCATATTCATGCACATTGGTATTATTTTTAACTTATGTTAATTGATGATCAAAATCATATACTTTTGTAATTAAATACATGTTTCTAAAGTTAGATGATTCATGATTTAACTCGATCACTGTTTTATCATGAATTTCTTTCTCATCTAAGAGTCGTTTTCTTAAGTACATGGCACATATCCCGGTATGTTGTCATTAGTTACACTTTGCACATTAGAAATATAATCTTAGACATGATGACCTCTCCTTTGGATATTCCTTCCAATGGACTAGAAAATCTTATTTCAAGGCCTCCGTAAGACTCCGCGAGCCTGGGATTCCCACTAGGACGCCAAGCTGGTTGTACCAATTAAAACCCAATTACCTAGAAAGCACTTATATCGATGTTTTATATTTCTAGAATTAGCGGCCTTCTGGTTGACCGCAAACGACTACTAATGGGCCTGCATTTGACCGCTAACGGATCCCTAACGGCCATACACTAGACCGCTAAAGACTCCAGATATTCTGTTTTTAAAATATCAGATTCTATTCATTAACGGTCCTGTACTAGACCGCCAGGGGCAAGAGACAGTCTAGTAATTGACCACTAGCAACCAGAATTTGATTAACCTGGGATTTGACTCAAGGGTTGATTTTCCTAAGTTCGTAGATGGTCCAATTGATTATCTAAAACTTGTCACATTATTCCAAAGTTATCTAAGTAATTTTGAAAGTTAAAGAATGTACCGTTATGCTGTCGATTTATTTTCATGGCATAACCTAGTTATTAAATGCATTTATTGAAATTCCTTATTCTCAATAGAAGCATTCTTATTTTTGGTTACTTTATCATTGAACTATTGTTGAAATTGTATATTCTTGGCCGTATAAACGTGGAAGTAGCTTGATTTATACTTGAAGATGCAGTTCGAGCACTGATTGTGTTCAAGGACTCTATGCTAGTCCCCTCGACTGATTGTCAGAAACATACTATATAAACATTGGATATGATCCTACTGGCGTCGCATTGCGCTGGGAGTACTTTCTCTATAAATAAATGAAATATCTATGGAAATCCATGGGTGAAAATCCACATAAATTCACGAAGTACTTGTTACTAAGTGAAAAGTACATTCTTGCTTGTTACATGACTTTCTAGTACATTCTTGTTCATGAAAGGCCATAATTAAATTCTTTCTTGATCATGCTTGCTCAATCATATTCTCGATCTGCCTTGTTACTTTGATTTTTATTCGCATGGTTCATCGTATTTGCATGATTTATCTTATTTCTTTAGAGCTAAAATATTAATTACTTTAACATTGCCAATCATGTTGATATGAAGATACCTACTCGGCAAGTGTGCTCATTACCTACTTTCTCAATGTTTCAGGAGATTCAAGTGAATCAGATTCGAATTACTCAAGTAGCGGGTCCGAGAGCGATTAAAGGTTTCATGGATTCGAGAGAAGACCTAGAATGGTTGAAATATGTCCAGATTGAGTCGTTATATGTAATTTTTCTTTTTATTGAGCCAAAAGAGTCGAATATTTATGTACTTAGATTATGATTATTCGAAATGAAATAAAAGTGAAGTTTGATTAAATTATTGTGTAATTACTTTGTGTGATTGTTATTGCGCTCTGATTATATTGCTTGATCGAGGCTTACCATGCCGGCTGTTCGCGTTCCCGATTATTTTCGCTGCATAATCTCGGGGCATGACAGTTTACCCTTCTGCGAGCCACAAGTCAAGTCATGTCACAAGAGAGTGAGTGGGATGTCTAAAGTCTAGCAAGCAAATACTCCGGTGCAAGCTTAAACACCATGGTCAATCAACTCCCATGGGCACAAGTACTTTTGGGTGCTCCTCCCAGGACAAGACTAGGCCCTATACGCATAGCATTGAGTCATGTATTCTTTGACATCCACTCTCATTTTATAGATAATATAGAATTTCAAGGCTTAACCACTATAGGATATATATAAGGTAGATTTTCGTGAATGGAGTTCAAGGGTCGATGTAGGGACGAACTGAGTGTAAACCTCATAAAACACACGGCATATTAGGAATCTGGCGGCTCTCGGCTGCCACATAACACTTAATTGGCGCCCTTCGGGCAGCCACTATATTTAGAAATGGCGCCCTCCCAGAGGGGCACCCATTTTGGGACAAGGCAGGCTCTGAAAAAAATAAGAAATCAACACTTGAGAAAATGGCGCCCAGATAGGAGCCACCATTTAAATGGCGCCCATGGGACTACCTTTATTTCATTACTTGGCGCCCAGAGGGCTTCCTTCATTTCAGTAAATGGTGCCCAGGGGGCTGCCATTATTCAGGTAATGGGCGCCTGCTTAAGGGGCGCCCATTCCAGTTCCCATATTTTTTTTCTTTTTTGTCTTAAAGAAATGGCGTCCCTACAGAGAGTCATCAATTAATTGATGACCCTCTGGAGGGTCGTTATTTGACTAATTGGTGCCCTAGACAAGGGCACCCATTCTTCTTGCTGTTCTACACACCGAGCACGTATGTTTTAAGACTCAAAGCACTATTCAAAATGTCAAAGGTTCAAGAAATCAGGAACTAGGAACATGGATAGATAGAGAAAATTATCAGGATCTCAGAATCATGCTCATGTAAAAATATTAGGGTATAGTTTCATAGATATTAATTTTTGAACATGGTGTTATTTAATTTCTAGAAAAATGAATTAGCGACTGTCTGGAGGGTCTTCAATTAATGGGCACCCATGCCTGGGGCGCCCATTTAGAAATGGCGACCAGGTGATGGGCGCCCATTACCTGATGGCTGAAGTTTTGGATTTTTTTGTAAAACATGATGTATATTTAGTAAAACATGATATATATTAGACCTAAGCATGCTATATTTTAAGACCGTAAAACTAGTGTAATAGGATATATTCGAATTCTGTAAAAGCAGTGTAACAGACTATGTATAAAACCAGTGTAACAGGCTATAGTTGATCTACTTAAAACCCGTGTAACATGCTATATATTTGGCCGTAAAGTCAGTGTATATTTGATCTGAGTAAAGCTGTGTAATAGGCTATATAACATGGGAGATAAATTCTACTACTTCTACGCATGCATGCTATGTTACCCTATTTAGCTGCTAGTTAGGCCAGATCTTGAGAACACCTACCTGTTGGTGCTGTTAACGTGGTATAATTATGGAATAGAATAAGAATCCTAGCCCTCCACATTCTCTGTAGTCAAACTCCCAGCAGCAAAATGTAGCACGCAGGATGAGGATACGTCTCCTGCACATGAAGAGAAACATTAGATCTCTCTTCTTCAGGTGGAGACAGGAAAATGGTAGGATAACATTTTCTTCTGCAGCAGGACAACAGGAATGCCATCCCACCTTCGATGGACAAGAATAAATTATCAAGAACGGACACCTATGGCCACAGAAGGGTCCTTTGCTAGCGAGAAGGGTCCCTTGCCAGCGTAAAAATGCTGTTTGTGCTTCAAACCCTTCTAGAAGAGGGGTCCTTGTGTCTGCGGGAATTGTCGCCCTAGATAGGGGCGCCCATTTCCTGTGTTTTGGAAAAGGCCCCAGCCCTTCACATGTTGATCTTTAAGTGGTCTTTAAGATATATATATATATATAGTTGGTTGGTTGCTTAGTTGGTGATGTGGGAAAAAGGTAAAGCCCTTCATGTGCTGGTGTCTAAGCATATTAATAATGGGTTGGATGGGGGCCCAGGAAGGGAATTAGCACCCATGCATGGGGGCTCTAATTGGGGAAATGGCACCCTGGTAAAGGGGCGCCCATTCCCTTGGCATGGGAAGAGGGAAAACCCCTATACGTCATCAATGTGTTGGCTGTAAGGTGGCCTTTAAGTGATGTTGGGCCTTGTATATTTATATAGTGGCCCTCATGAGGTATATTTCTTTTCATAAGGCCTTCATGTAGAATTATTTATTTAGAAAAAAGTTAGATTTCTCTGTCATTTTCATCGAGGTGCTACACTATAGGTCGACTCAAACAAGGCTAGGTCGATGGAATTCAAGGAAAATCGACCAACAGAACCTGGCACTTAGCCAGTTAGAGGGGTTACAAAGGAGCCACTTCAGGTGTCAGGCGGTCATGTCTGGGCCGCAACCAGACGGTAGCGGTCCCAGAAGGACCGCAATTACCAGGACATCCCAGATTTCGGGCTGTGGAAACACGCAAATCGATCAAGTCAATAGGTTCAAGTTTTGGGGGTACAACCCGCCCGGTGTCCTAGTGGGAATCCCAGGCTTGCAGGGGCTTACGGAGGTCTCGTAATGGAGGTCCTAGTCTGATGGAAGGAGTATCCGACGGAGAGTCCCAATCATTACAAGATTAAGGGCCAATAAACAACGAAAAATGAAAGTATAGCGGTCAGCCAGCACCACCGGAGTGGGGTAACTATCAAACAATCCTAGTAATTTTTTTCCATAATGTCCATTAATCAATGAAGTAAATATTTCATAATCGAAGGGTTTTATATGTTATAAGAGAAACAAGAATTTAGATATGATGGTAGATGACCATAGTTAAATCAGGTATTACACATGTTCCATATAGTCCATTTAATTAAGTGTATTTCTGCCTTACACATGCTTGTTGTGTCTCCTGGTTTTGATGATAACAAACCATAGTTTATTGTTGAATCCGTGTGGTGTGATTAATGATTCTGTTTAAGTTGTGATTTGGACAAGCTCAGGTGTAGGACACTCAAGTGTTGACCTATCATCTAGACATGTCAACACTCCATGAAGAAACCATCCTTAAACCAGTTCTGGTTGAGCTCTGGCGTGAGCAAAGTGTCGACACCTCCTACGACGTGTCGACACTGTTGACATCCATTTTTTGCCGACAAGTTGAGTCATTTCTATTACCATCATTTATTGATGCCTCGAGTTGTCCATTACTCATTGGGCTATTTTTAGGTAGCTTATTGGGCCTATTTTATAGATACCTCCCTCCCTGACTAGGTCTGCTTCAATTCAGGGCTTAATAGGCCTTGATTTTGCTTGATTTATCACATTTTATCAAATTTCAAGTGTCCAGCGTTTGCGTGGCCAATCGCATGACCTTCAGTAATTGAGCGGTTGAGGGTTAACCGTTTATCTATTTATTGGATATTGAGGTGATTTTTCTAAATTTCCACCGACAAGCTTTTTGAACGGTTCATATACAGCCGTCCAGATCCATGGAACGGTATGCTTATGACCGTCCAGATCCCAGAGTCCCAGATTCGTTGGTTGTTCAGGTAATTATCTAATTTAGTCTGATTTATCACCGACAGGCGTTGGACGGTTGATTTGTGACCGTTCAGTGAGCTGAGTGGTCCATTAAAAATCGCCCAATTCATGAGAGTCCATCGATGAAAATATCGGTCAGTTCGATGGATATTTTGATAATATTTCTCACTTACGACGGTCTGGTAACCGACCGCTTAGTGTATTGGGCGGTCTATCGCGTGACCGTGCAATGGCCCGATTGTTGAAAAACTAAGGGCTTTTCTCTCTCTATCTGTGGTTTTATCCTTGATTTGTTCCAACCATTTCTCCATGGTTTCTCAACCAAATGAGGCGCTATTTCGACTGGTTGGAAGATAATCACATTATCTATAGATTTTCTTTTGATATCTCGAGCTAATATTCATTGGAAACCCTAATTTTGGGGCTAGTTTTTTAGGCTCTATAAATAGACCCTAAGGGCAAGCTTTGAAAGGGGGGGGATTTCAAGGTCGAGGTGAAGCTCTGCCAGATTGTTGAGTGACCCAAGACATGGAGGGAGGCCTTCTACGTCCGCATAGGCCTCCGGTTCAGGGAGTACACTGTTTGTTTGAGTTATTAGTTCACGAGTCCCTCCGTTCATTTTCTCATTGCATGCATCGTTCTCCTTTCTTCCATTTGTTCTTCTTCATTCTTTCATCGCATTACATACATCCTCCTATGTTTTTTTGGTGCCCCTAGGGGTTTAAAAACCTCCAGGTATCCCCCATTTCATTTGGTTATGTTCGTTTCCTTCTCTTTCAGCATTTACTACACACTTTAGTTCTGATATTGGGTCCCTTTTTGCGTTCTACACTTTGTTTTGTAGGTCAGCATCATCGCAACACGAGGCCCACTCCTCCTGGCCGGCTGGGATGGGTGGAGGTAGAGATCCCATGTTTTGGAAGTTGGTGGTACAGCGCGGTCTTCTTCTATCCGTTCTAGGGACAGGGCAGCCGTCCATCGACCGTCCAGTTCTGTTCAGCGGTGGATACCGAACCGTTCTGCAATCCGGCTGCTCTTCATCCCGCGTTCGCCACAGCACTGCCAGGCGGTCTGTCGAGCGACCGCGCATCTTAAGGGCGATTCTTCCAGAGCCGTGTATTGCTGCAGTGCTATTCTAGGCGAGTGTCTCCCCTTTCTTTCCAAGGTACAGTGTACTTGCTTACATTCGACACCTCGGTGGCGATCACACACATTCCACATCCTTCCCCCTGTTATTTACACATCGTTTAGTTCTTTACATTAGCACGGTAAAGAAGGGGTTGGAAGGGTAATCAAAAAGGGAAAGAAGGAAAAACAAGTCAACACCCTCTTTTTTTAGCGATCACGGTGGGACAACTAGTGCCCATCGTGTTAGTGTTTTGCTGACCTATCTATGTGTCTTGTTAGTTCCTTTCTTTAAGTATTTAAGGTTGCTTGTTGGTCCACCTTGCATTCTTGTTCTCTGGTGTTTACGCGGTCATTTGTGAGCCGCCTATTTCCTTACGCGGCTGGCGATTGGCCGTCCCGAGATTGTCACAGAACTCCTGTCGTGCCAACCACCCAGCGGTTCCTTCTCGACCGTCCACCCCCCTCGCGCGGTCTGTCGAAAGACCGCCCATCTAGGTACACTTCTGAGCTCCAGTCTTCGGTCATTTCAGCATTTTGCGTCTTTTCTTTGTTCCTTTTGGCATTACTCCCTACTCTTGCACGGTCCACCCCAGACCGTCTGCTCTCCCTGAACGGTCTATTCCAGACCGTGTACTCATAGTGAGCGATCTTCATCAGACCATCCTTTACTGCTACAGTGCACCCGAGGCTAGCATCTTGATCATTGGTTCATATCATTACATATATATATTTGGTGCTGCTTGATCTCCCCCTACTGTTGTTCTATTACTACATGGTTGTGTTCATCTCATTTTCTTATATTTGCTTGATTGCCATTGCTTGCTAGATCTAGGTTAGACTTTGCATGCACCCCGGTGCACGTAGGATCATATACACTTTTCATTAGTAGTTGTCGTCTCCATACTCCTTGGAGCCGACTAGGGGACCTTGCTGAGGACCTCCGTAAGCCCTCGTGAGCCATGGATTCCCACAAGGACGCCGGGCAGGTTGTACCATACCATCTCTCAGTCTAGGGTTTTACATCCGTAAAGGGGAATGTCCCTTAGAGTCACCCAGTTTCCCATTCGTACCCTGGTTATGTACCTTGTGGTTGAGTGAATTCATATATTAATTAACCCACTAAGGTCCTAAAAAAGGAACTTATAAAGTTTTCATGCATCATTCGTAACTTGGGTGTTTAATTGGGTGATTCTTCTCTCATCTCTTCCCCCCATTGTGTGTTGCCTCCATATCATCTTGTTAATTAGGCCCATAGGCTAGTTCATCTTTGCGTCCCTCCATTTAGTTACATTTGTCCTAGGTTCGTTTCTATCCTTGCATTTCTTTGAAATTCACTATATAAAGTCTCCATTTCTCCCATGGAGCCCTTCTCTTCTGTCCAGTATTCCTCATCTTCCCTATCCTCTTACCCCCTCATGGATTCCTCTTCCTACGCGGGCCCATCGCCTCATTCATCGAATGGGCCTTATTCTCTTCACGGGCCTTCTTCTTTCAATGGGCCTACTCCTTTTAACGAGCTTTCCTATCCCGCTCGTGCTGTTCCTGGCCCAATCAATTCTCATCCCCACATACATGATCCTTCTAGGCCCATATATCCTTCTACTCCCGGAATGGGCTTTCCTTCTTCTCAGGCTGGGTCCCTTTATTCGGCCCATCATCATCCTGGTCTAAACTTTCACTCTCTTGCTCAGGCTGGCCCACATTCTTCTCGGACTCTTCCCACCGGGGAGATGATAGCTCAAGCCCAACGCCAGCTTGATGAATTGTAGCGACGAATTAATCCCCAAACTTCTTTGGATGCCCCGTTTGTCTTTCAAGGTCTTCAACTTCCACCACGTTCACAAATTTCGGCTTATCATTGCTATGGTGGAGTCGGTGACCCCTACGTGCATTTGAAGGAGTTCATTTATGAGTCGGCCCAATTCTGACATGACCAATGTTTAATGGCTTGTTGTTTTGGTCTGTTGTTAGAAGGCCCGGCTCGGGATTGGTTCTTTTCATTGCCGCGAGAGCAAGTGGTGAATTTTCAAGCCGTCCAAGCAAGATTTATTTAGCAATTTCGAGACCAGGTCGGGCCCAAGTACTCTATGGTAGATTTGGCCTAAGAAAAGATGAAGCCCGACGAGGAATTCTTCACATTTTCCGATCGCTTGCGTCGCCTAGCCGCGCAAGTTTCGGGGCATATTCCGGAGGGCGAGCAGATTAAAATGGTTATTTCTAATGCAACGCTCGAGCTCAAATGCATCTTAGCCCTGAACGATATCACTTCATGGTAACAACTCTACAGCCGACCCCGCTTCATTAGCCAACAACTCCTAGTTTCCCTTGACTACAAGTCTCCTCCACCTTCGCCTTCCACATATACTTTCTCTCCGCCATCCCCCACGAGTCAGCACTGCACTACATATCCCTCCACGAGTCGGCCTCCCGCTCCCACTTACCCATATACCTCCCCATGTCGCTCCACTACATCTTCCTTCACAAGTCAGCCCTCCACTATTTTATTTCCCCACACCTCTCCACTTCCGGTCAAGGAAACGTCACACCCCGAGCGGGTGGATGCCGTCTATTATATTCCCACTCCCTCCACACCTCCACATCATTCTAGCCCTCCACCTTCACCTACGCGGTTCCCCTTGCCCACGCAACCTCTACTACCATCCCCACTACCTTCTCATACCCCTCGACATCCACCTTCTCCAAAGCAGGTTCTCCACCTTTCGTTGCCAGAATCTTTCACAGATATTTTCAGGGCTTTGATGGCCACCCATGCGTTGTAACTCCCTCTGGTCATGCCTCGCCAACCCGCGGTCGGAAATTTATTCCAGTTCTGCGAGCTTCATCGTCAACAGGGGCATTTGATTGAGGATTGCCCCGAGTTCCGAAAACTTGTTTACAGCTTGGAAGACAAGAGGATGATTGATTGGACTGTCATACATTAGGTTATTTTGGATCTTCGCAAACAGCAGCAGCAGCAGCAAGTGCCGCCCAGGCAGCCGTCTTCGTTTCAAGACCATGGGCACCCCTGTGATTCTTTAGTTGATGAAACACCCGCTCTGCTGTCTATCTCTTCTCCTGTCCCATCTCCTTCACCTATCTAAGCCTCTGCTCAGGCAAATACCCCTCTTTCACCCTCCACTTCCACCACCACTCTTTCTCCCAAGGTCGCTCGACGTATCGTGTCGATACGTTGAAGAGCGCCGCCACCTGCCACTTCATCCACTCCACCACCACGTTCACCCTCACCCCTATCGCCATCTCCATTATCCCCATTGCCATCACCGTCACCGTCATCACCTCCTATCATGATGATCCCATTTTCGTCGCCATTACAACCATTCCCGCTACTGATGCTGATCCCTTCACCGTCATTGTTCGAGCCTAAGCAAGCTACTCCTACACCCATGCCTCTACCTTTGCCTTCCTCTCTTCCCACACCCCCACCTCTGTCTTTGCCTCCACTAGAGCCCATCATCGTTGCTATCCCTACATCGCTCACATTGACTTTACCCCCACTTATGTTGTGTCTCTGAGGTCATTTGAGTCATTCTGTGGTCTCTTGGGTCATTCGACATCATTCTATAGTCATATGAGTTCTGTGGTATTCTTGGTTTTGATAATGTCTTAACACTATTAGTCATTGTTGTTTATCACTCTCCATGTATTTGGTTTCATGATGCCCATTCACAACTTGCATTATATGTTCTCACATTGCATTAATACCAAGGAACATGTGGTTCTTGAATGCTCACATAAATCTTGAAACTTTGGGTTACTTGATGATCATCCATTCGTTTAAATTCATTGTCATATGAACTTGCTCTTTTGATATGGATGGTTAATTTAGGAATGAGCTTTTCTATCCTTCTTGTTATTGAAATTCCATGAGTGTGTTTCATGGATATTTTACTTGGGGTGGTTGAGCTCTTATTTCTTGATCTTTAGCTCAGAACACTTGTGATTCAAAGTGTTCACATATAACTAATTCATGAGATTTCATATGTGTATTTCATACATTTATTATATGGATTATTGAGCTAAAGTTCTAATCCTTTTTATATGATTTTGCAGGCCAAAACACTCAATATATATTCCCCAAGATCAAAGGAGTTTGATGCCACAGAGTTCGGAAGGGTTACAATGACATTTGGGGCTGAATTGTGTTAATCTGGAATTTACTGTAGCTTTAGGTCGACCGGCGGCACTGTAGCTAGGTCGACCGAATTTCCCAGAACCAAAAGGTTCGGGGTCTGTGACATTCCGGTCGACCGCCCCATGAATTCCGGTCGACCGGTTTTGCCAGAGCCGAAAAGTTCTGGCTGCAGCAGGTTCCGATCGACCGGCCCATGAATTCTGGTCGACTGCCAGCCCCGATGCAGCCATGTTTGACTTCGAAATCCACCTCGTGGCCAGCCCCTTTCCATGGATTTGTTTAATCAAACCTTACCTAACTTCCCATGATTTGTGGATCTGGTCTGGAGGGTGTCCAAGGACCATTCCAAGGGTTATAAAACCAACATGAGAGGGTTAGAAACCCTAGTTGATGGAGTTGATAAAGTGAATCAAGGGAGGCCATTTCGAGAGCACTGTAGCACCTCCGTGAACAGTGTTTCGGGCAGGAGTTCTTCATCCTTCCAAGGTGATTCAAGGTGAGATCTGAAGCCAAGCAACCTCCAATCAAGCAAGAAGCATTCAAGGCTTGCAAAGGTGATCAAAGCTACATCCATACACCTCTTCATCAAGTCAAGGAGATTCAAAGAAGATCAAAGCTACATCCAACAATCTCTCCATCAACTCAAGGTGATTCAAGATCATATCTCAATCCAGCAACCTCCAAGGAAGAGTAGAAGAAAGCAAGGCTAACAAGGGAAATCAAAGGAGGCTGCAAGGGTGTGTTCAAGGAAGAGGAGTTCGAGTTACTGTAGCTATGAACAGTACTCCGGGAAGAAGTTCTTCATCAAATCCTCAAGAGATTCAAGCTCCAACAAACCTCAGATAAGATCTTTTCTTTTAAGCATATTCTATATCTTGTTTGAGTGATTTCATATTTGTTCATTTTCCATTTCATTCAAACATTTGGAATTGAGAATCGTCCCTACCGGTGGTTAGTAGGAAGGTAATCGGGAGTTCTCCGATTTGCGGTGTAGCCGTCCCTGCTGACTTTGTGTGTAGGAAGACAGAAAGAGGGGTTTCTCTGTTCTGTGTTTTGGGGCGTGTCCCCGGATCAAGCTGTGTGTCAGCAAGGAAGCCTCATCGAGTTTTGGTGAGGGGCGGACGTAGGTTGCGGGGTTGCAACCGAACCTCCTTAAAAATCCCTGTGTTATGGGTTGTTTATTGTGTGTGATTGCTCTATATCTTCTAACCCCATTCACAGGTTCGTGTGCTTCCATACTTGGTTATCTTGCTCACATACATATGCACTTTGAGTGATTAACATAGCATACACACACACGCACGGTTGTTGCAAGCTATTGCATGTTCATCTATGTGTTATGCTTTGTAATTCACTTAAAGAAGTGTGGACGTTTCATAGCTTGTAATTCAAATCTTTCCATTTGAGCCACTCTACTTAATTCCGCTGTGCATTGTGCCTAAGTGATTCATTCACTTTATAAGAGTGGTTTAAGCTTCCGCTAGATAAGAGTTTTTAAATAGGCCATAACTTGTGATAGGATCTATTCAACCCCCCCTTCTAGATCCGTTTACACCTCACGGGACCCAACAAGTGGTATCCGAGCAAGGCTCTGTCATTCCCAGATCCAACGATCTGCAGGGAAAGATCCCGGTGTTTGTTATTTAGATGGATTCACATGCTACACTTACTTCCACCCATTTATGATGGTTCAAATTTTTCTACATGGGTTGGAAGAATGTTCATCTATGTTAGCTCCATAGATCCACAATTGTGGACTCTTATATACAATGGTCCTCATGAGCTGCCATCAAATTCAATTGATTGGTTAGCCGAACATGAGACCAAACATAATGATAATCGTCTTGCATATAACTTAATTACAGCTACAGTTGATCTAAGACTAACTCATCTTGTGTCCTCTTGCAGCACAGCCAAGCAAGTATTGGACAAGTTGGTTAAAATCCATGAAGGGAAGGAACAAGAACAAGAATGCTTCATGGCCGACCGTATAGAACAGTCTAGCAATGCATCTTCATCACAGGTAAACTCTGACACTGAGGAATTCACTTTTGAAGAGCTTATGGAAGCCTATGATGAGTTGATTACTCAATACAAAAAGGTCAAATCAGAAAATAAAAATTTGAAAAAGGATCTCAAGAAAATCAACCAAAATGAAAGCTTGTTTTGTAAAAAGTGTTCTATTATTAAAGAGCTTAACAATACTCTCTCAGTTGATCTAGATACGCATAAACAAAGCATTGCATGTCGAAGGGAAGAAAATGAAAATCTTCATGATGAAATCACTAGGTTGGAAGAAATTGTAATAAAACTTCAAAACCAACCTAAGTCAATCTCTAATGATCAAACTATGGCCGATGGGCTAATCTATCATGAGAAGTTGATTGAAGGAAACAAAAATTCTATTTCATGCTCTGCTAATTTTGTATGTGAAAAATGTTCATTCTTGAGAAACATAAATGTTGGTCTCCATGATGATCTTGAATGGCAACAAAAACTGATTGATTCTCTGAAAGAAGAGAATAGAGAGTTGTTGGAAAAGAAAATTGAACTTGAACAAGCTGAAGAAGAATTGCATAAAAAAATGGCTGCACATGAAAAAGGCAAATCTGTCATTGATGATCACTCTGAAACTTTGCATGCTTTAGAACAACAAAATCAAAATCTTAAAGTAGTAAATGCCATGCTCAATGAGTAATTGGCAGCATGTGAAGAGGGCCTTATTGAATCTAAACAGCACATTTCCTCACTTGAAAATGAAATTCAAGGTTTGAATGATTTCCTGTCAATATTTGCCCAAATCCAAGATTTTAGATCACCGGAAGCCACCACTTCCTGTGGTCACCAAAAGGGGCATACTGCTCGAAAGAAAAGTAAAATTCAGCATGCTCATCCAAACATGCACCATAACATGCCCAATGCCATATATCATGCCTTCCACAAAATGAATGTCAATTGTTATTATTGTTGTAAACATGGTCACACTATGCATGATTGTTTGATCTTGAGAAATGATTAGCTTAGAGCAGGACAGCAAGTGAAAGGGCAAGGAAAGAAACATGTCAACACTGGCAGAGGGCTTGCTCAACAAAATTCTGTACGGAACCACATGGAGAATCAGAAGTGTCGACATTCCTATCCAGACAGGTCGACACTCCACATAGCCTTTAATAGAAATGCTTCTCTTTGCTGCTCTCATTGTGGTAAGTCTGGCCATACTATCCAAGAGTGCTGGCATTTGAAGGGAAAGCATCACCTTCATGCCATGAAAGGTAAATCCCATGCTCACCTACAAAAGCATAATCCACATGCACACGCACATGAACATAAAAAGAAAAATCAATCTTTTGTGTGTTATTTCTATTGTGGGAAAAATGGGCATGAGATATATGATTGCCTCACAATGAAGGAGGATGATGTGATTGCCCTGAAAAAGATGGGCCAAGATGCTAAACATGTTGCTAACCCACAAGGACCCAAGCAATCTTGGGTACCTAAAAATTCCAAATGAGAATTTTGGGTGCAGGATGCCTTGGAGCTGAACAAAGGATCATAAGGTAAATAAAAGCTCAAGGCGCATGTATGTACATAAACCTCTTAAGTTTAGTCATCTTGCATGTTCAGTCTTGACATGTAGATAGTGCATCATACGTCTGCCCAATGTCATTAGATTCTGCAAACTGAACTGCTCTTTGAAATACAAAACCCCCAAGGTGTGAGATGAACTTTTGAGCTTGATAACTTGTTTACACCATGCTTGATTTCAGCTATTTAACTCATGAAAAATTTGTTATGCTGATGAAGTTAATGTGATGATGAGTTGCATAAGTCTATCAGCCACATGAAATTCTTGGACTTTGGTTTTGATGATGCATGTCATGGCTGCATTTTCAACTCGTTATTCATGTTAGCATTATTCAAAAGGGGGAGTCTAGTAATTGACATCATCATGTTGCATTCAGTTCAAAATCAATTGTGAATGATTTATGTTTTCATCATCTTGTAATCACACATACCTTAATGCACATCATGTTTAGAAGACAAATGATAATGCACAATCATTTTGCAGCATCTTCATTACATTGTGCATTCACATAACTCTTAGGCTGTATAGTTCATTGCCAACCCTTGCATGTACTCAGGGGGAGTCAACATCAATCTAGCTTGAATCATTTTACATCATATCATTCTTGCATGGCCATGGTATATCAAATGTTGATGTATGGAAAGGCAGACTATGCTTGTCTGGAAGCACTCAATATGCATGAGATTTCACCTCCGCCAAGTACCATGCGTCACTTTCGCATATAGGCCATATAGCTAGGGGGAGCTGTCTCTTTGCAGCATTCATGCATATGTTTCATATTCATTATGTTGCATTTCATAAGTGTAAAATCATGCATTATGTTGGTTAAAGCATTTCATATTTCATAAGGTCAACCCCTGCATGGGTCAAGTAAACCTCTCATTGACATTCGTCATTCTATGTGACTGCAAACATCACTCCTTGCATGCTTTCATTGCATATTCATAGGGGGAGTCGTGTTGTTCTTCTTGGTTCATTCATCCTTTTTGCATCTGAACCTTAATGGTCTCCAGTGTGATAATAAGTTCAAGAGACAGACATCACTACAGTGTAAGAGCTTTCTATTATATGAACTGATGATTGCCCATTCAATGAAAAATGGTTCAGATTTAATGATTTCCTTGAAGTTCTGATATTTCTTTTGAAATCATCTATGTTCTGTGGATTTAATAGCCCTTAACTAGAGATTGCATATTATGCTTTGAATGACTATCCTGATATCTGAACTTCCAGACTTCATGACACTCTTAGTGATACTCTAGAGCTTAGTATTGTTTCTAAACATCTTGATGAGCTGGAATTCTTGAAAATCAATTTGTAGAGCAATGATGGTGTTGCACGGAGAAATATATCACGTCATCAAATCAAGTGACGAACGATATGTCATGATGTGCCTCTGTTATCTCTGTCTTAATTACTTTTGGACTCTAGGCAGAGCACTAGCATAATTGCTGAGAAATATATCTTCTCATCACCGAAATGAGATTGGATATGTCATGACGCGACTTTGCTATCTCTATTCATTCTGAAGCATTACAGTCAGTCTTGCCAAACACCTAGGGATACTAGCGTCTAAACAATGTGTATTCTTATGGCTAGGAGGCCTGTACTAGACTTGATTGCTCGTAAAATATCAATCATGTACCTTCAAATACTAAAGATATTGAAAATCAAAATATGAAACCTCTTGCTTCTATTTTAAAATTCCATGCTTTAGTCATGTTTGTTTAGCCTCAATACTAGTTTTTGTGCTATTTCCTTTGTGGTTCTTGATTATGGATGTATAAGACAAGGGAAGGTTAAACATTATCATGATATGCGCTTCTGGTTCATTTCTATTAAACCATGGATGTCGATGCCTTTTGAACTCTATTGATGATCTTGGTTTTCATTAGCTTTGAACCATATATGTTGCTCAGAGTCTGTTTCAGGTTTGCATATAATGGCTTGCTCTTCCACTACCATTCCACTCTGATCTCTAGGACTTTTGTCAGCCACTGTACCGTATCCCTCCTTTTGCTATTGGCAAAGGGGGAGAACGTCTTGTTGTGAATCCTTGCTGTGGACTTGGAAGAAAGGGGGAGATGTTGTCTAATGTTGCTTTTGAGCACTGTCAAAGGGGGAGAGTGCATTGTAGATATGGGAGAATCCAAGGGGGAGAGAACCTTCATTTATGATGAGGGTTTATGCATAGCATTCATACACTTTACTTCTCCATGCATACATATTTTACCTTCATCTGCCATATCTATATAAATAATTCAGGCTGCCATGATTACATCACCATACTACACAAGTGGTATATTCCAACAAGTGGTATCATCTTGATGCACCTTTCAAGTCGTCTCCAAAATTATTGGTGTCCTTTGTCAAATGATATCACATTGCTTTCTCATTCATTGGCATATGGCATGAGTCCTAGCATCATTGGCATCATGTTTTCATGCAATAGGGTGGCATGCATGTATTGACTTCATACAATTGTAGCTTGCATCTATCATTTCCATGCATTGCTTAGCAAATCCAAAAAATCTAAAAACTAGAAAACCACTAAAAATCTACAAAATTTGAAATCAAAGTTTGCTCCTTGGCTGCTCTATCCATCTCCTATTTGAGGAATTGAATCATGCTACTGTGGCTCCACCTCTCACACTTACTTTGTCTTTGCCAAGTCACGGGACACCACCATGTTCGATACCTCCATATCATTCTTTGGTCTCAGTCCTATAACTGGCTTTCCACAATTGGTTGTTCTCTTTGGTTATTTTGTCAATCTTAATAAGTGTACATCCATTGACATGTATTTTCACATCATTTTGTGTGCGTCAATAATGTGTGTCTCTCTTTCTCTTTTCTGGATCTTTTGATGTTGTCAAAGGGGGAGAAGATTATGTGAGTCATTCATCAAAGGATGTGGTAAGGTAAGAAGGTAAGATTATGTGAAGTCATTACTCAATGCATGTGGTGAATGTGGTAAGATTCCTCTTCTTATTCTTCAGACTCATAGTTGCCCTGTGAGTTTATAATGACTCATAGTTCAGAATGACTCATAGTTGCCATCATCAAAAAGGGGGAGAATGTTGTGTCTCTAAGGTCATTTGAGTCATTCTGTGGTCTCTTGGGTCATTCGACATCATTTTATAGTCATATGAGTTCTGTGGTATTCTTGGTTTTGATAATGGCTTAACACTATTAGTCATTGTTGTTTATCACTCTCCATGTATTTGGTTTCATGATGCCCATTCACAACTTGCATTATATGTTCTCACATTGCATTAATACCAAGGAACATGTGGTTCTTGAATGCTCACATCAATCTTGAAACTTTGGGTTACTTGATGATCATCCATTCGTTTAAATTCATTGTCATATGAACTTGCTCTTTTGATATGGATGGTTAATTTAGGAATGAGCTTTTCTATCCTTCTTGTTATTGAAATTCCATGAGTGTGTTTCATGGATATTTTACTTGGGGTGGTTGAGCTCTTATTTCTTGATCTTTAGCTCAGAACACTTGTGATTCAAAGTGTTCACATATAACTAATTCATGAGATTTCATATGTGTATTTCATACATTTATTATATGGATTATTGAGCTAAAGTTCTAATCCTTTTTATATGATTTTGCAGGCCAAAACACTCAATATATATTCCCCAAGATCAAAGGAGTTTGATGCCACAGAGTTCGGAAGGGTTACAATGACATTTGGGGCTGAATTGTGTTAATCTGGAATTTACTGTAGCTTTAGGTCGACCGGCGGCACTGTAGCTAGGTCGACCGAATTTCCCAGAACCAAAAGGTTCGGGGTCTGTGACATTCCAGTCGACCGCCCCATGAATTCCGGTCGACCGGTTTTGCCAGAGCCGAAAAGTTCTGGCTGCAGCAGGTTCCGGTCGACCGGCCCATGAATTCTGGTCGACCGCCAGCCCCGATGCAGCCATGTTTGACTTCGAAATCCACCTCGTGGCCAGCCCCTTTCCATGGATTTGTTTAATCAAACCTTACCTAACTTTCCATGATTTGTGGATCTGGTCTGGAGGGTGTCCAAGGACCATTTCAAGGGTTATAAAACCAACATGAGAGGGTTAGAAACCCTAGTTGATGGAGTTGATGAAGTGAATCAAGGGAGGCCATTTCGAGAGCACTGTAGCACCTCCGTGAACAGTGTTTCGGGCAGGAGTTCTTCATCCTTCCAAGGTGATTCAAGGTGAGATCTGAAGCCAAGCAACCTCCAATCAAGCAAGAAGCATTCAAGGCTTGCAAAGGTGATCAAAGCTACATCCATACACCTCTTCATCAAGTCAAGGAGATTCAAAGAAGATCAAAGCTACATCCAATAATCTCTCCATCAACTCAAGGTGATTCAAGCTCATATCTCAATCCAGCAACCTCCAAGGAAGAGTAGAAGATGTTAAGTACGGACTGAATAGATCTAGAGGGGGGGTGAATAGATCTAGCCCCTTTTTCAATTTATAAATCAACAATCGATTAGACCTTAAGCAAGCTATGGGTTGCAACGATAAAACTGATAGCTATAGCGACAGCAAGCAATAATAAGAGCACACACCACACGAAAAATCACAAGACAAGATTTTTAGGTGGTTCAGTCTCTTCCCGAGACTTACGTCCACCCCTTGCTCAACTTGAGCAAGGCTTCACTAAATGAGAACTTCTGATCTCACACAAACACCGCTGTCACACAGCTTGTTCCTGCTGACACACAGCTTGACTCCGCTGCCTCACAGCTTGACTCTGCTGCCTCACAGCTTGACTCTTGATGTAATGAAAAGATAAATAGAAAAAGGTGTAACAAGGCTGAACATAGACTTTTGAAGCAGAGTAATTAAAGAGTTCAGCTTGGGACTCAATCACATAGGTAACAAGGCAAGACTCCCTGTAGGACTTCCAGCAGGATGCCTTCAGCTGCCTTGCTGCTGGAACTTGCAACGCCTTGAGCCAGGTCTTCTTTCTGCAGCACCGAAGAACACTTCTGTCTTCTGCTGCTTCTTGATTGCCGAAGAGCCACTCTTCCTTTTCTCTTTCAGAGTATCTTCGTGGGTGTCCTTTTCTTCTGCTCTATGTTCCACACCCCGCTCTCTATCTCTTCTCCTTTTTGCACCAGTTCTTATTAAGCACGAAGCTGTTTCCCGCGCAAGTGCAAAACCTGTTGGATTACTCGCTAAAAAACAGGGAGAAGATTAAATAGAATCTTAAACAAGATTTGACCGGTTCTTAGCAAGATTCTCTCCTTGAATCCCGTGCGTAATATTATCATCTGAACAGCCCAACAACCTGCAACAACAATCTGCAGTTTTTAAGGAACCAAAACAGAATTCGGTTAGAGTTCGGTTCTGGACGCTATAACACCCGTGGTCGACCATGAGCTTGTCACTGGTCGACAAAGAACAATGTCCAGACGACTGGTTCTTCAGGCTGATGCTCGTATCGCTCATTGTTGACAATAGCCCTGTCGCTGGTCGACAAGGGGCAATGTCCAGATGTATGGCAGTTCTGTCTGATGCTCTGTCTATTCCGTGGTCGACAACGGGCAGGCCTTTGGTTGACCACCGAAGTCTGTACAGAGGAGAATTAACTGGTCGACCACCGAAGTCTGTACAAAGGAAAAGTAACTGGTTGACCACCGAAGTCTGTACAGAGGAAAGTCTGTACAGAGGAAAAGTCTGTACAGAGTTGGATTCGCTTGTATTGCTTCGTGGTCGACAACGGGCAGGGCTCTGGTCGACAACCAGAGCGCGTACAGAGAAAACATAGCTTGAACTGTGTTTGGTTGGATTCGTTGGTCGACAATGACTACTACTCTGGTCGACAAGAAACCTTGACAACTTCCTCTGATCTGTTGACTTCATTAGTACTTCAGTATACCTGAAATTACTTGAACTATCAGATTTGCATTGAATTAGTTAACCACATCTTTTGTCATCATCAAATTATCATGAGTCCATTACTTTATATTGAAGGAGCAATTAAACATATCCTTTGTCATCATCAAAACTAAAGGGATGCACAACAGAAGAAAGCAAGGCTAACAAGGGAAATCAAAGGAGGCTGCAAGGGTGTGTTCAAGGAAGAGGAGTTCGAGTTACTGTAGCTGTGAACAGTACTCCGGGAAGAAGTTCTTCATCAAATCCTCAAGAGATTCAAGCTCCAACAAACCTCAGATAAGATCTTTTCTCTTAAGCATATTCTATATCTTTTTTGAGTGATTTCATATTTGTTCATTTTTCATTTCATTCAAACATTTGGAATTGAGAATCGTCCCTACCGGTGGTTAGTAGGAAGGCAATCGGGAGTTCTCCGATTTGCGGTGTAGCCGTCCCTGCCGGCTTTATGTGTAGGAAGATAGAAAGAGGGGTTTCTCTGTTCTGTGTTTTGGGGCGTGTCCCCGGGTCAAGCTGTGTGTCAGCAAGGAAGCCTCATCGAGTTTTGGTGAGGGGTGGACGTAGGTTGCGGGGTTGCAACCGAACCTCCTTAAAAATCCCTGTGTTATGGGTTGTTTATTGTGTGTGATTGCTCTATATCTTCTAACCCCATTCACAGGTTCGTGTGCTTCCATACTTGGTTATCTTGCTCACATACATATGCACTTTGAGTGATTAACATAGCATACACACACACGCACGGTTGTTGCAAGCTATTGCATGTTCATCTATGTGTTATGCTTTGTAATTCACTTAAAGAAGTGTGGACGTTTCATAGCTTGTAATTCAAATCTTTCCATTTGAGCCACTCTACTTAATTCCGCTGTGCATTGTGCCTAAGTGATTCATTCACTTTATAAGAGTGGTTTAAGCTTTCACTAGATAAGAGTTTTTAAATAGGCCATAACTTGTGATAGGATCTATTCAACCCCCCCTTCTAGATCCGTTTACACCTCACGGGACCCCACAACTTATGCCTTCTAAACCTTCACCCACACCTGCCAAGCCTTCTACACCCCTTTCTCCATCTACTTCCACCCCACGGAGCGAGTGTTCACTCCCTTTGGTGCCCCTCGGGTTTGGTCCCCAGGGAGATGAAAAGCCGAGCCACGCATCGATTGTGCATTACAAACCTCAGGTTTTCATTTGCTGCATGCCAATCCGAGTTCTGGTCCTTGGTTGTTTTGGGGATGATCAGCCTGCGTTTCCCACGACGATTGCCAAGAAGAGTTCCTTAGTGCTAGTGCCAGTTTATTCTCGAGCGAGGTCGGTGGCAATCTCTTTGCTCGCTGGAAAATTCACTATTAATGCTATTGTTTCTCCTCGCTCGATCGCTGTTCAGTTCACTGGCCAAGAGGGATTCTCGACCCAGATGGTGCTAACCCACACGGCTGCCAAAAGTTTAATGAATTCAGCATTTAAGGGGCAATTGGCCGTGTCTTCGAGATTGGCCAGGGACATTCTGTGTTTTCTATCTCATCTCCCTCGGTTTGTTGGTGAGTCGGCCACATCAACGCCGCGCATCACCCTCCCTCAGTTTCGCCATGCACTTCTAGCGAGGGAGTTATGCTTCATGTCTAATTACAGAGAGGAGATGCTGAATCCTATGCTGTTGACGCCAAGCAACATAGCTCTCCATTTTTCTAATAAACAACACAAGGAGTTGACTGTACTAGAATGTCCTTCTATGGTTAGCACCGCACAACTAGGGGCAACCGTCCCGATGAAGCTGCATATTCATGATCGGGCCAGGCCGTCTGCCAGGTGGGCCCGTTACTTGAGAAAACATTGCAAGACAAGAAGCCCGAAGGCCCGAGTCCGTGCCAAGTGGAGTTATTCCAAGCAGATTTTGGCCAAGAAGAGGTGGCGGCACAGGTTCAGGGGCCGTCAGTTGTGCATTCAGGGGTCCGCTTCCTCCTCTTCTTCTTCCTTTCATTCGTCTTTTCTTCTACTCAGCTCCCACCCCTAGGCGGTGTACCTCCCTTCCTCTAATCCAGTTTCTATGATCTTCTCCGCTCTTTTCGGGTCCGCAAACCCCCATTCTTCTTTCTCCACTCATCCGGAGTCTCCAGATCCTCCGCTCTCTCATGATTTTAGGCCTCGGCCTATGTCATCCTTTCATCCCACTTTCGGGACTTCTTCTGATCCCTCTCTTCTGGTATCCCTGGGCTCTACTTCTGATCCTTCCCCGACCATGTCGGGTGATTACCCTTGTTGAACCCCCTCCTTAAGTGAATGTCTAATTTGATAGCTTTTGATGATGACCAAACACTATATGTATATATATATATATATATATATTGTCTTTGAAATGTTCTAGCATATAGAGCCTTGAAAATCTCACCATTCTATTGAGGTCTTGGCACTAAGAAAATTAAAGAACAACCTCAACGAGTAAGCCTTTTAAACTCAAATTGCAAGGCTACATCTAATTCTAATTCACAAGTTATGTCTTTACAGGGCAAGGAACGTGCATAAGTGCTCAAGGACGGTCGGTGAGATCCACTTTAACTTATTGGCCCTTGATCTTGTGTTTTGATGTTCATCTTTTTTTATCTCAAGGGTCAAATTGTTTTGGGTCTTATCAAAGATTAATTGTACTGGGTTTCTCTTATTCATGTCTTAGCACATTCCCCTTGATGGCTTATAACAAACCTTGGAACCCCTTGGCTTGTTCTTGTACTTAGTGGCCTTTTAATCAACCATTTGGAAGTTCTGGAACCAGGGTCGACCCATTGGGTCGACCCCTATGCTCTTTAATCATGAAACAGAATCAGTTACTGAAAGGGTCGACCCATTGGGTCGACCCCCAGCCGCAAGGGTCGACCCCAAGGGTCGACCCCTGATAGCATGATTTCTACACCCGGCGGGTTCCTTCATCACATCTGCAAGGGTCGACCCCAACGGTTGACCCATTCACGCGAGGGTCGACCCCAAGGGTCGACCCCTGATCACGTTATTTAATACCAGCACCGGATAGCCTAAGGGTCGGCCCCAAGGGTCGACCCATTGGCCCAGAACCCTTTTAAACCCTCCAAATCCCTCACGAGGGTCGACCCCAAGGGTCGACCCTTTCAGTCTCGAACCCGAGCCGTGATTTTTGACTTGCGTGCGCGTGCACCAAAAGTCATACCAATCGAACCTAACCTCCCTAAATCGTTCCAGAAATTTTGGATCTGGTCTCTAGGGTGTCTTTGAACGTTCCAAACTCTTTATATACATCTTATTGGGGTATGAAACCTTAAGGAGAGAAAGGTATCTAAAGTTGTGTTATTTTTCTAACCCTTATGAGTGCAGATTCGTAGCAGCAGCTCCAAGCTCCACTTCAACCTTGTTCTGAACCTAAAATCGAAGGAAAGAATCTTGAATCAAGCCTCAAGACCATCTACAACTGAAAGCTGCGTCGGATATCAAGCTACAACCTTTGTTCGTGCGGCACTGCTTCATACTTTCTCCAAGATCATTCTTCCACTTGCAGAAGTGCTAAACTACATCCGGAGAAGCGAAAGGGGGAGCCTCAACCACGATAAATAATTCTTCATTCTCCATTTTCTGAATCCTTTGCTTGAGCTTGTGCATCTATTGTATATCTTAAATCAGATTCTTGTGTGTGGTGTTCGTGATCGGAAA
The DNA here is from genome assembly GCA_022559845.1 of Amorphophallus konjac. Classification (NCBI taxonomy): domain Eukaryota; kingdom Viridiplantae; phylum Streptophyta; class Magnoliopsida; order Alismatales; family Araceae; genus Amorphophallus; species Amorphophallus konjac. The sequence goes on from CM040129.1 coordinate 22,394,377, forward strand.
CACTAACGTGTGTGTGTGTATGTATGTTTGGCAGCCCAGATCGGGTGCCGTGTGTGTGTGTGTTTGCTGTTCTACACAGCGTGTGTGTGTGGCTCACTTCATAGTGGAGTCTTAATCCTCACATGTGAGGGGTGGACGTAGGGGACACGGCAGTGTACCCGAACCACCTAAAAACTCCGTGTGTTACTTGTGGTTTGTTTTTCCATATTCATTATCGAGTGGGCTTCACGGTGAGTTGAGCGTACACCATTTCCTTAATCAAACACTCACCTTTATCTACATGCATTCACAAGTGAGATCATGATCGAGTGAGGTCTAGTGCTTATATGTTTTACTTATCATTATTTTCCTTGGAAGAAATTTTAATTGGCAAATCAATTCACCCCTCCCCTCTTGATTGCCACCGTTTTGGGACTCAACAATTGGTATCAGAGCTTTGGTCTCTGTTTCACTCGACCACACGGTCGTAGAGCATATCCCATTATATGGCAAACAAGGGGATGATGCCCGAAGGGCATTCGATCCAAAGACCCCCGTTCTTTGATGGATCAAATTACCCTTATTGGAAGAACAAAATGTATGTTTTTCTATGAGCCCAAGTGATGTGACACCACCTTGGGGTGATGACCACAAGACAATATGACCCTTGGACCTAAGGTTGCAAGCAAGCAAATTGGCGATGATACCACTCGAGCGGCTCACTCGCTTGGTCCACACTTGTGCCCGTGGGCAACTAAACGATAATGGAGAGGGTCCGGGGTGGGACAATGATGCTCCGGTGCTTGGCAAGCTTGGGGAGAACCCCAATTGGGCCAGGGATGCCCACTCATACGCGGCCGTCACACCATGGGTGTGGGTTGAAATGGCTCGCTCACAACTCGCCCGCGATGGACACTCACGTGTTCGGCAATTTGGGCCCGGCCCTCGCTCTCCGTCCGACGCAGCAAAGCAAGAATACTAAGCTAAGCAAGTGATATTGACCAGCAAGGAATGGGGGACCGAGGCTCACCTAGCCGGCATGAAGACGCCAACTCCGGCCGAAGACGGGGGCGAGCAGGGAGGCAAGGGTTTGCGCCCGCAAGCCGAGTCGGTGTCGCTTCAAATCTGCGAAAATATTATTACATGAACTACACCTCTCACAGGAGGGGGGCTCTTGGGGTGGGGGTTAGACTTATTACAACCAAGATTACCTCCACGCAGGGAGGGGCCTTCAACCGGCCAAGCGGGGTGGGGAAATTATGAAGAGAACGCCGACTCTCCAAGCTTCGCCGGTTCTGCCACTCTTCAGTTTTGCAGAACAGGTTGTCGATGAAGATGCTGCCACGGACTCAACCGAGCTCCAAATTTAATGAAACTGGTTCCAAAAGTTCCCCAGCTGGCCGAGGATGATGCTTGAATTTTTTGGGAAGCTCTGGAACTCGGGGCTGATCGGACCGACGACTGGAGAAGGACAGTAACACTCTGCCTCTGACTGATGCAGAACTAATACAGTGGATTGCAGAAGGCACTACGGTCGCTCCCGAACTCCAAATCAAACAAAACTGACGGTGACGCGATCGTGGTCGGAGTAGCTTTGAGCATAAATTGACGGGGCCACAATCCGAGGTCGGAGCGGAGAATGCTGGCCGGAGAAGTGAATATAGGTCGAACCTGGACCTGCAGGGGGCAGACTGCACACTCCGCCGAAGAAATTCAGAACAAATAGCTCGGGCGGGCGATTGGCGTCGTTCCTTCTGGTACTGATGGAGGACTAGACGAAGAAGAATTTTGTAGAAGGAAGCATGATCGAATTTCTCTAAGGTTGGCCGCTGAATGGCTTCCAAGATCGCTCTAGCCTTCAGTCTGGGACAGATTGCGCAGTCGTTGAAGATGGCGTTCCTCCGGACAGCTCCGAACTCGGATGCAGGCAGGAGTAGCACCGTTGGAAAGAATACTTGGAGATAATTCCAGCAATATAAGATATGCCATCGGGAGCCTTCAGGGGAAGTCGTGGCTGCTACTGCAAATCACTGCTTTTCTGAAACCTGCAATGGGGACAAAATAGGTGGAGGAGAGGGTGTGGGGAAGGGCATGAACAAGGGGTTATTTGGTGGATGGGGAAGGGGGGGTGCGACCTTGGATGGTTAGGGAGGTGGGGAGATGAAAGGGCACAGCCCAAGGGAGAGGGAAATTCAAAATTTGGCCTAGGGAAGGGCTCTTTCAGTCTTGGGGAGAGGGAGGGTTGCTTGGGAGAGTGGAAAGGTGCCTAGGAGAAGGGGTTTCCACCTAGGGGTTGGAGGGGGAATTGAATGAGTGCATTGGGAAGGGGAAGGGGCCTTAATGAGGGGTGAATGGGGAGGAGAGAGAATGAATTTCGAAATTGGGGTGGGGAGGAGAGAGAGAGGGGGCACAACCCACTTAGAGAGAGTGATAGTAAGAGAGAGAGAGAGAGAGGGAGATATTGAGAGGGAACTAGAAGGTGTGGAAATTTTCTGGATTCAATATTCAAGCATAATTGTTACAAATGAGAGAGGGGTGGGGCTATTTATAGACCCCACACTTTTCCTAAGACCAAACTGACCCTGACAAACTAACTAATGACCAAACAGTCCAAGGGAGGGGCGCCCCTGGGCCTAGCCCAATGAATTGGGCCCATTAACCTATCAAACCAACATAATGACTTCAAGACTTAGGAAAATGACTTTCTAACCTAGGTACATGACTCAATAAAGGGAAAATTACATGTTTAAGACTCGAATAAAAATAAGAAAATTACATGACTCAACTCACAAACACATGAGGAACATAATGGCGTACACCGACGATCAATCCGAGCTTCAGAAAATGTGGAGGGGCAAGGGATGTCCCCATCATACCCCCGGGGTGGGGAAAACTCGACCCTGTCGAGTATGGGTCCACCGGGGAAGTAGCATCCCAAACGCAGTTCCAGGCGAACCTTGTTCTACAAACTCGACCCATGTCCATAGCCGAGGAATGGTGCTTCCACTCGACAAAGTGGCTTGGACACACCCTTAGGCTGGCGAAGAGATCTTGCTTTGCTTAGTATTGCCGCCATGTGCTGACGTCGGGCTCTCGGGCTAGTTTGTGGTGGCACTCCGAGGGTGTCTCTCACAAGGATAGGTGTAGGCTCAAGACACTCACTAGGATCCACCGCGGTACCCTTAGACGGTGCCGGATCCGCCACGTGGGAAGTGGGATGAATCCCAAAACCCAGTGGTAAGTTCAACCCGCAAGCCGGGTGCCAAGGCCACTCGGAACTTGGCAAGGTCCAAGTCCTCGTGCCCTCAAATTGGAGGTTACCCTAGAGTAGAGCCACTCCAAAATCATCATTATCATCAAGTCACCAACGTGGAATTTCAAGTGGCGCTCACGAGTTTTTGCCTGCCTTTTGTAATTCTCACCGCTTTTTGTTTGATGCATGTTTTGATGCATATGCCATGTACTAAGATGCGGTGTGAGTGAGTAGTGCATGGTATGCAAAGGTGGTCCAGGGCAACCACATGTAGACCTATCATGCATTGATGTTATGAAGACTTTGAATGTCTTGGGAGGACCGGAGCATCCATAGGTGTCCCTTTCATGTGTGAGTGTGATGAGTGCCGGGGGACCCGGACATCCATGAATGCTCCTAACATGCTTGAGATTTATGATGAATGATGGTGGACCATTACAACCAAATATTGACCACTCATGTTTTCTTCTTGACATGTGGGTGATATGAATGAATGGACCCGACTTTCTAATCATGTCAAGTGGGGTGGTATGCCTAAGCACATGCATTTCAATCCTAGTGATGACTTCTATGTGCATAGGTGTGGGGTGGCCATTGAGCTTCCATTCGTATGAGTCAAAGGATCTAAGAAGGGAGACATCATGGAGTGGGGCCATCTATCAATCCCATTGTGTATGTTGCCTATTGTAATGCCCCGGATTTTTTCAGATCCTTCTTCTCAGGTCTCGGATCTGGTTTCTTGAAGCATCTGACTCCGTTGTGTCTGAAATTTCATTTCGGACATCTTTCGTGTTCGGATCGGCGGGATCCGGAGTCGTTTCGGAGGCCCGGAGGTATTCCGCGGCTTTTTTCGCGTGTGTTTTCCGATTCTCGGCGTGGGTTTCGGCTTTCCCTTCGGAACCTCGTTGCGGGTGAACCGGGCCGTTCACCTAGGCAAGTGGAGTACCGTTGCGATCGGTGCGTTCCGAGGATCGCGAGGGTGTGATTTTCTATTTTTTGAGATTTTTTCCGAATTTCCGGATTTTCCTATATATACCCCCCACCCTCTCTCCCCTCTCATTTCTCACTCTCACCCTCTCTCTCTTCTTCCACTCTCTCCTCACACTCTCTCCTCTCCGGCGGCCGACGGACCGAGGCGGGGGTGAGGCGGGGCGATGCGGGCGAGGAGGACGGCGAGGATGGGTTGAGGATCGAGGCTCGAGGGCGTGGTGAAGCTCGGCCGTGGGTTTGTGGAACGGCGAGGCTTCAACGGCGTTTTCTTCGTGGATCGGCATCCACGGTGCGTGAAATCTTCGGTGGAGGTAGGGTGATGGACCCCCAGCTCGTGCTCTTTCTTTTCCCGCAAGTTTCGTAGGCTACGGTGAGCCGAGCGGGCCAAACGGGGTGATTTGGGTAAAATCCATGTTTTAGGGCTTGTGGGCCGATCTCCCGTTTCATTGCGTTTTAGGCCGATCCGATGCCATAGATGCATGCTAGGGGCTACTGGGGAGCTTCCCCTATGTTTTCCCCTTCATCCGTGGATTTTTGGGTGTTTTCCCGCCGTTCTCGGTTTTCCGAAATGATCGCGGTCCACCAGTAACCGCGTTCACTGGTCGCGGTCATGGGAGAACCGCCTTCATCCTTTGTGCTTTGGTCGAGAAGGCCTTCAGGCATCGCGGTCGTGCGATAGACCGCTTTTGTCTGGTCGCGGTCATGAGATGACCGCTACTGTTTGGTCGCGGTCCTTGGGCGACCGCTACCATCAGGCTTGCGCGTGGCTGGTCGCGGTCGTGAGGTGACCGTGATAGCATGGTCGCGGTCTCCGGTCGACAGCTACCATCTGGTCGCGGTCCCCGGTCGACCACTATCTGGTCGCGGTCACCAGGTGACCACTACCACGTTCTGATTCCTGTTTGCGCTGTTTTGACCCCCGGTCGACCCGGTTGTGACCCAGCGGTTGACTTTAGGTCTCGTGAGTGTCTCAGACACCCCGTGGAGTTCCGTGACCGTGTCTTTGGGTGTTCAGAGGAGGTCCCGCTTACCTCATTTTGTGTGTCGTGAGCTTAAGGGTCCAGGTGACCTTTTAGCGCTCCGATTGTGTTGTTTTGGTCTCCGGTCGACCCGATTGTGACCCAGTGGTCGACATCCGGCCTTGTGAGTATCCCGGACACCCCGTGGGTTCTGTGTCTGTGTTTTTGGGGTGTCGGGAGGGACCGTATTACCTCGATAAGCATGCCAGCGGACCCGACCCCAGGAGTTCCGGGCTTCCGGGTTCTTGCTAGATCGAGTCACCGTGTATCGGTGTGAGTGCGGCGAGGTTTCCCCGCACGTCGTGGTTCTCCGGGAGTTGGTTTTGAGTGGGCCATGTGTGTGGCCTTGGTCTGTGAGTCCAGCTTCCCAGCCTGGTGCTGGAGGGTTCTCGCTTTCCCAGGGATGGGAAATCGGTGCGGCAGCTTACGGGCTGCCTTGGGAATCGTGCTTCTGTGGTTTCCGCATAGGCCGTGCCTATGGCCTGTGAACCGCGAGTCCATGTCCTAACTTGGGACTGGAGGTCTCCTGAGTTCCCAGGTGGGGGAATGGTCTCGGCGATTGCGATTCGCCTCGTGAGTCATCGCATTGTGGTTTTAGACCTAGGGATTAGGCCAGATTGACGGCTCAGTGCTGTCGTGTGCAACGGTCTTGACCCCGAGTCTTGTGACTCAAAGGCCGTTGGGTTTCGTAGGTCTAGTGGACCATCTGTGGTCTGGTGGTGTCGTGCCACCTGTTACTCCATGTTACTCGCAATGGGTGCGTGCGTGGTTTTCTGTGTCCACGTTCTGTGACACGTCCACTAGTCGTAGCTTTCCCACGGCACGCGTGTGCTGGCTCGCCTGGGAGTGGCTGAGCGGCGTACCCAAGAGAGGCGGTGAGTAGGCTGGTTACCGCAGGGCCCCCGCGTACTTCCGAGTCCGGGTTTAGGGGGAAATACCAGCTAGAGGACAGGCCTAGGGCGTACGGTCTGAGTGTGCACACGAGGTTGGGGGCGTCTAATGGGGACATCAACGACAGCCCGCTCACATTATGTTTGCATTTACATCCTTTCATATTTGTATGTATACCCTTGTGTTATATGGGTACGCAATTGTAAGTCTTAGTGGGTTTATATGTAAAATTCCAGTAGGCCCAAGCCAGGGGGCCCTCACCCCTTTCCCATTGGTCCACCTAGACCATGTGGGGCTGGTCAACCAGCCTAGGTGGCCTTCTAGATGAGTGGACTAGTCATATGCCACATGGTAGACAAGTGGCTCATTTTGTCCAAGGTAGGCCACCTACCAAGTCAAAATTCCATTCACCCATTAAGCTAGTCAATAGGCCGCCCCCCCCCCCTTTAATATTTAATGTTTTTTTTGTGTGTTTGTGGCATGCAATCCCAGCCCTTCAACCCTCTTCCCTAGATCTAAGGGTCCACATTGCATTTGATGTAAGTCATATATAATGTTGTATTTTCATGAGAAAATCAATGAAAAATCAGAAAATTAGTGAGTGTTCTTGGAGCTTGGTGCGCCCCCTTCCTCTCTCCCCCTGGTTTCCTCTTCCCCAACCCCAGATCTAGAGTGTATCCCCCTTCTATCATCCCCTCTCAACCTCCGGTGATCGTTGGTGCTGCCGCCGCCGCCGTTCGTGCCGCCTTCGAGCCGCCATGGGATCGTCTTCGGTTTTCTGTCCTACTGGACAGAGGTGCAGTTCATGAATTCCTGAAGCCAGCCACGAGTTCAGATAGATTTGAAATTTTTAGGGTTGGTTCCTATCTTCTATCCCATTCTCCACAAAAAAATCCAGGTTAAAAAGCCACCGTTTCATATTTTTACCATTTCGTTCAACCCTCTATCTCAGATCTGTTCTGTCACTATCTACAGTGACAGTAGCCCTGAGTTCTCCACCTTCGACCACCCTTTTGATTTATGTTAGACCTCACAATTTAACTGGGTGTTCTGTCCGCCGTCCCCTACCACCACAATTTTTCTTAAATTTTTACCATCCTTCTACCTATTTTTAATAATTCATGTTCTACCGGAGCTACAGTACTTTCAGTCAGATCCCAGATCCGACCTTCGTCCAGTAAACAAATCACATAAAATCATAGACACATCCAAACATGTCCAAACAAAATTTTCTGTCTTCCCATCTCCATTTCCAACAACTTCTCTGAAGAACACAACCCCAGATTCGGACGTCTACCTCGCGGTCAAAGGCAATCCATAGTCAAGTTCTCTGCAGGTCTGAGTCTTCGGTTACTGTACAATAGGAGATTGAAAATTCCATAAGTCAAGATCCGAGTAGATCCAGGCCCGATCTTTGGGTCTAGGTTGAAGAGCTTCAAGCTAGCTTTCCAACGGCGCCAGTCTCGTGTCGATCCGACATCGGGGCTGATCGCAGCGCCCATTCTCGCCGGAGCGCACGCCGAAATACAGAACCGGCAGATTTCCGATCGGGTTTTCCGACCGGTGCCGAACGGAGCCGCCGGGCCTCCGGCCGGCGAACCAGCGTGCCGCCATCCCAAGGAGCGACCCTCCGGGCATCCACCACTACAGCGGTGCCACCGGGTCCCACACGGCCCCTCCGGACAGCACGTGGGCCCCACCGTCACGTGTTCGGGTGTTGCCGAATCAACGCGAGAAGCTGCCCGTCAACCCGAATTCGGTCCTCCCGGACCCCATTGTGTAGCCCTTTACCTCCCTGCGTGGAGTGGGCAGCGAGTTGCATTTCTGTAATATCCGTGTATAATTGTTCCGGGAGTACGACTTCGGCCGGGTCCGTCTTCCCCACGCCGAGCGCGTGGAGGTATCGTCTTCGCTCCTACACTTAGCATTTCGCTTATTTCATATATGCTTGTTTATGCCGCTGCTAGAGAGCATGTGTAGGGATATCTAGCTTGATATATTTTCATATCACCGCTGCTGCGAGAGAGAGTGAAGCCGTCCCGTGGCCCGATCCAGGCACGAAAGTGCGAGCCGACCACCCTAGCTCTTGCCGGTTTCTCAACCGCGCACGTCCGACGCTTCCCTCGTTAAGGGACGATCGCGAGCTTGTCGTGTCCGTGTCTCGTCCCGCATCAATTTGGTATCAGAGCGAGTTGGGTCTAGGGTGTCAAAAAAAGAAAAAAAAGAGTGTCATTTACGTCTCGTCATTAGTCGGTCTAAGTCGTGTTTAGGGTCATCATTGTTTTAAAACAAACAAAAAAAGTATCTTTTCGCATTTGCATCCCTTTACTCGGTATATCAAAAGATGTTGTTCGAACGTTAGGCTACGCCTATCGGGAAGACCGCACACTTGCGCAAGTGATCTTCGGATCAATTAACTCCGCCACGTGCCGAGTTTTGGTTACGTCTAGGTGCATCATATTAGTGTGTGTTTGCTTTAGTCGGCGTCGTCTAGGCGGTGTGTTTGCATGCCCACTCGTCGAGGTACTCAATACTCACCCCCACCACCACCAATGGCGGAATCCCGAGTCTATAGTTCCGATAAGGTGGCCACTATGTTCCGAACACTTATGGGAAAAATGGATGGGTTGAGTGAGCGCATGGATGAGTTAAGCACTCGAGTGGATAGGATGGAAGAAGCGAGTACTCGAGTGAATGGCCTAGGCACCCGCCTAGAAGAGAGGATGAAAGTTGTAGAGGATAGGACCGCTGGGTTGAACCAGTCCGTTCAAGGATTGGTCGGGAGAGTCACCGCACTAGAGAAAGGACCAACCGAGACACACCCGATTGTTCCAGTCCAGGCACCCGCCCCACCTACACAAGGTCAACCGGAGCCGGTTCATCAACCCGCGACTCCAAGGGTTCAAGGGGTAGCTACTAGGAGGCACGAAGTCCCCGAGGTGCATGACTACGAGTCCGATAATGAGCATCGGGGACATGGTCGTGATTATCGCCATACACGGCGTACCCACGACCAAGATATGGATGAACGGGCCATTCGGACCGTTCGGGCCGACCCTCCCACCTTTGACGGGTCCTTGGACCCAAAGGTCTACCTTGATTGGGAGGCTGGTATGGACCGATATTTTGAGTGGTTCGAGATGTCGGACCAACGAAAAGTCAAGTATGCCAGGATGAAACTGTTAGGCCAAGCCCAAACCTATTGGAGAAACATGGAGAACCTATTGTTTCATCGTCAAGAACCCCCGATCGATACATGGACTGATATGAGGGAGAAGCTTAGGAAGAAGTACCTCCCTACCTCCTATCGCCAGCGTCTTATAGAGAGGTGGCAAAGTCTCACCCAAGGAGACCGATCCGTCTCGGATTACATCGCCGAATTTGATGAGTACTACTTGCGATGTGATGCCACGGAGGAGGATTCCCTTACCGTCTCCCGGTTTCGACGTGGTCTACGCCCACACCTTCGGTATGAGCTTCTCCGCCGCAAGGTGGAGAAGCTGGAGGATGCATACCAAGTTGCTCTCGAGATGGAGCAATTCGAGGGTGAGTTCGAGTCTATTCCCCGGTGGAGCCCCGCTCCTCCCCGTAGTGACTCCCGTGGCTCCTTAGGTTCATACCCGAGGGGACCCATGACTCGTCCACAGGAGCCCGCCCGTCAGGAGCACTTTGCTCCTAGACCTCGACCTCCCCCACCACGGGATCTACCTCCACCCCATCCACCGGCACCCGTTGCCCGTCCCCCAGCTCCTATAGCCCGTCCTCTGGCACCGGCACCCCCTCCACTATTGTCCAAGGCACCTACACCTCCCCCATTGCTGCCTACACCCCCTACCCGACGGGATGATAAGGGTAAGGCCCCTCTTTTCGGGGAGAGTAGTCGATCGCGAGTGCAGTGTTTCCACTGTCATGGATTTGGCCACATTGCCAGCGAGTGTCCCGCTCGCGCCACCCTAGCCTTAGGTGTTGGAGGATCCGTACCTCCCGAGCCTGAGTGTGTTGATTACGAGGCCGATGAGGCACTAGCCGAGGAGTACTATGCCTTGGGAGGGGAAGAGTGGGAGAGCTCTCCCGCCGCTCTGGATGCAGCCACCTAGTGGGCTTGATGCTACCACCTTCGTCTAGAGTCGTGCATGAGTCGGTGTGTTTTCCTTGTGTGGTTTGTTTGTGTGGTGTGTTTTGAGTCGATTGTTTGTGTGGTTTGCATACGTGTGTTAGTGCATGGTGAGTATGCATATGTCGTGTGTTAGCTCGTTGTCGTTCTCTTATGAGTAAGAGGTGATTGGACTCACCCGATGAGTATGGGACCGGTTCTACATCTATACCCGGATCAGTCACCTATAGGGACTCAGCGGTGATTCCTAGTAAGTCTTCGAGCCGCTTCCTTTCCTTTTGAGAGTGCCCCTTCGGAGTGACCACCTTTAGCCCATAGCAGTTCGCATATCGAGTATATATGGAATGAGTAGGTGACGATCGCTTGGAGTGGAGCATACCCGTGCTACTTGGCACGGTGACTGATCCGTCGGAGTACCGGAGCAGCCATACCCTTACTCGACGAGGTCGAGTTCCTCCCACCCGGGGAGAATTGATGGGGACATCAACGACAGCCCGCTCACATTATGTTTGCATTTACGTCCTTTCATATTTGTATGTATACCCTTGTGTTATATGGGTACGCAATTGTAAGTCTTAGTTGGTTTATATGTAAAATTCCAGTAGGCCCAAGCCAGGGGGCCCTCACCCCTTTCCCATTGGTCCACCTAGACCATGTGGGGCTGGTCAACCAGCCTAGGTGGCCTTCTAGATGAGTGGACTAGTCATATGCCACATGGTAGACAAGTGGCTCATTTTGTCCAAGGTAGGCCACCTACCAAGTCAAAATTCCATTCACCCATTAAGCTAGTCAATAGGCCGCCCCCCCCTTTAATATTTAATGTTTTTTTTGTGTGTTTGTGGCATGCAATCCCAGCCCTTCAATCCTCTTCCCTAGATCTAAGGGTCCACATTGCATTTGATGTAAGTCATATATAATGTTGTATTTTCATGAGAAAATCAATGAAAAACCAGAAAATTAGTGAGTGTTCTTGGAGCTTGGTGCGCCCCCTTCCTCTCTCCCCCTGGTTTCCTCTTCCCCAACCCCAGATCTAGAGTGTATCCCCCTTCTATCATCCCCTCTCAACCTCCGGTGATCGTTTGTGCCGCCGCCGCCGCCGTTCGTGCCGCCTTCGAGCCGCCACGGGATCGTCTTCGGTTTTCTGTCCTGCTAGATAGAGGTGCAGTTCGTGAATTCCTGAAGCTAGCCACGAGCTCAGATCGATTTAATATTTTGAGGGTTGGTTTCTATATTCTATCCCATTCTCTAAAAAAAAATTCAGGTTCAAAAGCCACCGTTTCATATTTTTACCATTTCGTTTAACCTTCTATCTCAGATCTGTTCTGTCACTGTCTACAGTGATAGTAGCCCTGATTTCTCCACATTAGACCACCCTTTTGATTTATGTTAGACCTCCCAATTTAAATGGGTGTTATCTCCATCGTCCCCTACCACCACAATTTTTCTTAAATTTTTATCGTCCTTATACCTATTTTTAATAATTCATGTTCTACCGGAGCTACAGTACTTTTAGTCAGATCCCAGATCCGACCTTTGTCCAGTAAACAAATCACAGAAAATCATAGACACATCCAAACGTGTCCAAACCAATTTTGCTGTCTTCCCAACTCCAGTTCCAACAACTTCTCTGAAGAACACAACCCCATATTCGGACGTCTACCTCACGGTCAAAGGTAATCCATAGTCAAGTTCTCTGTAGGTCTGAGTCTTCGGTTACTATACAACAGGAGATTGAAAATTCCATAAGTCAAGATCCGAGCAGATACAGGCCCGATCTTTGGGCCTAGGTTGAAGAGCTTCAAGCTAGCTTTCCAATGGCGCCAGTCTCGTGTCGATCCGACATCGGGGCTGATCGCAGCGCCCATTCTCGCCGGAGCGCGCGCCGAAATACAGAACCGGCAGATTTCCGATCGGGTTTTCCGACCGGTGCCGAACGGAGCCGCCGGGCCTCCGGCCGGTGAACCAGCGTGCCGCCATCCCAAGGAGAGACCCTCCGGGAATCCACCACTACAGCGGTGCCAACGGGTCCCACACGGCCCCTCCGGACAGCACGTGGGCCCCACCGTCACGTGTTCGGGTGTTGCCGAATCAACGCGAGAAGCCGCCCGTCAACCCGAATTCGGTCCTCCCGGACCCCATTGTGTAGCCCTTTACCTCCCTGCGTGGAGTGGGCAGCGAGTTGCATTTCTGTAATATCCGTGTATAATTGTTCCGGGAGTACGACTTCGGCCGGGTCCGTCTTCCCCACGCCGAGCGCGTGGAGGTATCGTCTTCGCTCCTACACTTGGCATTTCGCTTATTTCATATATGCTTGTTTATGCCGCTGCTAGAGAGCATGTGTAGGGATATCTAGCTCGATATATTTTCATATCACCGCTGCTGCGAGAGAGAGTGAAGTCGTCCCGTGGCCCGATCCGGGCACGAAAGTGCGAGCCGACCACCCTAGCTCTTGCCGGTTTCTCAACCGCGCACGTCCGGCGCTTCCCTCGTTAAGGGACGATCGCGAGCTTGTCGTGTCCGTGTCTCGTCCCGCATCAGCGTCGGACGGCGCCGGCAGGCGTGACCCCAACTAGTCCTTGTTCTGTGGTACTGGTTACTGAGTGTGTCTGAGTCTCACGCCTGGGGCGTCGTAGCTAGACACTTGTGACGCGGTGTAAGACGTCAGGGGACGCAGCTGGTCGTTCTTCTAGTGGGTGGTGCTCCTGTCACGTGACGTGGGTTGTCGTGCACCGGGTTTTGTTTCTGTCCGTGGGACGGGACTTCGTGAGTGGTTTCGGGAGTGTTCCCGGAGTCGAGGTCTGGGGTTTCCGGTGAGCGTCACCGAGGGCCTTTCTCCAGACAGTGTTGTGTTCACGACGGTGAGGTCGTGACAGTGTTTCCTGGCCGTGTGGTTTTCGCTCAGGCCCTTTTTCGGAGGGCAGGCCTCCGCTACAGAGGTAGCGTGGCATTTTCCTAGTAGCATGGCTAGGGCGGTTCGTGTCTGGTGGTCCCCGATCGTGGAATCGGGTGGTCGAGTGCGTGGCTTGGTTGTCCCCCGACGGGAGACTGGGTCGTATTTTCTGGTGCAGTAGGAGTAGCTGTAGTGCCGAGTTTTTGACCGGCCACCGGTTTGCTGTTCCTGCTGTAGTTGTAGCTCTCCTTTCCGCTACCGCCGTTGTTTCCGATTGGGGTTCCGCGGGATCCCTGCTGTGTCTCTATTTTGGAGACTCATTCCCTACTTTTCAGGTGCGACGGTTCTTCCTCGAGGTTCGAGGGTGCGGAGCGGAGGTTCTCAGTTGCCAGCTTGCCGGGCCGAGTGTTCACTTGGCATGTGGTACGTTTTACTACTTTAGACTGTACTTTCTGTTGGACTGGACTCTGTTGTAGTTGTTTATTTATTTCTGTTAATTATTGAATTGTCCTGCTATATTTCCTATTTCTTTGTGCCTCCACACTCCTTTTAGCCCTTCCGAGCCCTCCCGGCTCGTGGGTGGCGGTGCGAGTCTCGGGTTATCGGGCCTTCCCGGTAATCGGATTCTCGGGCCGTCACAGCCGGTATCAGAGCGGTGGTTGTGGACGTACATAGGAATTCGAAATGTTGCAGTGATCAGAGTCCATAAGGTCCAGTACAGTCGGCAGCTGGCTTAGGGTTTCGTGCTTGTTTTCCGCCTAGTTTCTCGCTTGAGAGCTTGAGTGCGCTGCGTGGCGCTGTGAAGGTGGTTGCTATCTGCGGCTTTCGTGCCAGCGTGGGGTCTAAAGATCGAGGTCGAGAGCCTTCTCCCTCATCGGTGGTGGCCCTGGTTGTGCTGCGTTGGGCAGAGGTTGCTGGCAGGCGTGAGTTCACGGTGCTGCATTCGAGGAATCTGCGGCATTGTCAGGTGGCTGGAGAGGACTGTTCGTGGTTAAGTGGCCGTGAGCGCGCTCTGAGGGAGATGCTATCGGTTTTGGCCACTCCAGCTTGAGATTTATCCAGCCCCTGAGGTTTTCAGATCGTGGTTTAAGGTGGCAGAGCGGGTGTTCTGATCGAGAAGTGTGCTCGAGTGAGCGGAGGATCTTCTCGGTGAGCTGCTGTTTCGTCGAGCCTGATGATCTTGTCGTGCTCTGTGGCGTCAGAAATGATGTGTCGGTCCCGGTTATTTTGTGGATTTCAAGGCAGGATTGGGCTGTGGTGTCCCAGTAACTCTTGCTCCTGCGCTCTTGTGTGCGAAGGGGTGTGTTCGCCTTGGATTTGGTCTAAGGTGTGAAGGTTCCGCGGTGAGTTTCGGGACTCGAGGATGAGCGTCGGCGGTTGTCGTTACGGCTCGTGTTGCGGCCCTTGGCATGCCGTGTAGTAGTTTGAGGAATTGCAGCGGCGGTGCATCGAGAGATGTTGTGATCATGGTCCGACGGGACACTTGGTAAGAGTTGTCGGAGGAGCTGACCTGACGGAAGTGATGGTTTTCTTGGTGCTGGAAGGTGCTATTCCCAGCATGCGCGAGGCTCGAGGTCAGGTCGAGTGCGGAGTTTTCCTTCCGTTGGTCGGAGGTGCGATTGGTCTCCCCTCTGGTTGGAGAGATTGCATTTGGCCAAGGTTCGTCGTCTTGCACTGTGCGTCCGGATTGGTTGGCCTTTGTGCACCGTGAAGTCCGTGCAAGACGCGTCCCGCGTTTTGGCAAGGCAGTTGTCTGTGAGAAGTGTTGCCCCTTCCCTGATGTGTAAGGGTGTTGGCGCTATTCCGGAGGGACGGGTGTCGGCTGGGCGGTGTTCGCGAGAATTGCGATTGGTGTTGTGGTTTCTGATGTGCGGAGGATCGGAGTCTGCGAGGTTGTAGATGGTTGTCGAGTTGGTGGATCCCAAGTTGGCGTTGTGGTGGCTATGCGCGTGGATCAGAGTGCGTGGATCGTAGCGTTGGTTGCTGCGGGTGGATTTCTGAGAAGTGTAGAGCAGTGGAGGATTGGTTCATCGGTGTGCGTTGTCTCCGGCGGTGTGAGACGTGTTGGTTGGCGTGCCGTTGCCCGAGATATCGTGATTCTTGGCACTGGCAAGATGGACTGTTGGGAAAAGTGCTGGCTAGTGCGCCGCATGAGTACCATGTTCCTGTGATGGAAGCCGTGTCAGGCGTCGGTGTTGGACCTGGATGAGGTTGTTGAGGATGTCGCCTGACGATGGTTGAGGACGTGTTGGTCAGAGTCGGTGGCTTGGTGCCGACTTGTGTTCCCAGTCGTGTCCTCGGATGGGATCATTTTTGAGGAAGTGATCTCTGGCAGGCTGTGGGTCCAGGTTGGCGGCTGTGAGTGGCTGGTGAGCCTAACCGTGTGACCGACCACAGCAGTGTCTGTTGGTTCTACGGTCTTGTCAGATTGTGACGGTGAGATGTTTATTGCTTAGGGACCCGTGAGCACTGTTCAGGTGGTGTCCCGTGGCTCTGTGGTAAGGGCGGAATCGGGATTGGCAGGTGTCCACTTGCATTGATCGAAGGATTTGATGAGACCAGATGGATGAGTGACGCCTGTGGGCGGAGGCCTTTTGTGAGATGGGCGTCGGAGGATGGTCCTTGATAGGACGTTGGTGTCGCAATGGTTATCCCTGGTTTGGTGACCAGCATGGGATGGTTCCCCTGTGAGTCTGAGTCTAGTGAGGTGATGATTGAAGTCACCAGGATCCGTCATTTGGTTTCGTCGTGCTCCCCGAGAGGGTCGAGTTGGAGCGATGTTCGAGCTGGGATGCGGTGTCGGAGAGGAGTGCTGCTCGAGATGCGGCTTCAATCTGTGTGTGAGTCGACGGATGGCTTGCCGAGGTTTGGAATGTTTCCTTTGGACCCGGTCGAGGACCAGGAAAGAAGGAAGAAGCTGAGCAAGCGAAGGTTTCCCGTTGACGAGCCGTTGGTGACCAGTGGATGGTCTTTTAGAGACAGAAGATGCTCATTGTTGGGGCTCGAGCGTGGCGAGAGCTGTGTGCCAGCGAGACCTTTGGTGGTTGTTTCTGTGATGTGCCTTTCCGGATGGGATCTGGGCTTTGTCGAAGTTGTCTTCTGACAAGAGTTGGCATGGTGTTATGTCTGGCTTTCGGCTTGCCATGTGTGAGGTGTTTCTTGGTGCTAAGCCGATGTTCTGGTTGAGGTCTGTTGAGATGGCTGCTTGAGCTGGTGGGAGGCTCTGTGTTGGTTGTTCTCTTGAGAGGGCGTGCGACCTGTCAGCTGGCTGCGAAGCTGATGTCCGATTTGTCTGCCGACCATTGGATGAATCGGTAGCTGTTGCTCGTGTCGAGGGTTGTGTTTCCGCGGTGAGCGAGATTGTGGCTGCAGTGCCATGTTGGTTCTCGCGTTGTCTGAGGTGATACCAGACTTGTGCCCTTGTGTTATGCCTGCTCTGGTGGCCGGTGTGTGCGCGGTGCGCGGAGCATGGTATTCTTCGTGATTATGGTCTGGCCATATCCCTCATGATTGGCGCTTTTGCGAGAATCGAGGTTTTTCTATGCTGGGGTTCTGACGGCGTTGTCAGTGGTTTACGGCGTTCTTCCCCTGTTCCTATGCTTGTCCTAAATTTTGAGGATGAAATTTCTTTAAGGGGGGAGGGCTGTAATGCCCCAGATTTTTTTGGAGCCTTCTTCTCGGGTCTCGGATCTGGTTTCTCGAAGCGTCTGACTTCGTTGTGTCTGAAATTTCGTTTTGGACATCTTTCGTGTTAGGATCGGCGTGATCTGGAGTCGTTTCGGAGGCCTGGAGGCGTTCCGTGGCTTTTTTCGCGTGTGTTTTCCGATTCCCGGCGTGGGTTTCGGCTTTCCCTTCGGAACCTCGTTGCGGGTGAACCGGGCCGTTCACCTAGGTGAGTGTGGTACCGTTGCGATCGGTGCGTTCCGAGGATAGCGAGGGTGTGATTTTCTATCTTTTGGGATTTTTTCCGAATTTCTGGATTTTCCTATATATACCCCCCACCCTCTCTCCCCTCTCATTTCTCACTCTCACCCTCTCTCTCTTCTCCCACTCTCTCCTCTCACTCTCTCCTCTCCGGCGGCCGACGGACCGAGGCGGGGGCGATGCGGGCGAGGAGGACGGCGAGGATGGGTCGAGGATCGAGGCTCGAGGGCGTGGTGAAGCTCGGCCGTGGGTTCGTGGAACGGCGAGGCTTCAACGGCGTTTTCTTCGTGGATCGGCATCCGCGGTGCGCGAAATCTTCGGTGGAGGTAGGGTGATGGACCCCCAGCTCATGCTCTTTCTTTTCCCGCAAGTTTCGTAGGCTACGGTGAGCCGAGCGGGCCAAACGGGGTGATTTGGGCAAAATCCATGTTTTAGGGCTTGTGGGCCGATCTCCCGTTTCATTGCGTTTTAGGCCGATCCGAGGCCATAGATGCATGCTAGGGGCTACTGGGGAGCTTCCCCTATGTTTTCCCCTTCATCCGTGGATGATTGGGGCGTGGCGTGGATTTTTGGGTGTTTTCCCGCCGTTCTCGATTTTTTGAAATGATCGCGGTCCACCAGTAACCGCGTTCACTGGTCGCGGTCGTGGGAGAACCGCCTTCATCCTTTGTGCTTTGGTCGAGAAGGCCTTCAGGCGTCGCGGTCGTGCGATAGACCGCTTTTGTATGGTCGCGGTCATGAGATGACCGCTACTGTTTGGTCGCGGTCCTTGGGCGACCGCTACCATCACGCTTGCGCGTGGCTGGTCGCGATCGTGAGGTGACCGTGACAGCATGGTCGCGGTCTCCGGTCGACCGCTACCATCTGGTCGCGGTCCCCGGTCGACCACTATCTGGTCGCGGTCACCAAGTGACCACTACCACGTTCTGGTTCCTGTTTGCGCTGTTTTGACCCCCGGTCGACCCGGTTGTGACCTAGTGGTTGACTTTAGGTCTCGTGAGTGTCTCAGACACCCCGTGGAGTTCCGTGACCGTGTCTTTGGGTGTCCAGAGGAGGTCCCGCTTACCTCGTTTTATGTGTCATGAGCTTAAGGGTCGAGGTGACCTTTTAGCGCTCCGATTGTGTTGTTTTGGTCTCCGGTCGACCCGGTTGTGACCCAGTGGTCGACCTCCCGCCTTGTGAGTATCTCGGACACCCCGTGGGTTCTGTGTCTGTGTTTTTGGGGTGTCGGGAGGGACCGTGTTACCTCGATAAGCGTGCCAGTGGGCTTGGCGGGTCCGGGTGACCTCAGGAGTTCCGGGCTTCCGGGTTCTTGCTAGATCGAGTCACCGTGTATCGGTGTGAGTGAGGCGAGGTTTCCCCGTACGTCGTGGTTATCCGGGAGTTGGTTTTGAGTGGGCCATGTGTGTGGCCTTGGTCTGCGAGTCCAGCTGCCCAGCCTGGTGCTGGAGGGTTCTCGCTTTTCCCAGGGATGGGAAATCGGTGCGGCAGCTTGCAGGCTGCCTTGGGAATCATGCCTCTGTGGTTTCCGCGTAGGCCATGCCTATGGCCTGTGAACCGTGAGTCCATGTCCTAACTTGGGACTGGAGGTCTCCTGAGTTCCCAGGTGGGGGAATGGTCTCGGCGATTGCGATTCACCTCGTGAGTCATCGCATTGTGGCTTTGGACCTAGGGATTAGGCCAGATTGATGGCTCAGTGCTATCGTGTGCAACGGTCTTGACCCCGAGTCTTGTGACTCAAAGGCCGTTGGGTTTCGTAGGTCTAGTGGACCATCTGTGGTCTGGTGGCATCGTGCCACCTGTTACTCCATGTTACTCGCAATGGGTGCGTGCGTGGTTTTCTGTGTCCACGTTCTGTGACACGTCCACTAGTTGTAGCTTTCCCACGGCACGCGTGTGCTGGCTCGCCTGGGAGTGGCTGAGCTGCGTACCCGAGAGAGGTGGTGAGTAGGCTGGTTACTGCAGGGCCCCCGCGTACTTCCGAGTCCGGGTTTAGGGGGAAATACCAACTAGAGGACATGCCTAGGGCGTACGGTCTGAGTGTGCTCACGAGGTTGGGGGCGTCGGACGGCGCCGGCAGGCGCGACCCCAACTAGTCCTTGTTCTGTGGTACTGGTTACTGAGTGTGTCTGAGTCTCACGCCTGGGGCGTCGTAGCTAGACACTTGTGACGCGGTGTAAGACGTCAGGGGACGCAGCCAGTCGTTCTTCTAGTGGGTGGTGCTCCTGTCACGTGACGTGGGTTGTCATGCACCGGGTTTTGTTTCTGTTCGCGGGACGGGACTTCGTGAGTGGTTTCGGGAGTGTTCCCGGAGTCGAGGTCTGGGGTTTCCGGTGAGCGTCACCGAGGGCCTTTCTCCAGACAGTATTGTGTTCACGACGGTGAGGTCGTGACCGTGTTTCCTGGCCGTGTGGTTTTGGCTCAGGCCCTTTTTCGGAGGGCAGGCTGCCCTTTTTCGGCCACCGGTTTGCTGTTCCTGCTGTAGTTGTAGCTCTCCTTTCCGCTACCGCCGTTGTTTCCGGTTGGGGTTCCGCGGGATCCCTGCTGAGTCTCTGTTTTGGAGACTCATTCCCTACTTTTCAGGTGCGGCGGTTCTTCCTCGAGGTTCGAGGGTGCAGAGCGGAGGTTCTCAGTTGCCAGCTTGCCGGGCCGAGTGTTCACTTTGCATGTGGTACGTTTTACTGCTTTAGACTGTACTTTCTGTTGGACTGGACTCTGTTGTAGTTGTTTATTTATTTCTGTTAATTATTGAATTGTCCTGCTTTATTTCCTATTTCTTTGTGCCTCCACACTCCTTTTAGCCCTTCCGAGCCCTCCCGGCTCGTGGGCGGCGGTGCGAGTCTCGGGTTATCGGGCCTTCCCGGTAATCGGATTCTCGGGCCGTCACACCTATGGTTAAGGCTTCTTTGGTGTAACCCAATTCTAGGAAGGGAAGGTTTTGCGTTATCATGGGTGGTAAGGGTAGGGTAAGGTGGGTGGTGAATAAGGTGAGTGGGTTACATTGAGATCTAGGCTCCCATAGAAAAGGGTCAAAGGGATCATGGTAAGGGTCACCTTGGTAGGGGTACTCTATGCTCTCAAAGTCCTCGAATGGTGAGTCATCGTCCTCAATAATTGGGCCAAGGTTGCTAATGGGTTGACCGATCAAAGCACTTGGGATCTTAATGGTTGGGGAGTGGACTAGGATAGGTTCTTCCTCCATGGGAAGAAGGAGGATGATCTCACTAGTAACTTGGCCATTAGTGTAGATGGAAGTGATGGAGCCAATGGAGGGATATGCTAGGCTAATGGTGTTAGTTTCGGACGGCCTCAAGGCTAGCATATTGGTCAAGTGAATTTTCCAATATAGGTAGTTCACTAAGTCTCCCAAATCTTCCACACAATAGGAAGTTTGATAAGTGACATGTGGCTGAATGGGAATGATTTGGGATTGATATCACATGGGTAGGTGGCATGGTTGTGAACTAAGAATGGTGAGACCTTTCTTGAGCCATTGGAGTATGGACTTATCTATGGTGAGGTTGGGTGTCTCTAGAGGAGCTAGGCTAGAGGTGTGTGAGTTGTTTGGCCTTTGGATTTCCTCTATGTTGGGAGGTGGATTCGGATGGGCATCCTTCTCCACTTGGGTAGGTGTGTGGGTAGCAACTTCTATTGCTAATGGAGTAGGGGGATCTATGGTGGGTGGTTTGGTGATAGCTAGCGTATGACACACCCGGGGTGGTGAACAAGCATGGGCTTGGGTTGGGATAGGAATGGGAAGTAGAGGAGGCCTAGGTTGGGGAAAGATTGGTGTAGGAAGTGGGAGGTGGGTTGGGTGAGGGGTTTTGGGTTGATTTGTTTTGGGAGATGTGTCCCTTTTTGGGGACAATGGTGGGTTTGTGGTGGTGGTCAAGGGGGCTTGTGGGGTATGGGTTTGGTGAGGGGTTTTGGGTTTGGGGGTGGTGGCCATTATGGGCCTAGGTGGAGGGGTGGACGCGGTGTCCACTTGGTTTTTAATGGTGAGGGTTGGATAAGTGGTGGTCACCATGGAGGGAATTGGGTCGGTTAGGGGTCTCTTGTCCTTGGGATTGTTTGGGGTGGAAGTGGGGGCTAAAGGGGCTTGACTAGTGTAGGTTAGGGAAGGGGGGTTTGGTTGGGGTGTGGGGGCCCTCATGGGGTTAGGTGGGGAGGTGGAGGCCTTGGACACTTGGGTTCTAGTGGTAAGGGTTTGGACGGGTGGGGTTGGAGGAGTGGGAGTGCTCCTCGAGTTTTGGTAACCCAGGTAGGAGGGAGGAGGTCGGGGAGTGTAGACTTTCCTAAGTTCGGCTCTCATGTTCTCCCATGTGTTAATAGGCTCTAGCCTCATAACCCTCCTAAATTGTTCAATGAACTTCCACCTATCCTCTGCACGGTACACAAGTCGACTCTTGGCAAGGTAGATTTTCATGGGTTCAGTCATTGGATTCCTTTTAAAGTATTTGTCCATATTTTCCTCCCACTCTAAATATGCACTAGGGTGGTATCCGTTAAAGATAAGGTCCTCAAATAGGACTTTGTCCAAAGGGGTGTCAATCGGACCTTTGCGGAGGGCCGAGTGAGATAGAAGTGACTTACCTGAAGTAGCCATGCTAGTGGACAAAAGAGATGCAACCGAAGACTCTAAATGCATATGAGCGTCCTAGGACCAACTTGATAGAGACAAGTTGTGAACTTGCTCTGATACCACTTGATGTGACACCACCTTGGGGTGATGACCACAAGACAATATGACCCTTGGACCTAAGGTTGCAAGCAAGCAAATTGGCGATGATACCACTCGAGCGGCTCACTCGCTTGGTGCACACTTGTGCCCGTGGGCAACTAAATGATAATGGAGAGGGTCCGAGGTGGGACAATGATGCTCCGGTGCTTGGCAAGCTTGGGGAGAACCCCAATTGGGCCAGGGATGCCCACTCACAGGCGGCCGTCACACCATGGGTGTGGGTTGAAATGGCTCGCTCACAACTCGCCCGCGATGGACACTCACGTGTTCGGTAATTTGGGCCGGGCCCTCGCTCTCCGTCCGACGCATCAAAGCAAGAATACTAAGCTAAGCAAGTGATATTGACCAGCAAGGAATGGGGGACCGAGGCTCACCTAGCCGGCGTGAAGACGCCAACTCCGGCCGAAGATATTATTACATGAACTACACCTCTCGCAGGAGGGGGACTCTTGGGGTGGGGGTTAGACTTATTACAACCAAGATTACCTCCACGCAGGGAGGGACCTTCAGCCGGCCAAGCGGGGTGGGGAAATTATGAAGAGAACGCCGACTCTCCAAGCTTTGCCGGTTCTACCACTCTTCCGTTTTGCTGAACAGGTTGTCGATGAAGATGCTGCCACGGACTCAACCGAGCTCCAAATTTGATGAAACTGCTGCCAAAAGTTCCCCAGCTGGCCGAGGATGATGCTTGAATTTTTTGGGAAGCTCTGGAACTCTGGGCTGATCGGACCGGCGATTGGAGTAGGACAGAAACATTCTGACTCTGACTGATGCAGAACTGATACAGTCGATTGCAGAAGGCACTGCAGTCGTTCCCGAACTCCAAATCAAACGAAACTGGCGGTGACGCGATCGTGGTCAGAGTAGCTTCGAGCAGAAATTGACGGGGCCACAATCCGAGGTCAGAGAGGAGATTGGTGGCCGGAGAAGTGAATATAGGTCGAACCTGGACCTGCAGGGGGCAGACTGCACACTCCACCGAAGAAATTCAGAACAAATAGCTCGGGCTGGCGATTGGCGTCGTTCCTTCTGCTACTGATGGAGGACTAGACAAAAAAGAATTTTGTAGAAGGAAGCATGATTGAATTCCTCCAATGTTGGCCGCTGAACGGCTTCCAAGATCGCTCTGGCCTTCAGTCTGGGATAGATTGCGCAGTCGTTGAAGATGACGTTCCTCCGGACAGCTCCGAACTCGGATGCAGGCAGGAGTACCACCGTTGGAAAGAATACTTGGAGATGATTCCAGCAATATAAGATATGCCACCGGGAGCCTTCAGGGGAAGTCATGGCTGCTACTGCAAATCACTACTTTTCTGAAACCTGCAACAGGGACAGAATAGGTGGAGGAGAGGGTGTGGGGAAGGGCATGAACAAGGGGTTATTTGGTGGATGGGGAAGGGGGGGTGCGACCTTGGGCGGTTAGGGAGGTGGGGAGATGAAAGGGAACAGCCCAAGGGAGAGGGAAATTTGAAATTTGGCCTAGGGAAGGGCTCTTTCAGTCTTAGGGAGAGGGAGGGTTGCTTGGGAGAGTGGAAAGGTGCCTAGGAGAAGGGGTTTCCACCTAGGGGTTGGAGGGGGAATTGAATGAGTGCATGGGGAAGGGGCCTTAATGAGGGGTGAATGGGGAGGAGAGAGAATAAATTTTGAAATTGGGGTGGGGAGGAGAGAGAGAGGGGGCACAACCCACTTAGAGAGAGTGATAGTAAGAGAGAGAGAGAGGGAGATATTGAGAGGGAACTAGAAGGTGTGAAAATTTTCTGGATTCAATATTCAAGCATAATTGTTACAAGTGAGAGAGGGGTGGGGCTATTTATAGACCCCACACTTTTCCTAAGACCAAACTGACCCTGACAAACTAACTAATGACCAAACAATCCAAGGGAGGGGCGCCCCTGGGCCTAGCCCAATGAATTGGGCCCATTAACCTATCAAACCAACATAATGACTTCAAGACTTAGGAAAATGACTTTCTAACCTAGGTACATGACTCAATAAAGGGAAAATTACATGTTTAAGACTCAAATAAAAATAAGAAAATTACATGACTCGACTCACAAACACATGAGGAACATAATGGCGTACACCGATGATCAATCCAAGCTTCAGAAAATGTGGAGGGGCAAGGGATGTCCCCATCACCAAGACTATGACGTGTGGCGCGTCATAAGCAAGGGTCCGTATACTCTGTCTCAATATGAGGATGAGTGGCATGATGAGGATATAAAGAAGTGTTCAGCAAATTTTAAAGCCATGAATATAATACAATGTGCCATTCATCCTAATGAATACTCACGTATTTCCATGTGTTCTTCCGCGCAGGAGATGTGGAACAAGCTGCGGTTGATCTATGAAGGAACATCGGAAGTAAAGGAAACCAAGGTGAATCTGCTAGTTTGGGATTATGAGTTATTTATGATGAAACCAGAAGAGTCCATTTCTGATATGTTTGCAAGATTGACAGAAATCATGAATGGATTAAAGGGTCTTGGTAAAGAGTATTCCGACAAGGAACTCGTCAGAAAGGTACTGAGATCCTTGTCATCACAATGGCACACAAAGGCCACTGTAATCGAGGACTCAAAGGATCTCAGCACTTTGAAATTGGACGAGCTAATTGGCTCCTTGATGACTTACGAAATCAACATCAAGAGGAGCGAGGAGGACCATAAAAAGAAGAAGGTAGTCACACCTTTGGCTCTAAAAGTGAATCCACAAGATTCAGAGGGCAGTGACAATGATTCAACCGGCAACACTAAAGATGAAGAGCTGGTTGCCATGATTACAAGAAGGGCAAGAAGGTTCGTCAAAAGGACCAGAAATTTCAGTGGTCAATTCAGAAAGGGACCAAGAAGGTAAGGTCCGAACAGAGGAGAAAGTAGTAAGAAAGAAGAAGTGATATGCTACGAATGTAAGAAACCCGGTCACATGCGGGGTGAGTGCCCCGATCTGATGAAGAAGCTGAAGAAAGGAAAATTCAAGAAGCCCAAGGCCATGGTGGCCACTTGGAGCGATGAAGATGAGGAAGAGTCCGGGAATGAAGATGGACTAGATGATCTGGTCTAAAACCTATGCTTCATGGCCAATGACGACGATGGAAATGAGGTAGATTCTGAAACTGAAACTCTTACTTGTGAATAATGGTAAATTGCATATGAGTCGTTATATGAAAAATGTAAAAAATTCACATCTGAAAATAGACATTTGAAAAAGAAAATTGAACATCTTGTGCATGCTGAAAACTCATGTGAAAATTGCCATGTGTTGAAATCAAAAACTGAGAAATTGATAAATGAGAAAGAAATTCTTGTGTCAAAAAATGAATTGCTTGAAGAAGAGATTTCCTGCATGAGAGAGGAGCAATTCACTCTAAGTAAAATGCATGATGATTTGAAAAATAATCTAGAACAAGAAAAGCTTGAAAGCATGGCATGTAATCAAGCAAAAGAAAAGGCCAAAAATCAAGTCCATTCTCTAATGCATGAAAACCATGAGTTGAAGGATGCTATTGCCATTTTTGAAAAAGGGAAAACTTAACAATCTGAAACACATTCAACTCACATGCCTCCCAGAAGTGCATCTCCATCCACGTCAAGAACACATGTGCATAATTCATTCTTGAATAAAGGAAATAGAAGAAACAAGAACAGAGCCATTACATGCTTTTATTGTGGAAGGTTAGGCCATGATATGTATGATTGCAGAATTCTGAAATTTGATGATGAAAGTTTTGCTAGGATGAGAAATAGATCATACATATCTCATGTTTCTAACCATCGTGGACCCAAGCTTGCTTGGGTACCAAAATTTGCATAAGTACGGTTGTTGTGATTGCAGGTCTGCTTGAGAGCTCAATGGAATAGGTGATATTTGGATAGTGGATGCTCTCAGCACATGACGGGAAACAAAGAATTGTTTGCGGACCTGCATGAAAAGGATGGTGGAATAGTGGCATTTGGTGGTAAGGACAAAGGCAAAATCATCGGAGAAGGTAAGATAGCTGAAGGTTACTGATGAAGGAGTCTGTGGGGCGTGCAGCATGGGTAAGCAAACAAGGACATCATTCAAGTGCAAGAATGATGTAACTACATCAAGGCCCCTTGAGTTAATCCACATTGACCTATTTGGACCAAGTAGAACACATAACTTGGGTGGTAAATTATATAGCTTTGTCATTGTGGACGATTACTCAAGATTTTGTTGGGTTTACTTCCTTTCACATAAAAATGATGCCCTGACAGAATTTGAAGCATTTTACAGGGTAGTCCAAAATGAAAAGGGGTGTTGCATCAAGGCCATGCAGAGCGATCACGGTAAAGAATTTGATAACCATGAGTTCAGCAACTTTTGCAGGGCTCAAGGCTATACGCATGACTTCTCCGCACCAAGAACCCCCGAACAGAATGGTGTTGTTGAAAGGAAGAATAAGATGCTAATTGAGATGGCAAGAACCATGCTAAATGAGAATAATTTACCGAGGTACTTTTGGGCTAAAGCAGTGAACACTGCTTGCTACATTATCAATCGCGCCATGGTAAGACCACTGTTGAAGAAAACCCCTTATGAGTTGTACCGATGTAAGAAGCCAAACATTTCCTATCTTAGACCGTTCGGCTCAGTTTGTTACATTCACAATAATGGTAAGGTGGACCTGGCTAAATTTGACCCCAAAAGTGACAAAGGTATATTTCTTGGATACTCTCTTAGCTCAAGAGCTTATCGAGTGTATAACTTGAGAACTCTTGTAGTTGAGGAAAGCCCCCATGTCATCATTGATGAATCATCTTCTAAAAGCACTAATGAAAATTCTATTTTGCAGGATGATGAATTGAATGACGGTAATATCGAGATGATAGAAGGAAAAACTGAAAAACAAGAAGTAAAAGAACCACAAGAAGATGATGCAAATCCGGAAGATCAGTTGGAACAGCAGCTTCCAAGGCAATGGACTTTCGAAAAGGACCATCTGCCGGAGAATGTGATCGGCAATGTTGAAGACGGAACAAGAACACGAGCCTCCTTCAGGGAAGTTGAAAATCAGGACTATATTGCCTTACTTTCCTAGTTTGAACCTCACTCTATTGAAGAGGCCTTGAAGGATGAGTCTTGGATCATGGCTATGCAAGAAGAACTACACCAGTTCCAAAGGAACAAAGTGTGGTTCCTCGTGTCATGTCCTAGAAACCACTCAGTGATCGAAACAAAGTGGGTTTTTCGAAATAAAATAAATGATCAAGGAGTGGTAACTAGGAATAAGGCCAGGCTTGTAGCTAAATGCTATAGACAAGAGCTTGGAATTGATTTCGATGAGTCTTTTATTCCAGTAGCAAGACTCGAGATAGTGAGAGTCCTATTAGCATTTGCATGCTGTAACAACATTAGATTGTTTCAAATGGGTGTTAAGAGTGCATTTTTGAATGGCTACATACAGGAGGACGTGTACGTGGAGCAACCACTGGGGTTTGAGGACACAAAGCATCCAGACCATGTGTACAAGCTAGACAAGGCACTCTACGGTCTAAAACAAGCACCCCGGGCATGGTATGAACGGTTAAGTGATTTCCTCATTCAAAATGGATTCAAACGAGGTAATGTTGATCAAACCCTTTTCACGAAGTTGAACGGTGAGGAAATCTTAATTGTTCAAGTTTACGTAGATGATATTATTTTTGGCTCCACCAAAGATGCTCTCAGCAAAGACTTCGCCAAATTAATGCAAAGTGAGTTTGAAATGAGTCTTATGGGAGAGCTGACATTCTTCTTGGGATTGCAGGTCACACAGATGGCTGACGGTATATTCATACATCAGAAGAAGTATGCATTGGAGCTACTGAAAAAGTTCAACTTGACCTCTACCAAACCACAACAAACTCCCATGTCCACCTCAATAAAAATTGATCAAGATGAATCAGGTAAATCCGTGGATCAAAAACTCTTCAGAAGCATGATAGGTTCTTTGTTGTATTTAACTGCCAGCAGGCCTGACATTTAATTTGCTGTGTGTTTATGTACACGATTTCAGTCCAATCCAAAAGAATCACACATGTCGGCTGTTAAACGAATTTTCAGATATATTGCTGGTTCAAGTAATTTAGGATTGTGGTTTCCGCGTAATTCGAGCTTTGATTTAGTTGCTTATTCTGACGCCAATTATGCGGGTTGTAAAGTGCATCGAAAAAGCACCAGCGGGTATTGCCAATTTCTTGGGGGGTGCGTGGTCTCATGGGCCTCCAAGAAATAAAACTCAGTGGCTCTATCAACCGCCGAAGCCGAATATGTGGCTATCGGGAGTTGTGTTGCCGAGGTGCTATGGATCCAACAACAAATGATTGATTATGGCATTTCCTTCAAAAACACTTCCATCTTGTGTGACAACACTTCAGCCATAAACTTGTCAAAGAACCCAGTCCATCACTCTCGCACAAAGCATATTGAAATTAGACATCATTTTCTCAGGGATCATGTGAGCAAGGGTGATGTAGAAATCAGGTTCATTGAAACAGATCAACAAATTACCGACATTTTCACCAAACCTCTTGGTGAAGAAAAATTCACATCATTTAGGAGAGAATTAGGGGTTTGTAGGATAGACGAGTCTGAGTCATGATCATTTGCATTACTATGTGTATACGTCATTGCATAGCATGCATTTGCATTAGTATGGTTCATAGTTGCAATTCCCCTTGTCATGCATGTGCATTATGATTGATTGAAAAACAAAACAAAAATTAGATATGTGTGAAACACCATGATTGTGTGTTTTGCATTCCTTCTATCTATAGTATACACCCATGTCATAGTTATTTCTATGGCCAATATTCCCTTGAATTCTCTTAAATGTCAAAAAGCGAGCAAAACTCCTTGAAATCTGAAATCCGGAAGCATTGGATAATGAACATCTATTATGAGCTTAGATTTCATTGAAACATGCTCCCCAATTGATTTATCCTTAAAACAACTCAAATTTTCTTGATTCCAACATGAATTTATCATTGGGGAATAGAGCCGAACCTTTTTGATCGTTCATTACCTTTCAAAAACTTTTTTTGATGAAATACAAAGGAAGGGTCGACCCTCGCGGGATACGTTTCTGGCTGGGGCCGGAGTTATAGGGGTCGACCCATTGGGTCGACTCGTTACGGTCGGGCGGCCTTAGCCGCTGTGGACGCACTTTCCGTTCGCCCCTCATGTGGGCGGCCTTTTCGGTGGGTCCGTTGGTCTATTAAGTGCGTGGGCGTGCCAGTCACCGGAGTGACGATTTATTCGGGCTCCGAAGGGCCCATGGTGCGCTCGATCTGACTTCGTCAGACGATTGTGTGGTTCGTGTCGGGACCGAATCCCGTCGCGCCATAAAGGTCACGACGTCATTTACATTCCCCATACAAGGGAACACCCTTGATTAATTGCTGAAATTAGAGGCCCTGCGGCCGAAAAGAATAATACTAGTTGCGCGAGAAAGGGACAGGAACAAATCACACTAAGGGTTGCATATGGACCACAAGCCATCGGCCGTGTCGGTCACTCGTGGACCTTTTCATGCTCGGACACGGGTCCGTGGTGGAAACGCGACGGGAAAACCGGGACGAATCCGTTCAAATGTCTGCCGAATGTACGGCAATTTTAATAATGACCCGGAAGGGCTCCGGGGTGGGAAACAAATCTGGTTTAGTCGGAGTGTCGGCCCAGGATCAGGTGGGGGCTTGGCCATATAGGGATGATTCCCAAGACTCAGGCCCAACCTGGAAGGGCGACATCATTGTTCCTTTGGCACCGGGTCACGGGAGAGACGGGACTGTAACGTGGGAATATTAACATCTTGTAATGTTTTATCATTATTATTCTTATTATCCTGTTGCTCATTCCTCTTTCCGCATCTATTCCGGGTGACTTCCCTTATCTTGCTTATTGTCATTGTCGCCCTTGTTATTATTATTATTATTATCGTCACTTATTTCATTCGTCATTTTTTTATACGGATGTATTCAGGTTTATTTATTCATCATGATTTTTTTTATTAGTTTATCAGTGCTGCCATTGTATGCCTATATATATATATGTGTATTCATGTATTGTATATATATATATATATATATATATATATATATATATATATTTATTTATTATTATTTTCTTTGGGGGAGCTGACCCCTGGTGGGTTGAAAGGGGGGCTAAAAAGGGAGTGTACCGCTGAAGGAAGGTGGGCAGAAGGGTGTGCCGGCGATGGGCTGGGGATGGGTGCCGCTGAAGGGCTTAAGGAGGTGTACCGGCGAAGGAGGGCGGCAGGTTTGCCGGTGAAGGGCTAGAGACGCGTGCCGTTGAAGGGCTTGAGGAGGCGTACCGGTGAAGGCCTGAAGGAAGTGTACCGCTGGGGCGATGGCTGGAGAGTGTGTCGGTGAAGGAGGGGGATAACATAAAGTCTGTACGTTGCAGCTCAAAGTCTACACATTGTCCCTTGGCTGCAGTTCAAAGTCTATACATTGTCTGTTGGCTGCAGCTCGAAGTCTATACACTGATAACCCCAAAGTCTATACGTTGCAACTCAAAGTCTATACATTGGCCAGCATTCATCAGCTCAAAGTCTATACATTGTCCCTTGGCTGCAGTTCACAGTCTATACATTGTCTGCTGGCTACAGCTCGAAGTCTATACATTGATAACCCCAAAGTCTATACGTTGCAACTCAAAGTCTATACATTGGCCGGCATTCATCAGCTCAAAGTCTGTACATTGGCCAGCATAAAGTCTATACATTGCAGCTCAAAGTCTGTACGTTGCAGCTCAAAGTCTATACGTTGTCCACTGGCTGCAGTTCAAAGTTTATACATTGTCTGGCCCAAAGTCTGTACATTGGCCAACTCAAAGTCTATACATTGTTCAGCTCAAAGTCTATACATTGTCCCTTGGCTGCAGTTCAAAGTCTATACATTGTCTGCTGGCCACAGCTCGAAGTCTATACATTGATAACCCCAAAGTCTATACGTTGCAACTCAAAGTCTATACATTGGCCGGCATTCATCAGCTCAAAGTCTGTACATTGGCCAGCATAAAGTCTATACATTGCAGCTCAAAGTCTGTACGTTGCAGCTCAAAGTCTATACGTTGTCCACTGGCTGCAGTTCAAAGTTTATACATTGTCTGGCCCAAAGTCTGTACATTGGCCAACTCAAAGTCTATACATTGTTCAGCTCAAAGTCTATACATTGTCCCTTGGCTGCAGTTCAAAGTCTATACATTGTCTGCTGGCTACAGCTCGAAGTCTATACATTGATAACCCCAAAGTCTATACGTTGCAACTCAAAGTCTATACATTGGCCGGCATTCATCAGCTCAAAGTCTGTACATTGGCCAGCATAAAGTCTATACATTGCAGCTCAAAGTCTGTACGTTGCAGCTCAAAGTATACACGTTGTCCACTGGCTGCAGTTCAAAGTCTATATGTTGGCCAACCCAAAGTCTGTACGTTGGCCAGCAGCACACGAAGTCTGTACATCCTTCAGCTCAAGGTATGTACGTTGCCTATTGACTGCAGCTCAAAGTCTATACATTGGCTGCTCAAAGTCTGTACGTTGCCCATGAAGTCTGTACGTTCTTCAGCCTACTCAACTCAAAGTCTGGGTGTACCAACGAGGGGAGAAGTGGGATGTGCCGCTGGAGGGGCCAAGCATGTGTACCGCTGAGGGGTTATTGGAGTGGAGGTGGAGTGTGCCGGTGAAGGGCTAGATAGGTGTGCCGGTGAAGGTTGAAACGGGGTAGAGGTGAAGGCTCACTCCTCTGTTATTTGATTTAAGGCTTTTCTTTTCTTCTTTTATTGGTTTTTATGTAGTCTTATACAAACTTCCCCTTTTCCTTGCTTTATTCTGGTCGGCCTCTTTTTACAGGTTGGACATTCGGTCTGCCGGGTTGTTAATCGGTTCGGTTCTCATCATGCTATCGGCAGGGTCTTGATTAGTTGAAGAGTTTTTATCATTAATTGCTTCACTCGTTTGTTGCTTCCTTTTCCCTTTTTAACATATTTATTATTTTCTGACAAAAATTCGGCAGCACCTCCCCTCAACCCGAGCGTAAGGGAGGTAAAGGGAACGCGCCAACATGGAGTGGCGGAACCCGACAAGTGGAGGTGGGCGCCCGGAGGCAACAGCACCTTTATAAAACCTCGGAAAACTCAGAGAAAATCATTAACGGAAGACCTCTAAGGCTAGACAAGGTAGGCTGGGGTTAGCCAAGGCGTACTAGCCAAGGGCAGAATCAAGCGTGCCGCTGAGGCACTAAAGGGGATGCACCGCTGAGGGGTTGTAAGGTGTGCCGGTGGAGGGAGCACAAGTGTGCCGGCGAAGGGCCTCAAAGGCGCACCGGGGAAGAGCCTACAGGGTGCGCCGCTGGGGGCTTGGGTGTGCCGGCCAAGGGCCGGGGGGGGGGAGATGTGCCACTGGAAGGTTAAAGAGGGGTTAAATGTGTGGGCTGGGAGGGTTGCCGGTCATTTAAAGAAAAGAAGAAGGGTTGAAAACTGAAGGTGGGTTACTGGTAACAGGGTGCTTAGGAGGAGAACAAGGGTCTCTCTACCTCTCCAAGTGGACGGGCACCACTGATGACCGTAGAAGAGGGCGAGAAGCTCACTAGGTCAAAGATCATATGTGAGGGATCACCTCGCTAGGGGGACTCCAAAAAATCATCAGAGAAATGGGAAAATGGAAGAAACGAGCGACACACGATACATCATGCAGACTGGCGTAAACCAACAGAGAGACCACGAGGAAACCCAGGAAGGGTCATTTTCATTCATG
The DNA here is from genome assembly GCA_022559845.1 of Amorphophallus konjac. Classification (NCBI taxonomy): domain Eukaryota; kingdom Viridiplantae; phylum Streptophyta; class Magnoliopsida; order Alismatales; family Araceae; genus Amorphophallus; species Amorphophallus konjac. The sequence continues at coordinate 22,426,956 of CM040129.1, forward strand.
GGAAGCAGAGGCCGTAGCCATCCATATACATTGCCAAACAAGCCCGTGCCAAGGCCACGGGTGAGAAAGAAAACCCAGGGACAAAAGAAAGGGAACAGAAAACAAGACAAGGAGAAGCCCCGGACTACATTCAGCTCTCCCCCTCTCTTACTCTCTCTTCTGCCCAGTCGTCGTCGGAGGAGCCTCACCCCAGAGCCCTTCTTCTTCTCTTCTCTCTTCTCTTCCTCTCTTGCGTATGTATGCTCCCTCTGGCCCTCTGTGTTTTTTTTTCTCTGCGTGTCTCCTGCCCCTCTTCCCTCTACTTTCTCTTCGTGGAATGGGAGTGCCTTTATACTCCTAGCAGTGGGAGCCTTCGAACACGCTCGTCGGAGGCGGGAGATGGCTCGTGATGATGGGGTTTGACTCCCCCGTCCTCAATGCCAGTGGGATAGCCCGCGTGGCCCAATCCCTGGTTGACACCTCATAGAGCTCACTGCGCGCCAAGGATGCGTAGGGCATGGGCACTACGTCGTTTAGCCGTTGAAAAGGATTAACGATGTGCCGCTGGCGGGCTGCACAAGTGTGCCGTAGGAGAGCCAAAAAGGCGTACCGTCGAAGGCCCAGCAGAGTGTGCCGCTGAGGGCCCAAGGGGGTGTACCGCTGAAGACTCCTGAGGGCGTGCCGCTGAAGACCCAAAGGGGTGTGCCGCTGGAGACCCCCCCCCAAGGGGGGGTGTGCTGCTGAAGACCCCCCCCCCCCCAAGGGGGTGTGCCGCTGAAGGCCGTGGGGCCGTGCCGCTGAAGCCCATGGGGGATGTGCCGCTGAAGCCCATGGGGGCTATGCCGCTGAAGCCCATGGGGGCTGTGCCGCTGAAGCCCATGGGGGCTGTGCCGCTGAAGCCCATGGGGGCTGGGCGTGCCGCTGAGGGTCTTTGGGGCCGTGCCGCTGAAGGCCCATTGGGGCGTGCCGCTGAAGCCCATGGGGGCTGTGCCGCTGAAGCCCATGGGGGCTGGGCGTGCCGCTGAGGGTCTTTGGGGCCGTGCCGCTGAAGGCCCATTGGGGCGTGCCGCTGAAGCCCATGGGGGCTGTGCCGCTGAAGCCCATGGGGGCTGTGCCGCTGAAGCCCATTGGGGCGTGCCACTGAAGGCCCATTGGGGCGTGCCGCTGAAGCCCATGGGGGCTGTGTCGCTGAAGCCCTTGGGTGTGCCGCTGAGCAGCCCTAGGGTGTGCCGTTGAAGGCCAAACTGGGCGTGTTTCTGAGCCAGTTCTGAGCCCGTTATGGACACGAGTCATGACCCATTTGGTTTTCCTCGAGGCCCATAGATTGTGGGGCTCTCTTTGTGGTTGGTTTCTCTTCACTGTCGTGACTTCTGGAGGCGGCCTCGCGGCAGTATGCATACTTGGGGAGTCCGGATGACCGGTCTCTCCGTGGCTTCTTCACTTGGCGCTGTTGTTGATGTGGGGCTGAGCGGGGTATCGTGGGTGTGCGATTTTTGGTGTCCACAAATGCCCCCCACCCACGGGTAGCGCAGGCAAAGGATGAGCCAGGCGGTGCCCGCGGGTGTACTGGTCACTTTTTCTCCGTCAGTGCCGACGGGGTGTCGGGAGCCGACCTGGTTTATGGTTTGTTGGTCTCTTCGCCAGTGCCGACAGGGTGTCGGGAACTGGCCTGGTTTATTTGTCTCTTGGTCTTGTCGTCAGTGCCGATAGGGTGTCGGGGGCTGACCTGGTTTGTTGATCTCTTGGTTTCTTCGTCAGTGCCGACAGGGTGTCGGGAACTGACCTGGTTTGTTGATCTCTTGGTCTCTTCGTCAGTGCCGACAGGATATCGGGAGCTGACCTGGTTTGTTGTCTCTTAGTCTCTTCGTCAGTGCCGACAGTGGTGAGGACACGCGCCGCATCACTCGACGGAGCACACGGAGCACGCCGACATCTCTTTGGCTGGGCGACTACGACATCTATTAGTGGAACTTCCTTCTCATTTGAGGCCATGTTGGGCCTAGGTTTGGTCCCTGCGTGGACACGTTATCTAGTTCTTTATATTAGCAGACTATGTGTAAAGGGAGTAGTGGGCTATCTTCTTATTATTGGGCTTGGCCTTGGCCCATAATTAATGGGCTTAGGATTAGGGTTTGGGGCGCACCCCTCATCCCTCATCCTGGGTGGCTGCGCCACCTTCCCCCCTTGCCCCCTCCACTTGCCCTTTTTTGGGCGCCCCCCTTGCCCCATTCCATCTCACCCCCCTTTCCCCCCTTGGGCGCCCCCTCCCTTTGATCCCTCCTTGATTGGAGGAGGGATGGACGCCCCCCCCTTGAATGGGGAAGGGCTGGGTCGCACCCCCCCTTCCATTTGCGCCCCCCCCTACATGTGGCAAGGGTGAAACCCTAGCTTTCCCCCCCCGATATAAAGGCTTGTATTTTCTTTTGAGCATTATTATTGAATAGAAATTGAAATAGCATTTGCTGAAGGTGGCTGCGCCCCCTCCTCTGTTCCTCCTTGCTCCTGCGACGGGAGCAAGCTCGGGGTGTGACTCCCCATCCCTCGGTGCGACGCCGAGGGCCCCTTTCTCTTCTGTCCCTTCTCAAGTTCTAGTTCGGTGCGCCCGGATTTCTCCTCCAAGAGCAGCGACGACCACCCCCTGTTCGTGAAGGCCTTGGGCGACCAGACCATTTTTGTGTGGATCTTCTACGAGTCGCCGACGCGTGCGAGGTGGTCTCACCTCATTCGGAGTTCGGCATCACCCGTGGCGATTTTCTCCGTGAGCGCGCGCAGGACCCCCTCTCCCTGCGAGCCTGGTTCTTCAGCCCCCTTGAAAAAATCCCACAGGACGGACGTCTGCGAATTTGGATGCGGGATCTTCACCGGTGGTACCTCTCTTCGTCTTCTGTCCAACGCCGCTGACCTCGCCTCGATCCGACGTCCGAGCTGCTCGTGGCGTCCATTCCCGTGAGGTCGCGCAGGTCTGCCCTGTCCACCCGGCGCCAGAACCACCTGCGGATTCCAGAGCTTGCTTCTCTCAGCCACGACCAGATCTGATCGATTCCTTCGCTCGAGACCTGCTGCTCTGCGTCCTCTTCATCCTCCAATAAGCAGAGCTCCGTTAACCCTTTGGAGCTATTTCTGCTGATTTGTCCCGCTCAAGCGCTCGGTTCTGGGAGCAGAATCCTGTCGCAACTTGCAGGTGCGCCCCCGGCTTCCACGGACGGAATCTGCGCGCCCCCTTTGGCCGAGGCTTCCTCCCGTGACCTAGCTACGCGCCATCACTGACGGCGCCTCAATCGGACACCGGACCAGGTCGTGGGAGCTTTCACCGCGGAGTCACGCATTGCTGCGAACCTGCCGGCCACCGTTCGGGTCCTCCTCGCGGCCAACCCTTCACCGAGTGCCGCCCGTCAGCCCGTACATCGGCAGCCTCGAATCTCTGCATGTAGCCTGTTATCTCCCTGCGAGGAGTGGGCACTTTATTGGGTTGTATTGATTGTTCATCCTTCGTGTATCGGGGTTGTTGATCTCGGCCGGGGTTCCTTCCCCACGCCTAGGCGTGGAGGTACGTGCGAAGCTCCTCACTGTTGGCATTTTGCTTTACTAGTATACTTTCTAGCATGCCGCGTGAGTGTGTGTAGGTTCCTAGCTAGCTTCTTATTCACCGCGTGGTTGAGAGTTGAGAGCACCCATTCCGTGGCCCTAGTCGAGCGCCGAGCTCGGACTAGATTCCCATAGACGCACGGCGGCTTCTTAGTCGCTGAGATCCCCGCGCTTCCCTCATAGGGACGGTCGTTGGGCTTGGATTTCTTGTTGAGAGATGCCTCCACCCGGAGGAACGCTACGGAGGTCAGTCGCCCGGCTTGCCTTTAGCATGCGAGTGCTGGCCACACTTCATTGCATTCGTAGGTCCTAGCCCATTTTAGTCATGTCCCGCATCAAAGTGGTATCAGAGCATATAGGTTTGCGTCTAGGGCTGAGTCTTGCATTCCATTTAGCATGTGTCCACCCATATAGGTCTTAGTGAGTCTCCATTTAGGTCCCTTTGCATGCCCACTCGGGGTGGTACCCATTACCATCGCCCGGACACCATGGGTGACCCCCGTGGTAACACCCAAGGAGGCCCCTCTCTTGAGGATTTCATGGCCGAGATCATGGAGCGCTTGGCTAGTTCTGAACAAACCATTAAGGACCAAACCAACCGTCTGGAGGGTCGACTCAAGGCCATAGAGGACCGCGCTGAGGTTTCTGACCGATCTATCCAGGGTCTTCTTGGGCGGATAGGGAGGATAGAGGAAGTGCCCCATCATGACCCCCCTAGAGTTAATCGTGCCCCACAGGCGGCAGCTGCCCAGCCCCCCCCATATCGGGCTGAGGAGCGACGGCCGCGAGCCCCCGACTTTGAGGATTACGGGTCCGATAATGATTATGAGGGGAACGGCCGCCGCCACCGTGGTCACCGACCAAAGAGGGATGATGAGGACGATCGGGCCCTTAGGACCGTTCGTGCGGACTCTCCCACTTTTGACGGGTCCCTGGACCCGAAGATCTACCTAGACTGGGAGGCTAGCATGGACCGGTATTTTGAGTGGGTCGAGATGTCTGACCACCGGCAAGTTAAGTTTGCCAAGATGAAGTTACTGGGGCGAGCACAGATGTATTGGAGGAATGTGGAGAGTCTGATATTTCAGCGTCAGGACCCCCATATTGAGTCTTGGGGTGAGATGAAAGTCAAACTCCGAGAAAAGTATCTCCCCGCCACTTATCGCCAGAGGCTCATTGACAGATGGCAGAGCCTCACCCAGGGAGATCGGACCGGTCCGAGTACATCGCAGAGTTTGATGAGTATTTCTTGCGATGCGGAGTCACGGAGGAGAGCGCCATGCCCGTCTCTCGTTTCCGTCGTGGTCTACGGCCCCATTACCAGTATGAGTTATTTCGCCGTAATGTGACCACCTTAGAGGTCGCGTACCAGGTCGCTATGGAGCTAGAGCAGTTTGAGGCGGAGTTCACTCCTACTCAGCGTCAGGGGACCACCAGTCAGCGGGGGTTTGACCCACGCACCACACCCAGTTCCTACAGTTGGTTTCCGGCGGCTCGGCCCTCGGAACCTCCTCGCCAGGACCCCACTGTTCCTAGGCCTCGCCCTCCCTTGCCGAGGGACACTCTCCCTCCCCCTCGCCAGCAGCCACCTTACCCCACCTCACGCCCTCAGCCTCCCGTGTTCCCTACCCGACCCCAGCTACCACCACCCCCGGCCCGTCATGATGACAAGGGGAAAGGGCCGATGATTGGTGGAGCATCTCCTAGCACAGGGGCACGTAACAATTGTTATAGGTGTGGTGGAGTCGGCCATTATGCGAACAAATGCCCCACTAGAGAGTCGCTTGTAGTGACGGACCCCTCACCCACTGATTCCACGGCTGAGCTTCTGCCAGTCAGTTATGAGGCCGACCAGGAGTTGGCGGAGGAGTTCTTCGATGAGTTACTTGAGGGAGAGTAGGACGGTGACCCTAGTATTCAGTATCAGGGCGATGCGCAGTTAGGGGTAGTCCGGTGTATCCTTACCCAGCCCCAGGTGAGTGACGACTGGCGTCGTACCACCATCTTTCACACCTTTTGTAGGCTTGGAGGGAAGGCCTGCAAGGTGATCATTGACAGTGGGAGCTGCATTAATGCTATATCCACCGGTACAGTTACTCGTCTTGGGTTGACACCTGTGGACCACCCTGCTCCATATCGGGTATCCTGGGTAGATTCTACCTCTATCCCGGTTAGGCTTCGTTGTCTAGTGCCATTACAGTTTCAGACCTACCATGATGAGATTTGGTGTGACGTGCTACCTATGGAGGTGGGTAGTATTATCCTAGGTAGGCCTTGGCTCTTCGATAGGGATGCCACCCTCCGTGGTCGGTCGAACACTTGCATCTTCGACCATGGTGGCCATAGGATCACTCTTCACCCCACCCAGCCTAGGGATCCTGCCGTTCGCGGGCCAGCCGGCCCCAGTGCCACGAACACCCCTCGTCAGGGGAAGGCCGACCCTCCTACCCCACCCTTGGTGCCTACTACTACCACCTCCACTACCCTCACCCTAGGGGAGCCTTCCACTAGGAGATTGATGGTGATTAGTCCCCGTGAGATGGAGAGAGAGTTCACCAGTGGTAGTCCCCTCTTTGCTGTTGTTGTTCGAGAGGTGAGTGATGTCATCTCAGAGTCCGAGGGTGAGCTAAACCCCGAGTTGGCTGCGATTTTACGCGAGTTTTCTGATATCTTCCCGGAGGACCTCCCTGGAGGCCTTCCACCTATGCGTGACATCCAGCATGAGATCGACCTTGTCCCGGGCTCTTCATTGCCTAACCTCCCTCATTATAGGATGAGCCCGGCGGACCACGCCGAGTTGCAGAGACAGGTCGAGGAGTTGATGAGTAGGGGATCCCTCAGGGACAGCAAGAGCCCTTGCGCTGTCCCCGCTTTGCTAGCCCCAAAGAAGGATGGCACATGGAGGATGTGCATCGATAGCCGTGCGATCAATAAGATCACGGTGAAATATCGTTTTCCTATTCCCCGACTGGATGATTTGCTAGATATGATGTCGGGAGCCACTATTTTTTCTAAAATTGATCTTCGAAGTGGCTATCACCAGGTTAGGATCAGGCCTGGAGATGAGTGGAAAACTGCATTCAAGACCAAGGATGGTCTGTATGAGTGGTTAGTGATGCCTTTTGGGCTATCTAATGCCCCTAGTACTTTCATGCGGTTGATGACCCAGGTCTTGCGCCCTATGATAGGGGTCTTTTTGGTCGTCTACTTCGATGACATCCTTATTTATAGCCGCACTAGGGAGCACCACTTAGACCACCTCAGGCAGGTCTGCATTGTTCTGAGGCGAGAGAGCTTATTCGCCAACCCAAAGAAGTGTGCTTTCATGACCGACCAGGTTTCCTTCCTTGGGTTCATAGTGTCTCGCGATGGGGTCTCCGCTGATCCGGAGAAGATACGCGCCATTCAGGAATGGCCTGAGCCCCGCACCCTCCACGATGTCGGAGCTTCCATGGCCTAGCGACGTTCTATCGTCGCTTCATTCGTGGCTTCAGTTCCATCACTGCCCCGATCACGGATTGCATTAGGAAGGGGGCATTCACATGGACTAAGGCTGCAGCCACGGCCTTTCAGAGCATCAAGGAGCGCATGACCCAGGCACCTGTTCTTACCTTACCTGATTTTTCTAAGGTGTTTGAGGTCACCTGCGACGCTTCTGGAGTGGGTATAGGGGGAGTCTTGAGTCAGGAGTCTCATCCCATTGCCTTTTTCAGCGAGAAGCTGAACGATGCCAAACTGCGGTATTCCACGTATGACAAGGAGTTTTATGCAGTCATCCAGGCATTGAGATATTGGCGGCACTATCTCCTACACCAGGAGTTTGTGCTCTTTTCTGATCACGAGGCTTTGAGGTTTCTCCATACTCAGAAGAAGCTGAATGCGCGTCATAGTCGGTGGGTGGAGTACCTTCAGAAGTATACCTTTGTGCTTAGGCACAAGGCAGGGGCCGAGAACAAGGTGGCCGATGCGCTGAGTCGGTGGATGATGATGTTGTCCACCATGGGAGTAGAGGTGGTGGGATTAGAGAGGCTGAAAGAGGCTTATGTCGATTGCCCGGACTTCGGTCCGATCCATGCTGCCCTTCAGTCGGGCCCCTCCCGTGACCATAGTGAGTTTGTCCTTCAGGAGGGATATTTATTCCCGGGTGGTAGGTTGTGCATCCCACGGACGTCTGTTCGTGATTTTCTCATGTGGGAGTTGCATGCAGGGGGTCTTGCTGGCCATTTCGGCCGGAACAAGACCATTGAGGCCGTTGAGCATAGGTTCTATTGGCCTAGTTTGAAGAGGGATGTTGCTCGCATCATGGCTCAGTGCCGCACTTGCGCTATGGCCAAGCAGAGGAAGCAGAACACCGGCCTTTATACTCCCCTCCCTGTCCCGGATAGTCCATGGCAGGACATTAGCATGGACTTCGTGTTAGGATTGCCTCGCACCCTCCGTCGGCATGACTCCATTTTTGTGGTGGTAGACAGGTTCTCTAAGATGGCTTTGTTCATTCCCTGTTCCAAGACTTCGGACGCCTCTAGAGTTGCCCGTCTGTTCTTTACTCACTGTGTCTCCAGGTTTGGGCTTCCACGTACTATAGTGTCTGATAGGGATGTGCGCTTCACTAGCTACTTCTGGAAGACCCTATGGCACATGATGGGCACCCAGTTGAAGTTCTCTACCGCCTATCACCCCCAGACCGATGGTCAGACGGAGGTAGTCAATAGGAGTCTAGGGGATCTTCTTAGGTGCTTAGTGCATGATCGTGTCGGGGATTGGGACTTGGTTCTACTTCTAGCAGAGTTTGCATATAATGACTCGGTCAATAGGTCTACAGGTCTGAGTCCCTTTGAGATTGTTACTGGTCGTAGACCTAGGAAGCCGATAGACTTGGTTCCATCTCCCATCCAGGCCCGTGTTTCTGAGTCAGCTGAGTCCTTTGCAGAGCATATTAGGCAGTTGCATGAGCATGTACGTCGTCATATAGAGGCCAGCAACGCACATTATAAGGAGTTAGCTGATGCGCATCGACGCACCCGTGAGTTCCGAGAGGGAGAGTACGTCATGATCAGGGTCAGACCTGAACGGTTTCCTTCGGGGGCCGTGAAGAAACTCCAGGCCCGCGGTGCTGGACCCTTTCGAGTCTTGAAGCGAATCGGGTCGAATGCGTATGAGATTGAGCTGCCAGACGACTATGGGATCTGTTCGACGTTCAATGTCTCAGATCTGGTGGCATATCGGGATCCCGCGGTGATTCCCAGTGAGCTTTTTGGGCCCTCCCCTCCTGTTGAGAGTATTACACCTACTGAGCGTCCACCTCTTCCAGCCCCATTACAGACACGCGAGCATATAGATTGTATACTGGATGAGCAGGTGACCACGACCCGGAGCGGAGCCTACCAACGCTTCCTAGTGCGTTGGAGAGGGCGCCCTGCGACAGACGACGCCTGGATCACACGTGGAGAGCTGGAGAGGATCGACCCGAACCTGCTGGAGCGCTACCTGAGCGACCGTGACCCTTACTCGACGGGGTCGAGTTCTTCCCACCCGGGGAGAATTGGTGAGGACACGCGCCGCATCACTCGACGGAGCACACGGAGCACGCCGACATCTCTTTGGCTTCGCGACTACGGCATCTATTAGTGGAACTTCCTTCTCATTTGAGGCCATGTTGGGCCTAGGTTTGGTCCCTACGTGGACATGTTATCTAGTTCTTTATATTAGCAGACTATGTGTAAAGGGAGTAGTGGGCTATCTTCTTATTATTGGGCTTGGCCTTGGCCCATAATTAATGGGCTTAGGATTAAGGTTTGGGGCGCACCCCTCATCCCTCATCCTGGGTGGCTGCGCCACCTTCCCCCCCTTGCCCCCTCCACTTGCCTTTTTTGGGCGCCCCCCTTGCCCCATTCCATCTCACCCCCCTTTCCCCCCTTGGGCGCCCCCTCCCTTTGATCCCTCCTTGATTGGAGGAGGGATGGCCGCCCCCCCCTTGAATGGGGAAGGGCTGGGTCGCACCCCCCCTTCCATTTGCGCCCCCCCCTACATGTGGCAAGGGTGAAACCCTAGCTTTCCCCCCCGATATAAAGGCTTGTATTTTCTTTTGAGCATTATTATTGAATAGAAATTGAAATAGCATTTGCTGAAGGTGGCTGCGCCCCCTCCTCTGTTCCTCCTTGCTCCTGCGACGGGAGCAAGCTCGGGGTGTGACTCCCCATCCCTCGGTGCGACGCCGAGGGCCCCTTTCTCTTCTATCCCTTCTCAAGTTCTAGTTTGGTGCGCCCGGATTTCTCCTCCAAGAGAAGCGATGACCACCCCCTATTCGTGAAGGCCTTGGGTGACCAGACCATTTTTGTGTGGATCTTCTACGAGTCTCCGACGCGTGCGAGGTGGTCTCACCTCATTCGGAGTTCGGCATCACCCGTGGCGATTTTCTCCGTGAGCGCGCGCAGGACCCCCTCTCCCTGCGAGCCTGGTTCTGCCCGCCCCCTTGAAAAAATCCCACAGGACGGACGTCTGCGAATTTGGACACGGGATCTTCACCGGTCGTACCTCTCTTCGTCCTCTGTCCAACGCCGCCGACCTCGCCTCGATCCGACATCCGAGCTGCTCGTGGCGTCCATTCCCGTGAGGTCGCGCAGGTCTGCCCTGTCCACCCGGCGCCAGAACCACCTGCGGATTCCAGAGCTTGCTTCTCTCAGCCACGACCAGATCTGATCGATTCCTTCAGTCGAGACCTGCTGCTCTGCGTCCTCTTCATCCTCCAACAAGCAGAGCTCCGTTCGCCCTTTGGAGCTATTTCTGCTGATTTGTCCCGCTCAAGCGCTCGGTTCTGGGAGCAGAATCCTGTCGCAACTTGCAGGTGCGCCCCCGGCTTCCACGGACGGAATCTGCGCGCTCCCTTTGGCCGAGGCTTCCTCCCATGACCTAGCTACGCGCCATCACTGACGGCGCCTCAATCGGACACCGGACCAGGTCGTGGGAGCTTTCACCGCGGAGTCACGCATTGCTGCGAACCTGCCGACCACCGTTCGGGTCCTCCTCGCGGCCAACCCTTCACCGAGTGCCGCCCGTCAGCCCGTACATCGGCAGCCCCGAATCTCTGCATGTAGCCTGTTATCTCCCTGTGAGGAGTGGGCACTTTATTGGGTTGTATTGATTGTTCATCCTTCGTGTATCGGGGTTGTTGATCTCGGCCGGGGTTCCTTCCCCACGCCTAGGCGTGGAGGTACGTGCGAAGCTCCTCACTGTTGGCATTTTGCTTTACTAGTATACTTTCTAGCATGCCGCGTGAGTGTGTGTAGGTTCCTAGCTAGCTTCTTATTCACCGCGTGGTTGAGAGTTGAGAGCACCCATTCCGTGGCCCTAGTCGAGCGCCGAGCTCGGACTAGATTCCCATAGACGCACGGCGGCTTCTTAGTCGCTGAGATCCCCGCGCTTCCCTCATAGGGACGGTCGTTGGGCTTGGATTTCTTGTTGAGAGACGCCTTCACCCGGAGGAACGCTACGGAGGTCAGCCGCCCGGCTTGCCTTTGTCATGCGAGTGCTGGCCGCACTTCATTGCATTCGTAGGTCCTAGCCCATTTTAGTCCTGTCCCGCATCAGACAGGGTGTCGGGAACTGGCCTGGTTTTGATCTCTTGGTCTCTTCGTCAGCACCGACAGGGAGTCGGGAGCTGACATGGTTTGTTGGTCTCTTTTTTTTTTCTTTCTCTCTCCTCTTTTTTTTGAACCACATTACTGATACAAGCGCCCTTCCAGGTTTTCGCCGGCACCGGCCCCCTCTTGCTTTTGCCCACAAGCCCTCTCGGGTTTTCACGTGGCGGGGTACCCGATTTTGCCTGTAGCGCCCTTTCGGATTTTCACCACAGCCAGGTTATTGCCATTTTTACCCTCGTCCCCGTGCAGGGGCGAGTCCGACGGGGTATCTCTATTTTTAACCCCATTTTCTTATTTTCTCTTCTTTTTTTTGACAAGCGAGTGATACGCGAGTGTTGGCTAGGGCGTGAAGCCTTGTGCCGGAAGGGAAGGTTCATTCGTTGGCAAGAAGAGAATGCCGGCGCAACGGGAGAATTCGTACCGATTCGGGCGTAGGGTCCGTAATGGCAATATTGTGCGGAGTGGGTGGCTAGGGCACGGGGCCTTGCGCCAGAAAGGGACTTATTCGTTGGCAAGGGACTAACGCCAACGCAAGGATGGAGATTCTGCCGATCCGGGCGTAAGGCCCGTGACGGCGATTTCGTATGATGGGAGGTGGCTGAGGCACGAGGCTACGTGCCAGGGAAGGCCTTGTGTGCTGGTGGGGCAGTGGTGTCCCGAGTGCTTTGTGGGCGGGGGTAAAGTTGTCCTCACTTGTACGCACGCCCGTCCGCCCAGGATTGCGGGGACGGAACGTTTCCCCAGAGAGATTTATTGATGTACGTTATTGACCTACTCCTCCACATATATGATTAGATGAGTATATAAGTGTATGCACATATATAGGTATATATATATATATCTATCTATCTATTTAGTATTTTACATGTATTTTGCTTCCCCTTCTTTTATTTCCTCCTTTTATTTCTCTTTTTATTTCTCATCCCTTTTTTTATTTTTACCTCTTCATCTCCTTCTTTTTTTTATTTCGTTCCCCCCATTTTTCCTTATCATTTTTTTGTACTTCCCTTTCTCTCCCTTTTTTTTTCCTCCCTTTTTTTTACCCCCCCTTTTTATTCATTCTTCCTTTTATTTCCCCCCTTTTTTTTCTTCTTATTTTTTTCCTTTTTTTTATTTCTTTTCTTCTTTCTCGTTTTTTTTTATATAAAAGGGGGGCGGGGGCGTTTCGAACGGTCACCCCGTTCGAACCCCCTCTCTATTCCCTCTCTCTCTCTTGGGTGACCGAACGGACGAACCCCCCCGTCCTCCTTTTCTCTTTCTTCTCCGGCGCCGAGCGTCCCCTCCGCCTCCGTCGTCGTCACCGTGGTGAGGAGGCGGCCGTGGAGCCCCCCCCTTCTCTTTTCCTTCTTCCTCCCTTCCCCTCTCTTTTCCTTCTTCTTCCCTTCCCCTCTCTTTTCTCTTCTTTGTTCCCCCCTTTCTTCTTTCTTTTCTCCCCTCCTCCTCTCCATCTTCGACGGACGGTGGAGCCCTAGGCTCCCCCTCCCTCTTCTTCTCCGTTCCCTTCTTCCCCTCTCCCCTCTTTCCTTCTTTTCTTGGCGTGGGACGGCAGCGGCGATCATGGCCGGCACCGGCGTGGCGAGGGAGCGCCGGAGCGTGCCGGGGAGGGTCTGTAGAAGCGCGCCGGTGAATACCCGTATGGGTGTACCGGTGAGGGGAGTTACGGGTGTGCCGGGGAAGGCACCAGGGGTGTGCCGGTGAAGCTAGCTACGGGGCGTACCGGGGAAGAGCTCCTGGAGCGTGCCGGGGAAGGCCCCTTGGGTGTGCTGGCGAAGAGGCAGTAGAGTGCACCGGGGAGTACCCCTCGTGGGTGTGCCGGTGAAGACCCCGTGGGGGGGTGTGCCGATGAAGCTTCTACTGGGCGTGCCGGGGAGGACGCCTGTGGAGTGTGCCGGTGAGGGGCCACTCCAGGGTGTGTCGGGCAGCGAAGGGCACACGTGTGCCAGGGAAGCTTGAGGGTGTGCCGGGGAAGGCACCCAGGGGGCTTTAGGCAGTGGCCCGGTAGGGGAAGGCCAAAGAGGTTGTACCGGTGGGGGCCGTTGCAAGGTGTGCCGGGGAAGGGCCCTGGGCAGCGTACCGGCAGGGAAAGGAGAAGACTCTCTTGGAGCTGCTGGCTTCTGGTGTTGCCTCTCGGGGCCCACCATGACTTGTTGGGGCCGTCACTCCTTGTGGGCGCGCACCCATGTTTTCCCTTACGCCTCTGGCCTAGGGGAAATTCTGCCGAAATTTCGTCAGAAATTGGCAATGCTTTATTTATTTTACTCGTAGTACAGCCCCTTTACAGTTCTTCATTTCTCTTTGCCTGTGGCTTATTCTGGTCTTCCATTTGTGTATCTTTGCAGACAAATGGCTGCCCCAAGCGGGTCTTCTGCTCCTGCTACTGCTATCGGCGCCGACCTCATTCCGCGGGGTCCAGTGATAGGTTGCAAGTCCTGGATACAGAGGGGGGGGGGGTGAATGTGTCCTGCTCTAAAATAGCCCAATTAAAAACTCTAATGCTCAAGTATGCGGAATTAAAAGCAGATTATGTAATGTGCTGAAAATGCTTAGAAGCAACTCAGTGAGACAACACAAATCTATTAGCTCTCACACGCTCCTAAGCAAACATCTAAAGATCGCAGTAGAGAAAATAACATATAAGGAAAAACACACCACAAGAGAACACCAAGATTTTTAGGTGGTTTGGTCCAAAGACCTACGTCCACCCCTCACTCCAAACCGGAGTGAGGCTTCCACTAGCTAGGCTAGAAACTGCAGACTCAGTCTGCAACAAATTGCTGCCACACAGCTTGACCAGGGGAACAACCTCCCCTCTTCCTCCCAACCGGAGGGACACCCCAAGTGACTCCCAGTCACTTGGAAACCAGAGACGCAAGTCTCTCTTCCTCCAGATCAGGAGGGAACACCTAGTCTTGAAACCACAAGACCAGAACCGGAGGATCAATCCTCCCTTCCTCCAAACCGGAGGGAAACCTAGAGACCTAAGTCTCTCTTCCTCTGAACCCCAGAGGGAAGCACAGGTGACTCCAAGCCACCTGCAAACTAGAGGTCTCGGACCTCTCTTCCTCCCAACCGGAGGGAACCCGACCTCACACAAGAGAGTCGGAAGAACAACTATTGAAGGTTTAAAAGGAAAAACAAAAAAATGCAGCAACAGAAAGCTGGAAGAATAAAATACACAAAGGCTCTCGCAGGAGCTGGCTGGCCTAGATTTGATCCACGGTCCAGCAGGAACTGATCTTCAGTTGAAGCTTCCTTTGCTCTAGCTCTCTCTTCTTCTCACTCTTCTTTTTCTTCTCTTTCGCAGGCTCTCTCTCTCTGTCTCTTCTTTCTTCTTCTTCTGCTCACAGCCTCTCTGCTACACTGTCTGTCTATCTCGATCACTCTTTCTCTTTCAGATCTGTCTGTCTCTTTTTCATCTGCTTATTTCAATGGACGGAGGCTTCTATTTATATCAGGTTCAGCATGTGCTAGGGCGTGCTCTTTTCGATTCCCGCCCAAGCTTCAGTCCATGTGGTGACTTCTCAGCAGCTTGGATTGCGTGCCAGATGCCTGCCTAGTGTCACGTGCCCAGACTCTGTAGGTTTAATGAAATAATACTTCAGTCGATCAGCAGAATGTATAGACTTAATGTAAAAGCAGCAGTGTACAGACTTAAAAGATGTAGCGTGATAAGCAACCGAATGTATATACTTTAGAACAGCAGATGATCAAGTATGTACACTGAGAGTGTATAGACTTGTAACATGCGCTCTCAGTGTATAGACTTATAACATGAATGCATTATCATCACAAGATAGAATGTGTAGACTTCTGTGAAGTGCATGAGAGAATCGGGTGTACAGACTTTGGGTGAAGCATGTAATGCAACACAGTGTATAGACCTGAAGCTTGATATTGAGTGTATATAGTTGAAGCTTATCAAACGAATGCATAGACTTCATGATAGCGAACGAGTGTATAGACTTAGTTGAGTGAGCATGCAGTGTATATACTTGAACCCTTCAGCAACCTGAGTGTATAGACTTAGAGTTATCGTGCTAGAGAAACTAGTGTACAGACTTGCTGAGCTTTCGCTAAGTCTGTATAGACTTGATGAAAGAGTCCCTGGGAAGGCAGTGTACACACTTGATGGCGTGAAGGAAAGAGTGTATAGACTTCGTTTGAAGGGGATGAACATTTGCTGAAGTGTGTACAGTCTACAAGGATGGATGTTCAGACTTAACCTCTGAAGAGTATATACTTGAGAGAGACGCTGAATGAGACACAGATGCTGTATAGACTTCATATGCAATGCAACATTGTATAGACTTGAGAGAGACGCTGAATGAGACGCAGATGCTGTATAGACTTTACATGTGAATGCATATGCCAATGTATATACTTGAAAGCATGAGACGCTGAATGAGACAATCAAATGTACAGACTTCGAATCAAGGCTTGAATAGTAAATCAATGTCTAGACTTGGAACCCCAATCGCCAATGTATAGACTTGCAGCTTGAACCAGTGTATAGACTCTGATGCAAATGAGAAGCCAATGTGCAGACTTCACAAAGTATAGACTTTCCAAACGACTGTACAGACTTTAGCCCAATCAGCGATGTATAGACTTGGAACATCTGAGGACCAGTGTACAGACTTTGTGAAACAGAGTCCAATGTATAGACTTGGCAGGTTGACCCACTGTACAGACTTTGAAGCTGAAGACAATGTGTAGACCTGTGAAGCTTGAGGCCAATGTACAGACTTGGCGTTCCACTGTGGATGTATAGACTTGAGTGTAGTGAACGGATGTTCAGACTTTGAAGATCCACTGTGGATGTATAGACTTTGGCATGAGATTGGTTGTACAGACTTCAACACAGCTGCGATGTACAGGCTTTGACAAAGCAGCGTTGTACAGACTTGATGAAGCTTTAGATGAATGAATGTATAGACTTGAAACAGAAGTCAGGCAAGCGTTGTGTAGACTTGGCCAGAACGTAGGAAAATGTATGAGTGTATAGACTTGGCCAAGCGTAGGAAAAGATGTGGAGTGATGTGTAGACTTTGCGTTCAACTGGATGTATAGGCTTGGAGGGTTCACTGATGGCTGTACAGACTTGGGCGTTGTATAGACTTGGAATGGCTTGAAACACAAGGACGCTGCTCGCTGTACAGACTTGATCAAGGCAGCTGAACAATGTACACACTTCCAATGTATAGACTCTTCCAATATGCAGACTTTGGCTTGAAACAAAGGTAAAGATGAGGAGTGTATAGACTTAACAGAGCCAGTGAATAGACTTGCAAACATGCATGAACAAGTGTCCGATGTACTGACTTGAACGCTTCGA
Organism: Amorphophallus konjac; assembly: GCA_022559845.1. Taxonomy (NCBI): domain Eukaryota; kingdom Viridiplantae; phylum Streptophyta; class Magnoliopsida; order Alismatales; family Araceae; genus Amorphophallus; species Amorphophallus konjac. The sequence goes on from CM040129.1 coordinate 22,443,495, forward strand.
AGGCCAAAACAGCGATGTCTAGACTTTGAAACAAAGGCAAAGTATCGACTTTAAAAACCAAAGGCAGTGTATAGACTTGATGCAGTTCCTCTGCCAATGTACATACTTTGATTCCCAAATGCGAAGCACACGATACAAAGACTCTATACAGACTTCATGGCATGCAGCAATACACTGAACGATGTATAGACTTTACATTCAATATGCATGAGACCTTGTACATGGGCTGTAGAGACTTAGTGTGTGCTAGCATGTGGATGTATGGACTTCATGAAATCAGGCAATGCTGACTGATGTAGACACTTGGCAGATAGAGTGATGTATGAACTACCCTGTACAGAGTTTAAGACTTAGTGAGCAACTCGGTGAATAGACTTGGCGATTGTGAGAGCATGCGAAGTACAGACTTTGTGTTGTGAACACAGGCTGTACAGACTTGCTAAGTTGCATGAGCAAATGGCATTGTATAGACTTTACGAAGACCACACGAAGCAATGTGTGGACTTGGTGACTCACGTAGACAGATGAGTGAACAGTCTATGCCATGCTCACAGTTAATCAATGTACCAAGTTCTGAATGAAGTAAACACATAAGACATCAATTTATCATCATCAGAACACACGTAAATAATGTCATCATCAAAACATAAGTCAACACATATGACATCAAACATATGAGAGTCATAGTGTTTGTCATCATCAAAACATAATATCCAACAATCTCCCCCTTTTTGATGATGGCAATACTATGAGTCTTATGAATGAAGGAAATGGAATATTCAGACTAGACTCATCAAAGTATTCTCCCCCTTTGACTTCATCAAAAAGAAAAACAATACTTTGATAATCTAGTGATGTCATATGAGACACCCAATATAGTTCAGCAGATGAGTGCAACATAATATCAGAAGCATTTAAATCAATTCTCCCCCTTAGTCAAACAACTTATGCAGTCATGTATATGCAACAAATACTCCCCCTTTGACATGGCAGAAGATATAGAGCTAATGCAGACATACAACATGATCAGACAATCTAGCACATTGTCCCCTTATGCATATAGTCTCTTAACCAGACCAGAGAATTCTGCCCTTATGATCCATGATGCAAGAGAAATCTACAAGGATGAACTCTTGTTATCCAAAGACAGCAACTCTCATATATGACAACCAGTCTGAATCAAATCACAGTGATAAAGGGCAATAGGATGAGCAGATTCAACATTTGTGAAAATTGAGATAATGAACTTTTCAGCAAGATACCAACTTCATAAAATCAAAGTCTTAAGTTCTGGATTCCTCCATCATAAAAGCTTATGAAACCTTGATTGTCAGATATGGTTTAAGAATGATGTAAACTGAAATTTTTCAAAAGAAATTGTACTCATATCTGAACCAACACTTAATAAAAAGGAACTACAAGCTCATATAAGATTCTAGTTCAACCAACTTCTATCTTAATTAGTTTACTTTCCATGACAGCTTTAAAGAAACATAAGTGAATGCTCCTGAATTTTACTTGTTCTTTCAGAATTTGATTTGCACTTGTTCAAATCTTTCTTTAATGAACAATTTTGGTTTATCAGCACCTTTTGACGTGGAGAGACACCTTGATCAGAGGTCAGAATCCCCAGTTACTCAGTGTGACAACCGTATTGCTTCTCCCATTTTAGAGAACAGAGGTAGCATTAAAAGTATCTTTGGCATGAGGATACACCCTGATCAGAGGCCAGAATCCCCAGTTACTCAATACAACTATGCCATTGCTCTGCCATATTTTCACAATAATTTCCAATCATCTCTTTAAACAGAGTTAACCATGGTACTTCATGACTCAATCCTTTGGACAGGTTTCTCAGTAACCACAGTCATTGCTCTGTCCATACTTTTACTCAAAATGGATTCAGAACAAATTAGATGTTTAAGAACAACCACATACACTATATATCTCAGTCAACGTAGACATGGATATCAACTTTTCAGATTTCAGAAAGTCTTACATGAATTTACATGAAGCAGACAGTTAAAATTTTATTAAGAGGTTGAAACAGATATTTTCAAGTTTCTTGTGACCAAACAAGAGTACATAAGACTTAAACCACTTCCAGTTAACAAATGTTCTTAAGCATGTATAATGGAAGGTTCCTCATTAAAGGTATTTTAACTTTTATGAAGTAGTATTCAGGCTGAAGGTTTACTTCATATCTCAGCAGAGTAATTCAAGTGAGAATATTCACTAAACAGCATGATTCTGAAGAATTGTAGCAAATGAGCTGCTCTTGAGCAAAGAGGTTCAAAGTTGACTGAATAGAGAAAAAGCTCTCATTCAGCAGATTTAGGAGAGACAAACAGATACCAATAAGGTATGCATTCAGATTTTGAACAACTTCAGAAGTAGTCAAGAAATCATTTGATACCACTTTACATGATGGAATCACTGACACTTCAGATATGACAAGATTAATCATATAGCTGGAGAGGAACGGATTAAGCATGCTCCCCCTATCTATATGCAGTGACATTTCCCTTCCCCCTTTTTTTTTGATTTTTCAAAGAAGTGATATGCTATGCAATGATTCCCTCTAACTAAAAACACTGAATCATCCTATATGTCATGTAGACAATGTAGATGATGTATGACTATGCAACAACAGATTTAACATGCTATGCAGTAAATCTAAAAACAATTGAGTGATTTCAGATGTATGAATAATGCTCCCCCTAAATGTATGCATTCAATCTATCTTTTTGGCTTTTTCAATGTAAAGAAATGCAATGCAATTAACTTCATGTATGCAGGGGCATGAAGTAAAATATTCACATGAAAATGCAGACATTCTCTGATATGTAAATTTGACCCTTGGTACTTGGCGGAGAACTTGGCCTAAAAGACCATCTCACACATAGTAAGAACCTCTAGACAGATTTCCTCTGCCCTTTAGTAGCTTTCCATTTATATACCAAGTGGTCATGCATGACAATGCAATATAAACAGTCCTATATGCATCAGATTTTCAATGATTGTATGTCATGTGCATGTTTATGCCATTCTCATATATGCACACAGCTCACAGTACAAACAAGAAAGCCCACAAAGATCAATGCAAGAGTCAAACCAATTAAAATAAAACATGTATGCATGAAGCTGTGACTTCTCAGCTCAACCATAATTTTCATTTGAACAGATTTGAGAAATTTACCTGAATGGGGTTTTATCAACTTGGGTGCCTTGGTTTATTTCCCCCTTTTTATTCTTCAGCTCCCAAGGCACACCTGCAAATTAGCACACTATTTTACATGGGCAGATACCCAAGCAGTCTTGGGTCCTGCATGGTTAATAGTGACACCTTTGGTAGGTGTTCTAAACAACCTTATAGCATTTAGGTCATCAGATCTTATCAGATGGCAATTATTCATTGAATGACCTAATATACCACAATAATAGCAAGAGGCAGCAGATTTCAGATTTGTTTTATGCACATTCTGATTAGCATGAGTTCTATGTGCATTTGCAAGAAATTTTCTGTTAACAGAATTAAGATTCTTTTTACCAACATAAGCCAGCCAACAGTCAGAAGCTCTATGGCCTGGCTTCCCACATTCAAAACATGTAAGTGTTTTCTTTTCAAACACAAATTCATTTCTATCAGAAATATTTCTATTGACAGGGAATTTACCAGATTTATTGTTAAACTTCCTTCCCTGAGCATGCCAACATTGGGCTGCAATGTGGCCCATCTTGTCACAGTGAAAGCATGAACTAGAATTTCTTCAACCAGCCCTCAGCCAGCATTCAATGGCCCTGTGGCCTGTCTTTCCACACTCAAAGCATGTAATGAGCTTATTTTTAAAAACAAATTTGTTCTTATTAGGACCATGTTGGCTTGCAGGAGATTTACCATGATACGAATGAGATGTTTTCTTATCATTTGCAAACAAGCATTGTGCAATTGTGTGTCCTAATTTACCACAGTGAAAACATTCAATTCTCTTTTTCTGAAATGAAGGATTTCTATCATGAAGGTTCCTAGCAATCATATCATCCTTCTCCATCAATTTACATTCATGCATCAGATGACCAAATTTATGACAATAATGGCATGACATTTTCTTTTTAGATGCATGTGAATGTGTGTGTGAACTTTGATCAACATGCCCTAATGAACCCTTTTTATTTATTTTCTATTTTTTAATCTTTTTCTGATTTTTGTTCTGTTCTTCAATTTTCTGAACAATGGGCTGTTTATCTTTTGAAGTGGTGGCTACATTTGAAGCCTTTACAAAAGATGTCATTAACTTGCTCTGAAATTCTTTCTTGTCACCATTATTGTAGCCCAGCCCTTCCTTCCTAGTGTTGATTTTTACACCTAGTAGCTTGTCTAGGTTTTTCTGCCCACTTACGAATTTTGACAAAGTAGTGTTCAGATCATTTATTTCAGATTGAAGGGAAGAGACCTGATGTTCATAGTTGACTATATCTTCTTCACAGACCAGAATTTGTTGATGCATCACATCATTCAAAGTTTTAAGGGTATCAATTTCTGATTTCAGTTTGAGCTCATTTTGATTTTCATCAACATATTTTCCTTTTTCAAATGTCAGCAATCTCTCTGACATGGTGGAGTTCAACTGTTTTAATTTTTCAATTTCCTCCTTTAGACTAGTGTTCTCCTGCTCAAGTTTATCATCATCAAACAAAATATCAGTTAGAAAACTTGGATATTCTGATGTACAGTTTTCAAAGTTTTCCTGAAATTTTAAGTTTGCAACACTAACAGCCTTGAACTCTTCATTGATCAATTTGTTTTCATTCTCAAGACTGATTAGTTTTTGTTCAGATTCTTGACATTGATTTCTGAGTTTAGTGTTTTCAGATTTAACATGATCAAGTTCTGATTGAATTCCATCTAATTTCGACACTTGTCTTCTGAGTATCTCATTTTTAGTTTTCAGAATTTCAGGATTTTCTAAATTTTCAGTTCCAGAAATAGGATCCCCTAGACTTGTTAATTTCTTTATCAGACATTTATTCTTCTTCCTCAATTTTTCATGGGAGTTTAACAGATTAGCATAGGCATCCTCCCAGTCATCTAAAGTGAAATTATCGAAAGGATTGATTACCTCTTCAGCATCTTCAAATTTATCTTGATCAGTGCTTTGGTCGCTCTTATCAGCCATCAGGCAGCTGTCCTCATTCATCCTCTGAGCTAGCTTCAACTGATCCAGAATGTCCTTTGCGGACCTGCAGTCATAAAAACAAGAGTGTAGAGCCTTGTCAGTAGCTTCTTTCATTAATCTCAAAACTTTCTGATTCTCTCCATTTCTTGATCTATCACTTTTAGTCCATTTGGACTCTTCCTTTGGCAGTCTATGAGGACCATGTGAAATTAACTTCCACAGATCCGGATCCATCAATTCCACATAATTGTGTAGACTGCTAACCCATGAATTAAAGTTAGAACCATTGTAAACCGGTGGAGAACCCATGGATTAAATTGGCAAGTAGATTTATGCAGCAGAGAGTAAAATCAGAAATGCACCAAGGGACAACAGGATCCTCTGCAGATCGTTGGATCTGATCAATCAGAGAACCGCTCTGATACCAATTGATAGGTTGCAAGGCCTGGATACAGAGGGGGGGGTGAATGTATCCTGCTCTAAAATCGCCCAATTAAAACTCTAATGCTCAAGTATGCGAATTAAAAGCAGATTATGAAATGTGCTGAAAATGCTTAGAAGCAACTCAGTGAGACAACACAAATCTATTAGCTCTCACACGCTCCTAAGCAAACATCTAAAGATCGCAGTAGAGAAAATAACATATAAGGAAAAACACACCACAAGAGAACACCAAGATTTTTAGGTGGTTCGGTCCAAAGACCTACGTCCACCCCTCACTCCAAACCGGAGTGAGGCTTCCACTAGCTAGGCTAGAAACTGCAGACTCAGTCTGCAACAAATTGCTGCCACACAGCTTGACCAGGGGAACAACCTCCCCTCTTCCTCCCAACCGGAGGGACACCCCAAGTGACTCCCAGTCACTTGGAAACCAGAGACGCAAGTCTCTCTTCCTCCAGATCAGGAGGGAACACCTAGTCTTGAAACCACAAGACCAGAACTGGAGGATCAATCCTCCCTTCCTCCAAACCAGTGGGAAACCTAGAGACCTAAGTCTCTCTTCCTCTGAACCCCAGAGAGAAGCACAGGTGACTCCAAGCCACCTGCAAACTAGAGGTCTCGGACCTCTCTTCCTCCCAACCGGAGGGAACCCGACCTCACACAAGAGAGTCGGAAGAACAACTGTTGAAGGTTTAAAAGGAAAAACAAAAACGCAGCAACAGAAAGCTGGAAGAATAAAATGCACAAAGGCTCTCGCAGGAGCTGGCTGGCCTGGATTTGATCCACGGTCCAGCAGGAACTGATCTTCAGTTGAAGCTTCCTTTGCTCTAGCTCTCTCTTCTTCTCACTCTTCTTTTTCTTCTCTTTCGCAGGCTCTCTCTCTCTGTCTCTTCTTTCTTCTTCTTCTTCTCTCTTCTTCTTCTGCTCACAGCCTCTCTGCTGCACTGTCTGTCTATCTCGATCACTCTTTCTCTTTCAGATCTGGTTATCTCTTCTTCATCTTCTTATTTCAATGGACGGAGGCTTCTATTTATATCAGGTTCAGCATGTGCTAGGGCGTGCTCTTTTCGATTCCCGCCCAAGCTTCAGTCCACGTGGTGACTTCTCAGCAGCTTGGATTACGTGCCAGATGCCTGCCTAGTGTCACGTGCCCAGACTCTGTAGGTTTAATGAAACAATACTTCAGTCGATCAGCAGAATGTATAGTAAAAGCAGCAGTGTACAGACTTAAAAGATGCAGCGTGATAAGCAACCGAATGTATATACTTTAGAACAGCAGATGATCAAGTATGTACACTGAGAGAGTGTATAGACTTGTAACATGCGCTCTCAGTGTATAGACTTGTAACATGAATGCATTATCATCACAAGATAGAATGTGTAGACTTCTGTGAAGTGCATGAGAGAATCGGGTGTACAGACTTTGGGTGAAGCATGTAATGCAACACAGTGTATAGACCTGAAGCTTGATATTGAGTGTATATAGTTGAAGCTTATCAAACGAATGCATAGACTTCATGATAGCGAACGAGTGTATAGACTTAGTTGAGTGAGCATGCAGTGTATATACTTGAACCCTTCAGCAACCTGAGTGTATAGACTTAGAGTTATCGTGCCAGAGAAACTAGTGTACAGACTTGCTGAGCTTTCGCTAAGTCTGTATAGACTTGATGAAAGAGTCCCTGGGAAGGCAGTGTACACACTTGATGGCGTGAAGGAAAGAGTGTATAGACTTCGTTTGAAGGGGATGAACATTTGCTGAAGTGTGTACAGTCTACAAGGATGGATGTTCAGACTTAACCTCTGAAGAGTATATACTTGAGAGAGACGCTGAATGAGACACAGATGCTGTATAGACTTCATATGCAATGCAACATTGTATAGACTTGAGAGAGACGCTGAATGAGACGCAGATGCTGTATAGACTTTACATGTGAATGCATATGCCAATGTATATACTTGAAAGCATGAGACGCTGAATGAGACAATCAAATGTACAGACTTCGAATCAAGGCTTGAATAGTAAATCAATGTCTAGACTTGGAACCCCAATCGCCAATGTATAGACTTGCAGCTTGAACCAGTGTATAGACTCTGATGCAAATGAGAAGCCAATGTGCAGACTTCACAAAGTATAGACTTTCCAAACGACTGTACAGACTTTAGCCCAATCAGCGATGTATAGACTTGGAACATCTGAGGACCAGTGTACAGACTTTGTGAAACAGAGTCCAATGTATAGACTTGGCAGGTTGACCCACTGTACAGACTTTGAAGCTGAAGACAATGTGTAGACCTGTGAAGCTTGAGGCCAATGTACAGACTTGGCGTTCCACTGTGGATGTATAGACTTGAGTGTAGTGAACGGATGTTCAGACTTTGAAGATCCACTGTGGATGTATAGACTTTGGCATGAGATTGGTTGTACAGACTTCAACACAGCTGCGATGTACAGGCTTTGACAAAGCAGCGTTGTACAGACTTGATGAAGCTTCAGATGAATGAATGTATAGACTTGAAACAGAAGTCAGGCAAGCGTTGTGTAGACTTGGCCAGAACGTAGGAAAATGTATGAGTGTATAGACTTGGCCAAGCGTAGGAAAAGATGTGGAGTGATGTGTAGACTTTGCGTTCAACTGGATGTATAGGCTTGGAGGGTTCACTGATGGCTGTACAGACTTGGGCGTTGTATAGACTTGGAATGGCTTGAAACACAAGGACGCTGCTCGCTGTACAGACTTGATCAAGGCAGCTGAACAATGTACACACTTCCAATGTATAGACTCTTCCAATATGCAGACTTTGGCTTGGAACAAAGGTAAAGATGAGGAGTGTATAGACTTAACAGAGCCAGTGAATAGACTTGCAAACATGCATGAACAAGTGTCCGATGTACTGACTTGAACGCTTCGAAGGCCAAAACAGCGATGTCTAGACTTTGAAACAAAGGCAATGTATCGACTTTAAAAACCAAAGGCAGTGTATAGACTTGATGCAGTTCCTCTGCCAATGTACATACTTTGATTCCCAAATGCGAAGCACACGATACAAAGACTCTATACAGACTTCATGGCATGCAGCAATACACTGGACGATGTATAGACTTTACATTCAATATGCATGAGACCTTGTACATGGGCTGTAGAGACTTAGTGTGTGCTAGCATGTGGATGTATGGACTTCATGAAATCAGGCAATGCTGACTGATGTAGACACTTGGCAGATAGAGTGATGTATGAACTACCCTGTACAGAGTTTAAGACTTAGTGAGCAACCCGGTGAATAGACTTGGCGATTGTGAGAGCATGCGAAGTACAGACTTTGTGTTGTGAACACAGGCTGTACAGACTTGCTAAGTTGCATGAGCAAATGGCATTGTATAGACTTTACGAAGAGCACACGAAGCAATGTGTGGACTTGGTGACTCACGCAGACAGATGAGTGAACAGTCTATGCGATGCTCACAGTTAATCAATGTACCAAGTTCTGAATGAAGTAAACACATAAGACATCAATTTATCATCATCAGAACATACGTAAACAATGTCATCATCAAAACATAAGTCAACACATATGATATCAAACATATGAGAGTCATAGTGTTTATCATCATCAAAACATAATATCCAACATCCAGTGCCAGCGGTCACATGGCTTAACGTGGAAGACTTGGACCAAGAGCACGCGGAGATAGCCACTTTCGCGGGGTCATCTGGGTCTGACAGTGAGAGCATGGACTTCGGCTGGCTCGCCAGATGGTGAGGACACGCGTCACACTTTACGACGGAGTACACGGATCTCGCCGGCATCCCTTTGGCTCGGCGACCAGTTGACAGATTAGCGGAGCTATCATCACTTATTTTATGCTTTGGGCCATGTTGGGCCTTGGTTTAGTCCGTGTGTGGACAATTTTCTTTCAGTCATGGACCTTTTTTAGGCCAATTAGGCTTTATTTGTGTTTTGTAGGCTTGCTAGAGGCTAGGGGGGGTTATTGGGCCATTTCTTGGTTCACTTCTCTGGCCCACGAAGGGCTGGCCACTTCTTTCCCCCCCTGGGCCCACCTTGGGAGGCGCGCCTTGGCTAGGGTTAGGGTTGGGGGCGGACCATTCCCTCCCCTCTTGGAGGGAGTAGCAGCCGCCCTTCCCCCCTTGCCCCCTCCCTCTTTTGGCCGCACCCCCCCACCTTTCACTCCTAGAATCTAGGAGATTTGAATGCCTTCCCCGGTTGTGGCCGCCCCCCCCCATCTCCTTTCCCCCTTGGCTAGGGTTTAGACCTAGCATTTCCCCATCCCATATAAAAGACTTTGTATTTTCTTTTCAAAGGATTAATGAAGAATTTTGATGCTTGAGTGTTCGTGTGGAGTGCCACATTGCGAAAAGGGGCGACCCCTTCTTCTTCCTCTTCCTTGAGGGTGCGACGCCCTCACCCCCTCTCCAGTCCTTGGGTGCGACGCCCAGGGGTAGGAGATCTCCCCCAAGGGATTCCAACGCCAGCAGCCTTCAACCATCGTCCACGGCGACGAGTTCGGTGGAGCGACGGTGCACGCAGGATCGTCTTCCTCTTCCCCGGGCGTCCCTGTGCTGACAGCAGATTTGGTGTCCAGAGATCGGTCCGGTGCGTCCGTTTCCCGGCAGCGTCTCATCCAAGTTTCTTCACGACTTTCGTACCCCTTCCAGTCATCTTTCCAACCCCACCGGCCTTGGCCAAAAATTCCACCCACAGAGAAAGTTGTCTTTACAGACACTTTCGTCGCTCTGTCTGCCTCCCTGGCAGTCTCACCTGTGATCCGAGACGACTTGGGTCACCGTTTGCATGCCTCTCCTACCACCAAACACCGCCAGTCCCTTCATAACATTTGTTCCCCTCCCAGTCACGAATCCAACCCCTCTGGCCTCGCCTTCAAACTCCATCGGGGTAAACTTTTGTCTTCAAGCACACTTTTAGTGCGCAATCCTGCGCTACAGTACCCGAGCGGGACTGTCAGCAGAGGGCCTCCAAAGGGGGTACCACTTCTCGTCCTCGGATCGATCCGCAACTTGGTAGGTCGACTCCTCACATCCCACCACACCTCCAGTAATCATCTCGGGCCGGAACTCCTTCTGTACCCTTGCGCCATCACCACCCCACCCACGGTCACAGATCAGACTGCCCTGAAGTGCTGTCTGTGCACCCCTGTTGTCACCCCCTTCGCACCCAATTCCTCCACAGGACCCCATCTGCCACCACTGCCCCTGGAGAGCCGCCCCTGTCAGCCTTCCACCAGAGAAGACGCCGCCACAGACGCTGTCCGGACGGCCGTGTACCAGCGCCATCTCTGCCAGCTGTCACAGGGACCAGCCAGCAACCTCTCGTCGGACCGACATCCTCCCTCGAGGCTGTAGCAGCAGCGTGGCCCCTCCATCCGGTTCGGCATCCCAGCAGTGCCCGCGGCGACGTGGACCTCCTCCTCAAAGGCTACTACAGGAGCGATCGGCATTGCGAGGGTCGGCATCCGGCTTCATCCCCGACCTCGGCTGCTGCCCGTCAACCCGTGCGCCGGCCGCCCCGTGTGTAGTTGTGGTTGTAGCCTATTACCTCCCTGCGAGGAGTGGGCCCTTTTGATGTTTGTATTAGTTTTCTCACGCGTGTATCGGGGTGGTTGGACTCGGCCGGGGTTCCTTCCCCACGCCTAGGCGTGGAGGTACGTGTCTCGCTCCCGCCCGTAGTACTTGCTTATCACGTATATGATTGATTGTGCCGCGTGAGTGAGTGTAGGGTCTAGCTAGTTTCATTTATTACTGCTGGTTGAGAGAGACGAGAGCTGCCCCTTTTCCCTTGGCCCTAGTCGAGCACCGAGCTCGGACTAGACTCCCGTGTCGTCCAGCGGCTTCTCGCCCGTTGTGACCCCGTTGCGCCTCCCTCCGTGGGACGGCCGTGGTTCGGAGTTCTGTTGAGAGACGCCTCCGCCCGGAGGGATTTCACGTTAGTCGGTCACACCGGCTTGCCTTGTCTCGTGCGCGTGCTGGTCGCGTTCTTTAGCGTCCTAGGTTAGCTAGCGAGTCAGTTGTCCCGCATCAAATTTTGGTATCAGAGCCTAGGGAACCAGTTTGTTCTTACAAATTGGGGTCTTAGGCAATTTGAGTCATTAGATTTGTCTTAGGTTCTTTGCATCCTTAGTAGTCCTAGGCCACTTGAGTCTCATCTTGCATTTGAGTCCGTGTCCCATTTTGTGGTCGTGTCTATTTCACCCTTGTTCCCTAGGGTCTTGCATGCCCACCCGGCGTGGTACTTCCTACCACCGCCCGCCCCCTATGGCTGATCCTAGGAACCCCGTACCCAGCGATCTCTCCATGCAGGAGATGATGCAGACCATCATGGAGTCCATGAGACTCGAGATTAGGGGTCAGACCGACCGGATAGAGGGCCAGTTGAAGGTCATGGAGGACCGAATGGGAGATATGGAGGACCGGATTGAGGCATCTAACCGGACCATTCAGGGTCTAGTTGATCGCCCCCAGGGTAGAGTCCCACCCGTAGATGTTCCCGAGCAGGCCCATGGCCAACGTGACCCTGCTCCTCGACCCAACCAACCTAGGGGAGTCGACGGTCATAACCGTGGTCGACAGGTCCACGCACGTGAGGTAGAGGACTTTGGGTCCGACAATGAGAGTGAGGGTTATGGCCGTGGACGACAGGGCCGACGGTACCATCGGGATGAGGATGAGGAGCGTATCCTCCGATCTGTGCGAGTAGATCCACCCTCTTTTGATGGGTCCTTGGACCCTGACCTGTTTAGTGACTGGGCCACTAGCATGGACCGCTATTTTGAGTGGGTAGACATGGCCGAGCATAGGAAAGTCAGGTTTGCCAAGATGAAGCTGGTTGGCAGGGCCCAGACCTACTGGGCTACAGTTGAGAGTTTGATTGGGCAACGGCATGAACCCCCGATTGAGACCTGGGAGGAGATGAGGGCGAAACTAGAGCAGAAGTATGTCCCCCGATCCCACCGCCACCGGCTCATTGATCGGTGGCAGAGTCTTACCCAGGGGAATCGGCCTGTCATGGAGTACATTGCCGAATTTGATGAGTGCCTGCTGAGATGTGGGGTCAGGGAAGAGACTATCATGACGGTAGCTCGATTCCGTCGGGGTTTGAAACGGCACCTTCATATGGAGTTACTCCGCCGTCATGTGCAGACATTAGAGGAGGCCTACCAAGTGGCCCGCGAGATGGAGCAGTTCGAGTTAGATTTTGCTCCCGCCCAGCGCCCCACACCCACCTATTCTCGAGGAGTGGATCCTCGCGCCACTACGGGGCAGTTTTCTAGGGGACCCTTGACCCGACCTCAGGATATTGCTAGGGAGACCCCTCGCCAGGACCTTGCCCCTAGGCCTCGACCTCCCGCCCCGAGGGACTTCCTCCCTCGACCCCAGGCCCCTGCCACCGAGGTTCCTCGCCCTCAGCCGCCTGCCATTCCTACTAGGTCCCAGTTTCCACCACCCCCGGCTCGTCGTGATGACAAGGGGAAAGGGCCGATGACTGGTGGAGCACCGCAAGGCCCTAGGCCTCGTGGTGATTGCTATCGTTGTGGAGGAGCCGGTCATTACGCTGTTCAGTGCCCTACCCGACAGCAGACCGTGGCTCTAGGAGAGACATCCGCAGGGGAGACCGTACCTGAGGTTGAACCTGTTAGCTATGAGGCCGACCTTGAGCTCGCGGAGGAGTTTTTCGATGAGTTGTTAGAAGGCGAGCAGGTCGACACCCAGGGTACACAGCACCAGGATGATGTTCAGCTGGGAGTTGTTAGGTGTATTTTGACCCAGCCTTTGGTGAGTGATGACTGGCGTCGCACCACCATCTTTCATACTTTCTGCAGACTAGGAGGGAAAGTCTGCAAGGTGATTATAGACAGTGGGAGTTGCATCAATGCCATCTCCACGGGCACAGTGAAACGCCTAGGATTGACCCCCGTGGACCACCCCTCCCCTTACCGTGTGTCTTGGGTAGACACTACCTCCATTCCGGTCAGACAGCGTTGCCTAGTGCCCTTACAGTTCCATGCCTACCAGGATGAGATCTGGTGTGACGTCTTGCCTATGGAGGTAGGTAGTATCATTCTAGGGAGACCTTGGTTGTTTGATAGGGATGCCACCCTCCATGGTCGTTTGAACACATGCACTTTTGATCACAGCGGCCAGAGGATCACCCTTCACCCTTCCCAGCCCACACGTCCTCCCGTTCGGGGACCCACCGGTCCTAGCACTCCGAGCACTGATGTCCTGGGGCCCAGTGCCCCTTCCCCAGCCCAGGACCCAGCCCCACCCCTTGCTACCACTGGTCCTCCGGCCAGGAGGTTAATGTTAGTCAGCTCCCGGGAGATGGAGCGCGACTTTGCGAGAGGAGATCCCATCTTTGCTGTGGTAGTCCGCGAGAGGCCTAGAGAGGCAGAAGAGGAGTCCCCACCCGATGTGGCTGCTATTATTCAGGAGTTCTCCGATGTTTTCCCCGATGACCTTCCCGAAGGTCTTCCTCCCATGAGAGACATCCAGCATGCTATAGATTTGATACCGGGGTCCTCATTGCCCAACCTGCCACACTATAGGATGAGCCCCACTGACCACGCTGAGCTCCAGCGCCAGGTGAATGAGTTGATGTCTAGGGGATCTCTCCGAGAGAGTATGAGTCCTTGTGCCGTCCCCGCCCTACTTGCCCCCAAGAAAGACGGTACTTGGAGGATGTGCATAGACAGCCGTGCTATCAACAAGATCACGGTGAAATATAGGTTTCCCATTCCCCGTCTGGATGATATGATGGATATGATGGCGGGAGCCACTGTGTTCTCCAAGATTGATCTAAAGAGTGGCTATCACCAGGTAAGGATCAGACCTGGAGATGAATGGAAGACGGCCTTCAAGACCAAGGATGGTCTTTATGAGTGGCTGGTCATGCCCTTTGGGCTGACCAATGCTCCCAGCACCTTCATGAGGCTGATGACTCAGGTCTTGCGACCCTTGATAGGAATCTTCGTGGTAGTTTACTTCGATGATATCCTCATCTACAGCCGTACCCGGGAGATCCACTTAGACCACCTTCGGCAGGTCTGTTTGATTCTGAGGAGAGAGAGCTTATTTGCCAACCCTATGAAATGCGCGTTCATGACCTCTCAGGTCACCTTCCTAGGGTTCATTGTTTCTAGTGAGGGAGTATCTGCCGACCCTGAGAAGGTCAGGGCAATTGTTGAGTGGCCCGAGCCTCGTACCCTACATGATGTCCGTAGCTTTCACGGACTGGCGACCTTCTATCGCCGTTTTATCCGAGGCTTTAGCTCCATCACCGCCCCTATCACGGACTGCATTAGGAAAGGGGCCTTTGAGTGGACCAGGCTGCTTCAGCCGCTTTCGCGCTCCTCAAAGAGCGCATGACCCAGGCACCCGTCCTTCGTCTTCCAGACTTCACGAAGGTGTTTGAGGTCTCTTGTGATGCCTCAGGGGTAGGCATAGGAGGAGTTCTTAGTCAGGAGGCCCATCCCGTTGCATTCTTTAGCGAGAAGCTGAGCGATGCGAAACTGCGTTACTCTACATACGATAAGGAATTCTACGCAGTGGTGCAAGCTTTGAGGCATTGGAGACACTATTTGTTACATCAGGAGTTTGTGTTGTATTCTGATCATGAGGCACTCCGATATCTCCATGCCCAAAAGAAGCTCAACTCTCGCCATAGCCGATGGGTCGAGTTCCTCCAGGAGTACACATTTGTGCTGAAGCACAAGGCCGGTGTGGAGAACCGGGTTGCTGATGCCTTGAGCCGCCGTACTCATCTATTGACCACCATGAGTGTGGAGGTGGTTGGGATGGATAGGATGAGGGAGCTGTATGCCGATTGCCCGGATTTCGGTCCGATGTTCACCACCCTCCAGTCAGGTCCGTCCCATGAGTACCCCGACTATACGTTGCAGGATGGCTACCTTTTCTATGGGAGCAGGCTTTGTGTCCCACGGACCTCGGTCCGTGATTTTCTTACTTGGGAGTTGCATGCTGGGGGTCTAGCCGGCCACTTTGGCCGGAATAAGACCATTGAGGCCGTTGAGTACCGATTCTTTTGGCCTAGCCTGAAGCGGGATGTTGCTAGGATTGTGGCCCAGTGCCGCATTTGTGCCTTGGCCAAACAGAGGAAACAGAATACCGGCCTTTACACTCCCCTCCCGGTACCAGATAGTCCATGGCAGGACATTAGCATGGACTTTGTCTTAGGCTTGCCCCGTACCCTCCGCCGACACGACTCCATTTTCGTGGTGGTGGACAGATTCTCTAAGATGGCCTTGTTTATCCCATGTTCTAAAACATCAGATGCCTCTAGGGTTGCCCGTCTATTCTTCACCCATTGTGTCTCTAGGTTTGGGTTGCCGCGTACTATTGTGTCAGATAGGGATGTTCGTTTTACTAGCTATTTCTGGAAGACCCTATGGCACATGATGGGCACACAGCTGAAGTTTTCTACTGCTTACCACCCCCAGACCGATGGTCAAACAGAGGTTGTGAATAGGAGTTTGGGGGATCTTTTGAGGTGTCTAGTGCGTGAGCGTGACCGGGATTGGGATTTAGTTCTCCCTCTAGCGGAGTTTGCTTACAATGATTCGGTCAATAGGTCTACTGGCTTGAGTCCTTTTGAGATAGTCACTGGTCGTAGGCCTAGAAAACCGATAGACTTGGTCCCATCCCCTGTCCAGGCCCGTGTCTCAGAGTCAGCTGAGTCCTTTGCTGAGCATGTTAGGCAGTTGCATGAGCATGTACGTCGTCATATTGAGGCCAGCAACGCACGATATAAGGAGTTAGCTGATATGCATCGACGCACGCGTGAGTTCCGCGAGGGAGAGTATGTCATGATCAGGGTCAGACCTGAACGGTTCCCTTCGGGGGCCGTAAAGAAACTCCAGGACCGCGGTGCCGGACCCTTCCGAGTTCTGAGGCGGATTGGGTCTAACGCGTATGAGATTGAGCTGCCAGATGATTATGGGATCAGTTCGACGTTCAACGTCTCTGATCTGGTGGCCTATCGGGATCCAGCAGTGATTCCCAGTGAGCTTCTTGGGCCTCCCCTTCCTGTTGTGAGCGATACACCTTCTGAGAGTCCACCTCCTCCAGCCCCATTACAGAGACGCGAGCACATCGATTGTATACTGGATGAGCAGGTGACCACCACCAGGAGCGGGGCCTACCAGCGCTTCCTAGTGCGTTGGAGAGGGCGCCCTGAGACAGACGACACCTGGATCACGCGGGGAGAGCTGGAGCGGATTGATCCGGACTTGCTGGAGCGTTACCTGAGCGACCGTGACCCTTACTCGACGGGGTCGAGTTCTTCCCACCCGGGGAGAATTGGTGAGGACACGCGTCACACTTTACGACGGAGTACACGGATCTCGCCGGCATCCCTTTGGCTCGGCGACCAGTTGACAGATTAGCGGAGCTATCATCACTTATTTTATGCTTTGGGCCATGTTGGGCCTTGGTTTAGTCCGTGTGTGGACAATTTTCTTTCAGTCATGGACCTTTTTTAGGCCAATTAGGCTTTATTTGTGTTTTGTAGGCTTGCTAGAGGCTAGGGGGGGTTATTGGGCCATTTCTTGGTTCACTTCTCTGGCCCACGAAGGGCTGGCCACTTCTTTCCCCCCCTGGGCCCACCTTGGGAGGCGCGCCTTGGCTAGGGTTAGGGTTGGGGGCGGACCATTCCCTCCCCTCTTGGAGGGAGTAGCAGCCGCCCTTCCCCCCTTGCCCCCTCCCTCTTTTGGCCGCACCCCCCCACCTTTCACTCCTAGAATCTAGGAGATTTGAATGCCTTCCCCGGTTGTGGCCGCCCCCCCCATCTCCTTTCCCCCTTGGCTAGGGTTTAGACCTAGCATTTCCCCATCCCATATAAAAGACTTTGTATTTTCTTTTCAGAGGATTAATGAAGAATTTTGATGCTTGAGTGTTCGTGTGGAGTGCCACATTGCGAAAAGGGGCGACCCCTTCTTCTTCCTCTTCCTTGAGGGTGCGACGCCCTCACCCCCTCTCCAGTCCTTGGGTGCGACGCCCAGGGGTAGGAGATCTCCCCCAAGGGATTCCAACGCCAGCAGCCTTCAACCATCGTCCACGGCGACGAGTTCGGTGGAGCGACGGTGCACGCAGGATCGTCTTCCTCTTCCCCGGGCGTCCCTGTGCTGACAGCAGATTTGGTGTCCAGAGATCGGTCCGGTGCGTCCGTTTCCCGGCAGCGTCTCATCCAAGTTTCTTCACGACTTTCGTACCCCTTCCAGTCATCTTTCCAACCCCACCGGCCTTGGCCAAAAATTCCACCCACAGAGAAAGTTGTCTTTACAGACACTTTCGTCGCTCTGTCTGCCTCCCTGGCAGTCTCACCTGTGATCCGAGACGACTTGGGTCACCGTTTGCATGCCTCTCCTACCACCAAACACCGCCAGTCCCTTCATAACATTTGTTCCCCTCCCAGTCACGAATCCAACCCTCTGGCCTCGCCTTCAAACTCCATCGGGGTAAACTTTTGTCTTCAAGCACACTTTTAGTGCGCAATCCTGCGCTACAGTACCCGAGCGGGACTGTCAGCAGAGGGCCTCCAAAGGGGGTACCACTTCTCGTCCTCGGATCGATCCGCAACTTGGTAGGTCGACTCCTCACATCCCACCACACCTCCAGTAATCATCTCGGGCCGGAACTCCTTCTGTACCCTTGCGCCATCACCACCCCACCCACGGTCACAGATCAGACTGCCCTGAAGTGCTGTCTGTGCACCCCTGTTGTCACCCCCTTCGCACCCAATTCCTCCACAGGACCCCATCTGCCACCACTGCCCCTGGAGAGCCGCCCCTGTCAGCCTTCCACCAGAGAAGACGCCGCCACAGACGCTGTCCGGACGGCCGTGTACCAGCGCCATCTCTGCCAGCTGTCACAGGGACCAGCCAGCAACCTCTCGTCGGACCGACATCCTCCCTCGAGGCTGTAGCAGCAGCGTGGCCCCTCCATCCGGTTCGGCATCCCAGCAGTGCCCGCGGCGACGTGGACCTCCTCCTCAAAGGCTACTACAGGAGCGATCGGCATTGCGAGGGTCGGCATCCGGCTTCATCCCCGACCTCGGCTGCTGCCCGTCAACCCGTGCGCCGGCCGCCCCGTGTGTAGTTGTGGTTGTAGCCTATTACCTCCCTGCGAGGAGTGGGCCCTTTTGATGTTTGTATTAGTTTTCTCACGCGTGTATCGGGGTGGTTGGACTCGGCCGGGGTTCCTTCCCCACGCCTAGGCGTGGAGGTACGTGTCTCGCTCCCGCCCGTAGTACTTGCTTATCACGTATATGATTGATTGTGCCGCGTGAGTGAGTGTAGGGTCTAGCTAGTTTCATTTATTACTGCTGGTTGAGAGAGACGAGAGCTGCCCCTTTTCCCTTGGCCCTAGTCGAGCACCGAGCTCGGACTAGACTCCCGTGTCGTCCAGCGGCTTCTCGCCCGTTGTGACCCCGTTGCGCCTCCCTCCGTGGGACGGCCGTGGTTCGGAGTTCTGTTGAGAGACGCCTCCGCCCGGAGGGATTTCACGTTAGTCGGTCACACCGGCTTGCCTTGTCTCGTGCGCGTGCTGGTCGCGTTCTTTAGCGTCCTAGGTTAGCTAGCGAGTCAGTTGTCCCGCATCACCAGAGTTGAAAGCGGCTTCACATTTGATCGGGCCACCGGGGAGTACCGGAAGGACTTCCTGAAGGATAGGCACCTTATTCGATTTCTGAAGCACCTGCGCTCCCGAGAGGGGCGAGATTTCCGCACCATAAAGGCCGTCGAACGGGCCATCCTGCATGCCCGGGACAGTCTATTATACAGCGTCCCCAGGAGCATTCCGATATATCTGGTGGGAGAAGCCCGGGAGTGGAAGCCAGTCTTGGGGATTGAAGGGGTGTTACCGGCCGAAGACAAATTGGTGCGAGCACCTCAGTTCACCCCGGCCAAATGGGACATGTCTGTCGGGAAGGTGCATGGCGAGTCGCCCCGATTTGGCTTATTCTTGGCTCCCCTGAAATGGGGTTACAGGGAGGAGCCTTTCATCTTGGACTGCTTGGCCATCAGGTTCAAGTACGAACTATCACTGGGCTGGTTCGGGGAGCTGAAGCTTCAAGATGCCCACAGCTTCCGGGAAGGGGCAGTGGAGTTCACCGAATATGTGCTGTTCAATTACGCCCCGATGCTGGTCCGGGCCAGTATTTACCACAGTGTTTACGCCTCCTGCTACGGCTACCCCATCTCTAACGGTCTCTGCTGCGGTATGATAGAAGTATTTAGTGCCGAAACCAACACATTTTACACGGCGGAAGGGGAAACCTCCCTGGACCTGTGGAGCCTCAGCCAGCTGAGCGGCTTGCCCATTGACGGGGAGCCATATGAAGAAGTATGCCTCCCTGACCTGATCAAGGATGAAACTAACGGGGATGGCTATTATTCTCTTGGGTATTCATACCGGTACCTCATGAAGGCGTACCGGGAGTTATACCAACTGTCACATGGTAGGAGGCAGCCCGCCCGTAGAGATAGGAAAAGGGTGCGCATGACCCTATGGCTGCAATACTTTTATGACGGGCTAAAGCAGTACGAAGAATTTCCTTATGTCGGCACCGCTGTCGCTCGCAAGAAGAGTGCAAAGCCCAAGCTTGATGTGAAGATCCCCTCCAAGGGGCGTCGGAGCGGGCCTAATCCGATGGGCGTCGACCCGCAGACTCACTGTGCTGCTTATCTCACGTATTGGCTATGTTCGTTTGCCATGCCGTATGGGGACGAGATAGTGATTCGACCGGACGCCATCTACCCGGCATGTCAAATGGCGTGGGGGATCAAACTGTCCCTGTGCCCGGCCGTTCTTTATCTGATCTACAAGGCGTTGGGGGATATCAGCACCCATCAGTTCCCGAGACAGGCCCGCTACATATGTCCGCTGCATTTCTTCAACGCGTGGGTCTGCTCGCTGTTCCCCGAGTTCACCCCGCGAGCCCTTCAAGACTGGGAGCTGGTGCCGAGAATGCTGGAGTTCGCCAGCGTAGAGCCGGCTTCTACTTCCATGCGGATGTACGACATTCGGGGCCGGTTGACAACGGTTCCCCGGGACGCAGCTAGCACTATTCACTTCTGGACGCTGGCCGCGCACTCAAGCCCTCTGGTGAATAACAAGAGGGAATGCAAAGATGACCAGGTGGAGAAGTACGTCCACCCTATCAGCCAGGAGAATAAAATGTAGTCCGCCCGTTGCTGGAGCCCGAGCTGAGGGACTGGTCGTTGTCTATTCGCCCGAGCGTGTTGGCATTTAGGAAGGGGGACAATGTATTGCTGGAGCCGTACTACCCCTTCCGATTTGGCCAGAACTTCGGATATGATCAGCATATCCCTAGCCATCATGCACAGTTCGGCCTGCCCTCACGGAACATCCGGGGAAGTTCAGTTGCCGAGCACGCTAGGAGCTGGTGGGACTTCTTCCACCGGGCGGACTCTGCCTCCTTCAGGGTGCCAGCCCCGGGTCGCATTCCCCGAGTGACCCAGGATTACATCAAGTGGTGGAACACCCGGACGGCCATCTATCGATTGCATAAGACCGACTGCTGGGATGGGGCCGAAAGGAGGTTTCTTAGTCGGCAGGCGGTGCCGGTGCTTGACATCGAGCCAGATCATCTTCTTCGGCTCAAGAATAAGCAGAAGAAAGAGGTGGTGGCATACATGGCTGCTCGTCGGGAAGCCCGGGATGCGAGGCCGACACCGAAAGTAGAGTTGCCTCTGGTAGCGAAGGATGACTATAAGAAGACATTGAGGGATCTTTGCCGGATAGGGAGTGATCGTCTGGAGCTCATTAATTACCCGCTCCCCATAGAGGAGGAGGGCACCCCCGCAAAGAGCTGGCGTCCAGAGAGGGACCTGATCTGCCCATACCGCACGTTTATGAGGTGGGAGGAGAGGAAGCCCGAGAATTATAAGGACACTACATGGCTATATGTTCTACTGCGGGTGAATGGGCTGAAGATCGAAGATCAGACGGCCGCCATCCTGGGCAAGCGCCTGCACATCCCGTATTATTATGTCGACAGGTGGGGCATAGACCACTTCAATCTTTTCTGCCACCTCTCTTCGAAGAAGCATGCGGATCTGGCTAGCCTCACAGACCGGTGCCAGAAGGTCGAGGATGTATGCTGGCTGGTCCGAGAGGCGGCGCGTCGGGATAAGGAGCCGTCCCTGAGCTATTGGCCGATAACACTTTGATTGTACACCGGTCCTCACGGTATTTAACCTTTCCATCTCCTTTATCCTCATTGCTGCGACTTTAGCAGGTCATCGGATGCTAATCATATGTGTGTGTCTATTTTGACAGACCATCCTGACAGCGTGCAAATGGCGACATACCGGAACTTCCTTCGGCTCGTCCAGAAGCCCGCCTATTTTGAGGCGGCACTGCCAGCTCCGACTACGGCTCCCCTGCCCAAGGCTGCGAAGAGGTCCCGGGCCAAATCGCCTGTGAAGAAGGTGGTAGATGCTGCTAAAGCGGCCAAGCAGCGGGACGCGAAGTGGCGAAAAACCGAGGCGGCTAAGGCTTCGACGACCACTCCCCCAGCACCACAAGTCCCATCTTTTGAGGAGTTTGAGGTCACCCGGACCGGCCCGAGCCAACCTACTGGTTAACCTCTCCCACCATCAGAGTATCTTAAGGGTTCTCTCTCCTTTTTTTTGAAGCAAGATTTTGACACCTGAATGTCTCTTTTGTCCCAGTCTCTGTGGAAGGGCTCGCGCCCACGCCCATTCCCGACGTGGAGGAGCCGGTTCCTGCGCCCGTCCCTGATGTGGGTAAAGCTGCAGCCGTGGTAGGAGCGACCTCGACGCCAACTCCGACTCCCCCACCACAAGCCAAGGGGAAGTCCCGGGCAAAGTCACCTGTTAAGAAAGCATTGGCCGCCGCCAAAGTGGCTGGGCGGCAGGAGGCAAAGCGAAGGAGGGCAGAGGTCTCCCCGGCCTCGGCGACCGTCTCCCCGGTGGTTCCCATTCCGTCTTTCGAGGAATTTGACGTCACTCGGACCGGGCCGAGCCGCCATGCGGGTGAGGCTTATCGATCGCTGACATCTTTCCAGATTTATTTATTTTACCGGGTGAGTGCTTTATATGCATGTGACCATTGCCTCTCTTCCTTTCAGACGGTGCGGAGGAGCCGTCACTTGTGCTGATCCTAGGCGAGGGGGCGACTACGGCTCCCGAGAAGGCCTTGCCTGCCGAGGAGGCCCGTGGGTCACCCGGCGCTATAGGAGCTGAAGAGGGTATTTGTCTTTGTCGGCCCACTTGATTCCTTTCATTCTTTGGGAGCCAACTGGGTTTGATGTGACCCGTCTTTCCCTCCCCCTCTTTTTATGCGATAGGCACCGCTGGGGCGGTTACTGGGCTATTTGGGCCTCGCCTGCATCTCCCGGCGACGCAGCTGTACATGAGGAAAAGGCTGAAGTCAGTCGTGCCCGCCTCATCCAGCCCGCGGGGGGATGCGCCAGTCATTGACCTCGAAGAGGATGTCCCTTTGCCGGCAAGGGAGGAACCCGTGGTGGCTGAATCTTCATCGGGCGAAGAGGTAGATTACAACTATTCCTCCGATGAAGTGGCTTATGACAAGGGCGCGTTTGAAGCATCGGGGCTGCCCGAGCTAGTCTTCAAGGCCCCCTTACTTGCTGGCTCCTTAAGCTTTATAGGGAGGGCTGCTGTAAGTGTGAGCTTGCTTGGGCCGGACCCCCCCTTTTTCCCATAGTGGGCTAATGATCTCGTCCTTGTTGTCCTCGGATTTTCAGGAGCTTACCCAGCCGGAGGTTGTGGGGAAGGCCGCTTCAGTCGCGCCGGTCGACCGCCCGGTGGGAGCCGCTGCTGGCATGGGCAAGCTAGCCCTCTTGCTCGACGCCCTTCAACGGGAGGCGCCCGCGGAGCCTTTAAGTGCTATCGAAACGGCGGACGAGCCTCTGGAGGAGGGGGAGATTGCGCCCGAAGGCAGCATCATCCCGGTGGCCGAGGTAAGCATGTGGGGCTTATGGTTCTTCCCCGCCTTTTGACTTTGCGTGATCTGTTCCCGGCAGCGGGTGGCTAACCCCGCTTCCCATGAGCAGGTGATGTCGATGTCGAGGGAGACGTCTGGCTGCGTCCGGAAGGCTGTCGCCAAACGGAGGTCAAATATTGGTCCAATAGCGGTGGAGGGGCTGGCTCCGGTCACGGACTTGGGGGCGGAGAGCCTTGCAGCGCTCGTGGAAGTGGGACGCCTACCTCAGCTGATAGTTCCACTTCCACCGTTTCCGAAGCTCCCGTCCCAAATGGAGGACCCGCTCCTGAAGCAGATATTCGCGGCGCTTCGTGCGCATCTGGAGGGATCCCAGACACGAGGGAGGGTTTTATGGACAACGGCTTCGGGCCTGGCTTTGCTCGAAGCCCCTCCTTCGGTCGAAGCAGCGGTATCTGCGCCCCTGTCTGTTGAAACAGTGGAAGCAGCGGACCGGGCGGAGGAAGGGGAGGCAGGAGAACACCGGATGATAGCGGCGCCAGATGCCCCGACAATGACCTCAGCCATTTCCTTAGTAGTGGTTGGCCAGGAATCTTCTGTCGAGCCGCGCCAGCCAGGCGACTTGACTCTTGCTCTTCCATCTTCTTCGGTCGCGGTGGACACTGATTTGTGGGCGGAGGTGGACAGCACCGTGGAATTCACTCCCCCAGCCGTGCCTTCGGTCATGTAGGTCGATTTCTTTATCTGAATTGAACAACAGATTTATGGTTTCGCATGCTCTTCTAGCACGCATTCCCCGAGGGGCCTCTTTTCTCCTTCCTCTTCTTTCGCGTATATCGTCCCTTCTCTCTCTCTTTTTTTTTTTGGGACACATCGAGAGGGCGTGGGTCTTTGTGATGGTTTGCTCCAGGAGGACCAGGCAGGAACCCATGTCAGGGCACGGGAGAGTGCTCGCCTTCCCAGGGGGAGGACGAGGGGACCACTCCACCGTACCGAACGGGCGACTCACTGGCCTCGCCACAACGTTGGAAACGCGTACCGGCCTTAGGCGGGGGGGGGGGGGGGTCTCGGTGCCTCGGACCGGTTTTCCCGTCGTCCAGAGGGGATGGAGAGAAGAGTTTGTCTAGTCAATGACCTGGACAGGAGATCCGAGCCAAAGGGGTACTCACCGCCCGGGGAGGACGGAGAGAAGAGTTTGTTTAGTCAATGACCCGGACGGGAGGTCCGAGCCAAAGGTGTTCTCACCGCCCGGGGAGGACGGGGAGGAGAGTTTGTTTAGTCAATGACCCGGACGGGAGGTCCGAGCCAAAGGGGTACTCACCGCCCGGGGAGGACGGAGAGAAGAGTTTGTCTAGTCAATGACCCGGACGGGAGGTCCGAGCCAAAGGGGTTCTCACCGCCCGGGGAGGACGGAGAGAAGAGTTTGTTTAGTCAATGACCTGGACGGGAGATCTGAGCCAAAGGGGTACTCACCGCCCGGGGAGGACGGAGAGAAGAGTTTATTTAGTCAATGACCCGGACGGGAGGTCCGGGCCAAAGGGGTACTCACCGCCCGGGGAGGACGGAGAGAAGAGTTTGTTTAGTCAATGACCCGGACGGGAGGTCCGAGCCAAAGGGATACTCACCGCCCGGGGAGGATGGAGAGAAGAGTTTGTTTAGTCAATGACCCGGACGGGAGGTCCGAGCCAAAGCGGTACTCACCGCCCGGGGAGGACGGAGAGAAGAGTTTGTTTAGAAATTTCTTTTAGTACTTCCGTTGCTGCGGGGCGATGGTTGGAAACGGGGGGAGTTCCCCCTTTCTCGGCTTCCACTCTTCCCCTGCTCTTGCATCTTTCCCTTCTCTTTTTTTTGCTTCCCCCCCTTTTTTTTTTCTTCTTTTCTTTCTTTATCCCTTCTCTTCTTTTTCCTTTTCTGCTCTTTTCTTCTCTTTTTTTTTCTTCTCTTTTTTCTCTTCCTCTTCTTATCCTTTTTTTTCTTTCTCTCTTTTCTTCTTCTCTCCTTTTTTTTTCTTTTTCTTTTCTCTTTTTTTTTCTCTTCTTTTTTTTTACCTTCCTCTTCCTTTTTTTTTTGCTTTTTGAAAACATGGATAGTGGTCAAGTTGTTTGGACATTAATCACGTAATTCCGCCCAAAATAGGGCGGAGGGTTATATTATTGATTGAACGGGGGCGCCGGAGCGTGGTACAGTCTCAAGTGCCTTCCATTAAGAGGCGGGAACTGAACTTCCCCGCGATGGTTGACAATTACATAGGCCCCACCTTCGTAGGCTTTTTGGACTACGTAGGGTCCGAGTCAGTTCTCATTCAACTTACCCTTAGGGTTGGCAGCCATAAGGTCTCTTCTCTTGACCATGACGAGGTCGCCCTTCTTGAATTCACGTTCCTTGACAAGCTTGTCAAAGGCGCGTGCAATCCGGGCCTGGTAGATCTGAATGTTCTGTTGGGCCTGGAGCCGCTTTCCTTCTAGACTGGAGAGTTCCTCAAGCCTTCGTTCAACGTTGGTCTGCCCTTCAAGGACAAGGCCATGCTGAATGGCAACCCTGAGGGATGGTATCTCCAGTTCAACGGGGACGATTACCTCCGAGCCATATACGAGAGAAAAGGGCGAGCAGCCTGTTGGAGTCTTGTATACGGTTCGGTACGCCCAAAGTGCCTCGTACATCCTTTCTTCCCAGTCCCTTTTGTTAGAGCTGACCGTCTTGGTCAGGAGAGTACAGAGTGTCTTATTAAAAGCTTCAGCCAGCCCGTTAGCCTGTGGGTTGTAAGGAGTCGATGTCCTCCAATCAATTTTATATTTTTCTGCCAGCCGGTAAACCTTCTGGTTGCGGAAGTGGCTGCCGTTGTCTGACACAACTCGGTCGGGGGCGCCAAACCAGAATATGATATTACGGCGGACAAACCTGACTACGATCTCTCCAGTGACCTCCCGCAAGGCGACAGCCTCTGCCCAGCGGGAGAAGTAGTCGATTGTCGCCAAAATGTATTTGCAGCCTGTGGAAGATGCAGGTAAGGGACCCACGACGTCCGATCCCCATTGGGCGAACGGCCAACTGGGCGCGGTTGGGTGTAACTGCACGGGGGGCCTTCTGGGTATGGTGGCATGCTCCTGACATTTCTGACACGACTTAGCATATTTGCAGCAGTCGTCGAACATCGCAGGCCAATAATATCCAAGCTTCTTTATTTCAATCTTCATTTTCGGCCCCGCCTGGTGTGCGCCAGCTGTCCCGGCATGGACCTCCTTCATGACCCTCCAGGCTTCTTCAATGGACAAGCATCGGAGGAGTAATTTCTGCTTGGCGTCGGCCACCATTCGGAATAATATTCCGTTTCGGAGCTCATAAGAGTCCTTAATTCTGATCAGCCTGATCTTCTCTTCTCTCTGCTTGGGCAACTACTGGCACTTGAACCACTGCATCAGGGGGTCTCTCCAGTCAGGTAGGCCGACGGCTTCTGCTGTGGTGACTTCTAGCTCTTCTTCTTCTGGTTCCTCTTCTATCATACTGGGCATATGGCGCTGATTTATTACTTGGATACTGAGAGATCCATCTGGAGGCACTGCCAGTGAGCTTGCCAGTTTTGCCAGGGCGTCGGCTTGTGCATTCTCCCCTCTGGCGACATGGCCTATCTCAAGAAGGTAGAACCGCTCCATGAGTCTCTTCACCTTAGTGTGATAAGGGAGTAGTTCAGGTTTTCAGACGTCAAACTGTCCCTGGACCTGCTTGACGACCAACAGCGAATCGCCGAATACTTGGAGCATTTTGATCTCCATTTGGAGGGCCACCTGGAGGCCGATGATCAGAGCTTCATACTCTGCTTCATTATTTGTGCAGGGCTTGCTAATGCAACAGGAAGTGTGCATCACTTCTCCGTCTGGCGACTTGAGGATGATGCCGGCTTCGGCTCGTACCTTGGCGTGCCCGGACGAGGTCGCCTCTGTTCTCGAGGACCCGTCGAAGTATAGCTGCCAGATAGCTTGTTGGACATGGTCCACCTCCAGTGTCTCATCCTCGGGCAGCTCTATGGCCAACGGGGAGTCTTCGGGCACGGGGTGTGCTGCGAAGAAATCCGCGACGGCTTGTCCCTTAACGGCCTTTTACGGCACGTAGGTGATGTCAAACTCCATGAGTAGCACGGCCCATTTGCCAAGGCGCCCCTTCGGGACAGGCTGGGAGAGAATGTGCTTGATGGGGTCAGCCCTGGATATTAAGCTCACTTCATGGGACAGCATGTAATGCCTCATTTTCTTGACTGCGAAGACCAAAGCAAGGCAGACTTTCTCTATCGGGGTGTACTTGGCCTCCGCGCCCACCAATCTCCGGTTGAGGTAGTAGAGAGCCTGCTCCTTTCCCTCATCATTATTCTGGGCGAGCATTGCCCCCAGTGAATATTCGGTGGCCACTATGTAGAGAATAAGCGGTCTGCCTTTGACAGGTGCCCCCAGGACTGGCGGGGTCTTCAGGTACTCTTTTAGCTGGTCGAATGTGTGCTGGCATTCACGACCCCAGCTGAAGGGTGTGTTTTTCATCATCAGTCTGTGAAAGGGTTGGCAATGCCCCGACAGGTTGGAGATGAACCTGCGGATGTAGGCTAGACGGCCCTGTAGGGACCTCAGCTCTCCTAGACTCTTCGGAGGGGGCAACTCCTGAATGGCTTTTATCTTGAAGGGGTCAATCTTGATCCCTCTGTGCCGGACAATAAAGCCGAGGAACTTACCACTGGACACGCCAAAGGCGCACTTCATAGGGTTCATCTTCAGCCCATACAGCCGGAGCCTTTGGAAGATGACCCTGAGGTCGCTCAGATGTTCGGCTCTCTTCTTAGTCTTGACAACTAGATCATCAATGTAGCATTCAACCTTGCTGTACAGCAGCTCGTCGAAGATCTTGGTCATCGCCCGCTGATATGTAGCACCGGCATTCTTGAGGCCGAAGGGCATCCTCTTGTAGTGGAATATCCCCTTGGGTGACCTGAAAGCCGTGTGAATCCGGTCGTGGTCGGGTATCCAAATTTGGTTATAGCCGGACGATCCATCCATAAAAGACAAGGTCTCGTGGCCAGTGGTTGCATCAATCATCACTTCGGTGATAGGCACCGGGAAATCATCTTTTGGGCAAGCTTTATTCAGGTCACTGAAATCCACGCAAATCCTGATCTGTCCATTCTTCTTCTTCACCGGCACAATGTTGGCCAGCCAGGTGGTGTACTGGTTCTCCGCCACGAAGCCGACATCTATGAGCTTGTCGACTTCCTTGCAGATCTGGCTGATCAATTTCGGCCTCATACACCGGGGAGACTGCTTCACTGGTTCCACCGTGGGATCAATGGCCAAGATGTGCTGAGTCATCTCGGGGCTGAGCCCAGGCATTTCTTTATAGTTCCAGGCAAAGTAATCTCAGAATTCTTGCAGCAACTTTATGTATTGCTCTCTCTCCTGTGGGGGCATAAGAGCACTCAGAAAGGTCGGCTTGGGGTCACCTTCTGTGCCAAGGTTGATCTCAATCAATTCGTCGACCGTGGCCTGGCCGCCATTTTCAATTTCGGGCGGGGCTAGTGACAAATCGACGAAGTCTTGATCTTCATTGTCTTCGGGTTCGAGGACGCCATCCCCCTCTTCTTGTTCCTCATGAAGGGACGCGGAGGCTGCATTTGTCGCGTATTCCTCCTGGACCGTAGCTGCCGGGTTCGTGGCGTCCGCTGGTGCAGAAAGGCACAGGGCCACCTCGGGGTCTTCTGTGTACTCATCATAGACAGCTCCGGTGGGGGCCGGGGCAGCCACATCTTCAGGGGCCTGGTACTGGATGGATAGTGTATAGGCTCCTCTTCTGGGGCTATCCGCCACGTGGGGGCGTGGTGGGGCTACCACATAGTCTCACATTCTGAGCTCGTCCCTGTCAATGAGGTTTTGAGCAATGTCTTTGAAGGCATAGCAGTCTTCGATGGCATGGCCCAGTATCTAGTGGTAGGGGAAAAATAGTGGGTCCCCACTTCTTCGGGTGTCCTGCGGCCTCTTGGACCGTGGGAGGGAGACCTTGCCGTAATGGCAGGCCTAGTCAAAAATACCCCGAGTCTTCTCTCTTGGGAAAGAGTAGGGCTTTTGCAGCTTCTCTTGGAGTGTCAGGCCTTGCCTGGTTGGCCGTCCGGTTGATGGGCTTGTCGTGTCTCTTGTCTCCCTTCTTGACCAGACGGGGACATCAGGACTGGTGTCTCAGGGTCGAGACATGTAGCCACCCCACGGGCGGAGAGAACCCTGGATGAGGTCGGCAACTAGCGAGGTCAACTTAGCCAGCCATGCTTTTAACATCTCGATCTCCCGTTGCTGCCTATGGTACAAGGCGTACATGGCGGGGTCATATCGAGGGGAATTTGGGGCATGACCCATGCTTCTGCTTCTTGCTTCGCCAGCAGGCCGAAGTGAGGGCGCCTCGGCGGTGTGCTCTTGCGAGGCTAGCCTGTCGGAGAGAGAGGGGGTTTTCCCCGTGCAGCGACGGTGGAGAGGGTTCCAAAGGAACACTTCTTCGTCTTGTGCCTCCTCAGCCGGAGGCCTGGGATATACTTCTTGGTAGGCTTCCCGCAAGTCTGCAGCTTCCGCGGGGTCGTCGCCGGACAAGGCCGAAACCGATATCACATCAGTTTCGTAATAATCTTCTGGTGAAAAGCCCAGGCCGGGGTGCTTGGTGATTTACAGCAACCGCCGATCCAGGTTTGGCGGGTTCCACATTCTTTCGAACATTTCCTTCCGGCTGGAGGGTTGATAGGGGGGAATCTTTTGCTTTCTGACCATTCTGGCTGCCTGGTCGGTCATATGGGGGAGTCCCGCAATGGGGACGTGCGGGTCATGCAACTCGTCAGGAAATCGGCAATCATCGTCTTCCATGACTGGCTTTTCCCCGGCGACATAAAAGATAGTGGATGGCCCCTCCGGGTAGGCACTTCAAAGGTCCTCAGCCGCTCGGCCGCTTGGCAGTCAATCTCTGTAATGGGCTTGATGATCCCTGGCGGGACTCTGACATCCTCCAGCATGTCTTCGAGGCAAGGCGTCCCCGGTGTGGAGTAGATGGGGAGAGGGGCTGCCTTAAATACCCCCCCCCCTCTTGTGCAATGAATGGTACATGTGGGGGAGCCACATAACCTGGGGGCAGTGGAGGAAACCAGCTGCCCGACTCCACTTTCTTCTTTCCCTTGTCTTGGGCGACTTGGGGAATTTGCCTTGCCTTTTCTAAGTACAGATTGGCGTCTGACAGATGACACTCGAACACCTCGAACGGGTGGAGGTCGGCGAAGATCCTGACTTCCTTCCCCTCGTAAGGGTATTTAATGCATTGGTGCAGGGTGGAGGGCACCACTCTATTCTGGTATATCCAGGGCCGTCCCAGCAACGCCTTGTAGGAAGTGTTGGAGTTGATGATGTGGAACTGGACCTTGGTGGTGAAATCATCGAAAGTTAAGTTGAATTCTGCGACCCCCATGGGGACCTCACATTTTTGGTTAAAACTAGCAATCTTGAAATTTTTGACCTCAACCAGGTGTACGTCAAAGTAGTGCTTCTGGTACACCCGGTAGGGGAGTATATTCACTGCCGCCCCTGGGTCGATCAGGACCCTGTTGATAGGCTGGCCGTTCAACTGCCCTTTCATGTAGAGGGGTCTGTTATGGCTGCAGGTGGGCAGGAGCATGTCATCTTCTGTGAAAGCCACGGCCACCTCAGGTGATATCTCTGCTAGGCAGGCTTCAAGATGTGTTGGCGTCTGGAGCGCGGCAATGATGGCTTGCCGTGTTTCCTCGTCCAAAGACAGCATCTCCCACACGGTAAACCGGGTCGGGATCTTCTTGAGGTGTCTGACTATTCGATCGGCAGCCCGCCACTTGAGTAATTTCATCTCTTCGGGCTTGCTGCGCCTGCCCCCACCCTGGGGCTGGGGTGTCAGGTCAGGGGATGCCAGCTTTGTGGGCTCTGTTGCAGTCTGCTGAGCCGGCGGGGCCTACTGGGCTTCCTTCGTCCCCCGCATGAATTCGGCGAGGTTTGGGATGTCACTGTTGTTCTCTCCTGGCTGAGGAAGAGTTGCCGTCGGTAGAGCTTGAGAGCTGCTTACTTTTTCGGTCGAAGGAGACCCCTGGGAGCGCTCCTTCCCGCCTGCTCGGGCTAACAGGAATTCGGCGAATGAGGGGGTGCCTCGGCTTCTAGCCCCTACGGGATAGAGACCCGCCGGAGGAGGGATCTCGGTGCCTCGGACCTCAGGGTCGGGAACCTGGTATGGTTGTTCCCCCCTGTGCATGATGTTGAGGTTATCCTGAGGAGGGCGCCCCCACTTCCTTCCCGACCTGGTGGCATGTTGGGAAGTGGAGACTTCAGCTTGATTCACCTCTGGCGGCTCATGGGGTGGCTCTTCTTCTGTTTCCTCCAGGGAAAGGGCAGTGTCGAATAACGCCGAGAGGGTGTTGTAGGCGACGATGACCTCCTTCTTCTTCTTGCCCCTGGGTCTTCTCTTCTTCTTCTTCTTTGCTGCTGTGGCGGATGGCTGCTCTTGGGGAAGTTCAGCCCATAGGGGAGGCTCTTTCTCTGCTTCAGCTTCTATCCCTGGAGCTAGTTCGAGTGATTTGAACTCCTCCCATGGGACATACTCCTTCAGCTCCACGGGCTGGATTTCGGGCTGCTCATAATCTTCGAGCCCATCAATAATAGCCTGGAGTCTTTGGACCGCCAGACTGGTCTTCTGATGCATCCGCAGCGGGACAGAGCTCTTTTTGTTATGAGTGGGCCACCTCATGACCAGCCGAGGGGCCGTGTCGTGGTGAACTGGGCTTGCCGGGGGCGGTGCAGGCAGGGGTGTCACATCCCTGAGATGAACTCCGGGGCTGGGTCGAGGGACGTGTGCTCTTCTATTCTTTCTAGTTGCAGTCTGCCAACCTCCTTGATCCTGAGCCGGGGTCATGATGAAGGTCTCATAAGTGGCGCGGGCGCAGGCCTCCGCCCACTCCTCAGGCAACTCCTGGTATAGCGAGACCATGTTGACAGTGGAGGTTATGCTGGGAAACTCATGCGGTTGCGGGGGGTCTACTCTATGCTCCCCCATGTCCAGCTCCCCATTCTTGATTAAGGACTCGATAACATCCTTGAAGACATAGCAGTCTTCAATGGTATGCCCGAGCACTCGGTGGTACGGGCATAAGCGCGGGTCGTCCTTTTTCTTTAGGTCGCCGGGCCTTTTCGGCTCTGGCAATGTAATTTTGTTGTAGCTGGTTGCCCATTCGAACAGGAGCTTAGACTTGTCCCGGGCAAAGGAATACGGCTTATTTCTCATCTTCTCCCTTAGTGAGGGCCCTCCCGTCGTTCTATGGTTCTGGGCGGAGGAAGGTCGGTAGCCCCCTTGGCTTTCTCTTTCTATTTTTCAAAAGCCTAGAAATCTAATGTGTGCACCTCAGGGGGAGCTGGCTTCTTCTCGGCCTGCCTGGCTCTTTGGCTTGACATGGCCGGGGTGGAGGAGTATCGGGCCAAAAATGCCTCGATCTCTGCTACCACATTGTTCAGGCGGTCAAATGTCCTGACCTCGGTGCCAATCATCCTTTCCAGGATCTCCTTTTCAAGTTCTGTTTGCATATCTGCACCGCATCCTCCTAGTGTGGGGGACGCCTGCACCTCATGCTGAGGTTCCTCCATCTCTTGATATAGTCGAGGGCCGACTCGTCATTCTTCTGTCTTGTGGCGTAAAGTTCTGCCACGGTGACCTCCCGTTCTGCAACATAGAATCTTTTTTTGAACTTCTTTTGCATGTCGGGCCAGTCGGCGACAGACCCGGGTGGCAGACCGGAGTACCACTCAAAGGCAAGCCCGGTGAGTGTCGAGCCGAAGAACTTCAGGAGGTAGGCCTCATCAGCAGCCAAGTCCCCCATGACGTTCACATAATAAGCAATGTGCTCCCTGGGGGACCCTTGCCCGTTGAACTTTTCAAACTTGGGTGGCTTGGTGACGCCGACCGGCAACTTCTTCGCAGCATGGTGAGCCGGGTAGGGCACCCGGTAGACGTCGAACGGCGTCTGATCCCCGTCACCTCTCTCGGCCAGTTTCATGTCTATCATCTGTTCCAGCATCAACCGGCTAATTGTTGTCGGGTCGACCGGACTCGGATAAAAATGGGCGGGCTGCGCGCTCGGGGTGGCCAGCACGGTCGCCTGAGGGGCCATGAGGGACCCTTGGGAAAGTGAGGCCTGTGGCGGGGATGGTGCGGTGCAGTGTGCCTGCTGCAGGGGCGCGTCCCCGAGAGGGTTGAGGGCTGCTGGAAGGGCTGCTTCTGAAAATTGCCCCCTGTCCCTGGGCGCTTCGGGTAAAACCTCAGTCTGCCAGGACATCGGGGGCGGTGTGTTCCGTTCATTCAATTGCTTTTTAAGTGACTCAATTTCTTGCTGGAACCGCTGCATCATGAGCAGCATTGCAGGGTCAGCTGTGGGGAGACAGGGCATGCACCCCGCCTCTTCGGCCGGGGCATCCTCGGATGATGTAGAGGGTCCGCCGCTCGTGTCGCCGGTGGTGACCACGTTGGCCGTGAGGGCCTCAAGGGGCTCTTCAGGTAAAGTCCCTTCGGCGCCTGTGGATGTTGCGCCGCCTGCCGCTCTCCCTCTTCTAGTAAGGGGTCCCGGCCTGGCGGCAAGTCTGGCCATTTCTTCCTGGTCGGCAGGCAAGGCCCCATACCGACCATGAACTCCTGCCATATTGCAGGTGAAGGTGTGCCATCTTTTGTTTCTCTTAGGCCCCTTCCTGGATGATTTCCCCAGGAACACCAGCCTGTCGAAGACCGATCATCGGGGCGGCGCTTCCTCCCGAACAGGGGATTGGCGCGGCTCCTCCGAGCGGTTCCTCGATTCTACGCTGGGCGCAGGCCGGGCTCCTTCTTCCTGGAAAGTGGAGGCCATTGCCCCCAACAGTCTCTGGCGGCCGGCGGGGGTGCTACCCGGGCCTCGGAGGTAATTCCTCATAGCCTGCTCGATCCCTTCCCACTCCTGGTCTGGGAGAGCAGCCTGTGGTTGCGCGTCGATGATGGTGGCAGGGGGAGAATAGGCCCTGAGTGCTGGGCGGGCAGTATTGTGTCGGCGCCCTCGGGGACGGCGGTGGACATTCTCGGACGGCACTGGGATGACGGGTGCCGGTCGGAGAGTTGGGGCCATCACCTCGGGCGGGAAGTGCTGGGCCCTGCCTGGGCGGGTGCAGTGGGCTGGGCCTCCTTGGGCACCCAGACTTGCTTCAGTTTGGACGGCCTATGAGCCGGCGCCTTTTTCGGTGCCGCAGCTGGGGTTGCGGGCGTCGCCCTCTCTTTCAGCTTCTCCAGTCCTTGGAAAGAGTTGCGGACTGGGACGGTCGGGACGATACGGTCCGGTGTCACCTGGGACCTCTGCCTGTCCAGGCGGACTCGGAGGGCCCTAACAGTCATGGACTTTCCGGAGTTGGAAGAGCGGCGCCCCGAGCCGGCGCCGGTGTTGCTCCTCCGAAGCCTTCTTCGGTGGGATGCTGACCCTTGGTGGGAAGGGCCGGTAGTTTGGTGCACGTGGTGCACGTTGCAGCTCAGCGTCGTTGTGGGGACGCTGTTGTTGTTCTTGGCCGTAGCTCGGCCGACAGTAGTTTCGATGGCCCCCGGAGCGGGAGCGTTGATCTGGGACTCCTCGGGCGCCTTCACCTCAAGGATGTTGACAAAGGCTACCCCCAAGAAGTTGGGAAAGCCTACGGTGGGAGGGAAGCACCCGAAGCTGAGGGGGACGGCCAGGTAGCCACCTCGGACGTGGTTCTCGACGGGTTGAGGGCCGCAAGTGACAGCCATCGTTGGCACCATGATGCAATTCTCTCTCCTGCATTTGAGAAAGTAACGTAATTAGTATTACAAGAAGGGGGCCGCGGGGCCCCTAATTTTGGCAAAGAGATGAAGGGTGGATCGGTCCCACAGGGCGTGCCAGAATTGTGGACGCACTTTCCTTTCGCCCCTCATGTGGGCGGCCTTTTCGGTGGGTCCGTTGGTCTATTAAGTGCGTGGGCGTGCCAGTCACCGGAGTGACGATTTATTCAGGCTCCGAAGGGCCCATGGTGCGCTCGATCTGACTTCGTTAGACGATTATGTGGTTCGTGTCGAGACCGAATCCCATCGCGCCATAAAGGTCACGACGTCATTTACATCCCCCATACGAGGGAACACCCTTGATTAATTACCGAAATTAGAGGCCCTGCGGCCGAAAAGAATAATACTAGTTGCGCGAGAAAGGGACAGGAACAAATCACACTAAGGGTTGCATATGGACCATAAGCCATCGGCCGTGTCGGTCACTCGTGGACCTTTTCATGCTCGGACACGGGTCCGTGGTGGAAACGCGACGGGAAAACCGGGACGAATCCGTTCAAATGTCTGCCGAATGTACGGCAATTTTAATAACGACCCGGAAGGGCTCCGGGGTGGGAAACAAATCTGGTTTAGTCGGAGTGTCGGCCCAGGATCAGGTGGGGGCTTGGCCATATCGGGATGATTCCCAAGACTCAGGCCCAACCTGGAAGGGCGACATCATTGTTCCTTTGGCACCAGGTCACGGGAGAGACGGGACTGCAACGTGGGAATATTAACATCTTGTAATGTTTTATTATTATGATTCTTATTATCCTGTTGCTCATTCCTCTTTCCGCATCTGTTCCGGATGACTTCCCTTATCTTGCATATTGTCATTGTCGCCCTTGTTATTATTATTATTATTATCGTCACTTATTTCATTCGTCATTTTTTTATACGGATGTATTCAGGTTTATTTATTCATCATGATTTTTTTTATTAGTTTATCAGTGCTGCCATTGTATGCCTATATATATATATGTGTATTCATGTATTGTATATATATATATATTTATTATTACTTTCTTTGGGGGAGCTGACCCCTGGTGGGTTGAAAGGGGGGCTAAAAAGGGAGTGTACCGCTGAAGGAGGGTGGGCAGAAGGGTGTGCCGGCAAAGGGCTGGGGATGGGTGCCACTGAAGGGCTTAAGGAGGTGTACCGGCGAAGGAGGGCGGCAGGTTTGCCGGTGAAGGGCTGGAGACGCGTGCCGTTGAAGGGCTTGAGGAGGGCGTACCGGTGAAGGCCTGAAGGAAGTGTACCGCTGGGGCGATGGCTGGAGAGTGTGTCGGTGAAGGAGGGGGATAACATAAAGTCTGTACGTTGCAGCTCAAAGTCTATACATTGTCCCTTGGCTGCAGTTCAAAGTCTATACATTATCTGTTGGCTACAGCTCGAAGTCTATACACTGATAACCCCAAAGTCTATACGTTGCAACTCAAAGTCTATACATTGGCCAGCATTCATCAGCTCAAAGTCTGTACATTGGCCAGCATAAAGTCTATACATTGCAGCTCAAAGTCTATACGTTGCAGCTCAAAGTCTATACGTTGTCCACTGGCTGCAGTTCAAAGTTTATACATTGTCTGGCCCAAAGTCTGTACATTGGCCAACTCAAAGTCTATACATTGTTCAGCTCAAAGTCTATACATTGTCCCTTGGCTGCAGTTCAAAGTCTATACATTGTCTGCTGGCTACAGCTCGAAGTCTATACATTGATAACCCCAAAGTCTATACGTTGCAACTCAAAGTCTATACATTGGCCAGCATTCATCAGCTCAAAGTATGTACATTGGCCAGCATAAAGTCTATACATTGCAGCTCAAAGTCTGTACGTTGCAGCTCAAAGTATATACGTTCTCCACTGGCTGCAGTTCAAAGTCTATACATTGGCCAACCCAAAGTCTGTACGTTGGCCAGCAGCACACGAAGTCTGTACATCCTTCAGCTCAAGGTATGTACGTTGCCTATTGACTGCAGCTCAAAGTCTATACATTGGCTGCTCAAAGTCTGTACGTTGCCCATGAAGTCTGTACGTTCTTCAGCCTACTCAACTCAAAGTCTGGGTGTACCGGCGAGGGGAGAAGTGGGATGTGCCGCTGGAGGGGCCAAGCATGTGTACCGCTGAGGGGTTATTGGAGTGGAGGTGGAGTGTGCCGGCGAAGGGCTAGATAGGTGTGCCGGTGAAGGTTGAAACGGGGTAGAGGTGAAGGCTCACTCCTCTGTTATTTGATTTAAGGCTTTTCTTTTCTTCTTTTATTGGTTTTTATGTAGTCTTATACAAACTTCCCCTTTTCCTTGCTTTATTCTGGTCGGCCTCTTTTTACAGGTTGGACATTCGGTCTGCCGGGTTGTTAATCGGTTCCGTTCTCATCATGCTACCGGTAGGGTCTTGATTAGTTGAAGAGTTTTTATCATTAATTGCTTCACTCGTTTGTTGCTTCCTTTTGCCTTTTTAACATATTTATTATTTTCTGACAAAAATTCGGCAGCACCTCCCCTCAACCCGAGCGTAAGGGAGGTAAAGGGAACGCGCCCACATGGAGTGGCGGAACCCGACAAGTGGAGGTGGGCACCCGGAGGCAACATCACCTTTATAAAACCTCGAAAAAC
This sequence comes from Amorphophallus konjac, assembly GCA_022559845.1. Lineage (NCBI taxonomy): Eukaryota > Viridiplantae > Streptophyta > Magnoliopsida > Alismatales > Araceae > Amorphophallus > Amorphophallus konjac. Next base: position 22,481,578 of record CM040129.1, read on the forward strand.
TCAGAGAAAATCATGAACGGAAGACCTCTAAGGCTAGAAAAGGTAGGCTGGGGTTAGCCAAGGCGTACCGGCCAAGGGCAGAATCAAGCGTGCCGCTGAGGCACTAAAGGGGATGCACCGCTGAGGGGTTGTAAGGTGTGTCGGTGGAGGGAGCACAAGTGTGCCGGCGAAGGGCCTCAAAGGCGCACCGGGGAAGAGCCTACAGGGTGCGCCGCTGGGGGCTTGGGTGTGCCGGCCAAGGGCCGGGGGGGGGGGGGAGATGTGCCACTGGAAGGTTAAAGAGGGGTTAAATGTGTGGGCTGGGAGGGTTGCCGGTCATTTAAGGAAAAGAAGAAGGGTTGAAAACTGAAGGTGGGTTACTGGTAACGGGGTGCTTAGGAGGAGAACAAGGGTCTCTCTACCTCTCCAAGCGGACGGGCACCACTGATGACCGTAGAAGAGGGCGAGAAGCTCACGAGGTCAAGGATCATATGTGAGGGATCACCTCGCTAGGGGGACTCCAAAAAATCATCAGAGAAATGGGAAAATGGAAGAAACGAGCGACACACGATACATCATGCAGACTGGCGTAAACCAACAGAGAGACCACGAGGAAACCCAGGAAGGGTCATTTTCATTCATGGGAAGCAGAGGCCGTAGCCATCCATATACATTGCTAAACAAGCCCGTGCCAAGGCCACGGGTGAGAAAGAAAACCCAGGGACAAAAGAAAGGGAACAGAAAACAAGACAAGGAAAAGCCCCGGACTACATTCAGCTCTCCCCCTCTCTTACTCTCTCTTCTTCCCAGTCGTCGTCGGAGGAGCCTCACCCCGGAGCCCTTCTTCTTCTCTTCTCTCTTCTCTTCCTCTCTTGCGTATGTATGCTCCCTCTGGCCCTCTGTGTTTTTTTTTCTCTACGTGTCTCCTGCCCCTCTTCCCTCTTCTTTCTCTTCGTGGAATGGGAGTGCCTTTATACTCCTAGCAGTGGGAGCCTTCGAACACGCCCGTCGGAGGCGGGAGATGGCTCGTGATGATGGGGTTTGACTCCCCCGTCCTCGATGCCAGTGGGATAGCCCGCGTGGCCCAATCCCTGGTTGACACCTCATAGAGCTCACTGCGCGCCAAGGATGCGTAGGGCATGGGCACCAAGTCATTCAGCCGTTGAAAAGGCTTAACGCTGTGCCGCTGGCGGGCTGCACAAGTGTGCCGTAGGAGAGCCAAAAAGGCGTGCCGTCGAAGGCCCAGCAGAGTGTGCCGCTGAGGGCCCAAGGGGGCGTACCGCTGAAGACTCCTGAGGGCGTGCCGCTGAAGACCCAAAGGGGTGTGCCACTGGAGACCCCCCCCCCCCCAAGGGGGTGTGCCGCTGAAGGCCGTGGGGCCGTGCCGCTGAAGCCCATGGGGGCTGTGCCGCTGAAGCCCATGGGGGCTGGGCGTGCTGAAGCCCATGGGGGCTGTGCCGCTGAAGCCCATGGGGGCTGGGCGTGCCGCTGAGGGGCTTTGGGGCCGTGCCGCTGAAGGCCCATTGCGGCGTGCCGCTGAAGCCCATGGGGGCTGTGCCGCTGAAGCCCATGGGGGCTATGCCGCTGAAGCCCATGGGGGCTGGGTGTGCTGAAGCCCATGGGGGCTGTGCCGCTGAAGCCCATGGGGGCTGGGCGTTCCGCTGAGGGGCTTTGGGGCCGTGCCGCTGAAGGCCCATTGGGGCGTGCCGCTGAAGCCCATGGGGGCTGTGCCGCTGAAGCCCATTGGGGCGTGCCACTGAAGGCCCATTGGGGAGTGCCGCTGAAGCCCATGGGGGCTGTGCCACTGAAGCCCTTGGGTGTGCCGCTGAGCAGCCCTAGGGTGTGCCGTTGAAGGCCAAACTGGGCGTGTTTTTGAGCCAGTTCTGAGCCCGTTATGGACACGAGTCATGACCCATTTGGTTTTCCTCGAGGCCCATGGATTGTGGGGATCTCTTTGTGGTTGGTTTCTCTTCACTGTCGTGACTCCTGGAGGCGGCCTCGCAGCAATATGCATACTTGGGGAGTCCGGACGACCGGTCTCTCCGTGGCTTCTTCACTTGGCACCGTTGTTGATGCGGGGCCGAGTGGGGTATCGTGGGTGTGCGATTTTCGGTGTCCACAGCCGCATCCGAACCACCCTAAAAGGGGTGGAAACCCTATGTTTCCCCCATCCCATCTCATAAAAACCCCTCAAGCCCCCTTCTAATCCTAGCCACCATCTCTTGCAAGCCCTTCAAGCACTTCTTGGCACCAAAACTCTCAAGACCTAGCCACGGTTCTCCCGGTGGCCTCTCGCGCACATCCGCCTTCCAAACGGTTCAACGCGTCTTCCTTGAGCTTCAAATCCTTTGAGGTATGTTCTTGATGTGTGGAGGATCACTAATCCAAGGCTTTAGCTCTCCAATCTTGTCAAACCATCTCGATCTACAACCCCGTCATGCGATTCTTTCGATTTGTGTTTTAGATGGCCCCAAAGAGGCATTCTTCTCGCAGTGGAGAAGGATCGAGCTTGGCAAGGGGGCGACGATCCAGAGCAGCCGCGCCAACACTCTCTAGCACGGTGTTGGATAGAACCGTACTCCGTCCACGTGCGGTTGACTTTGGTAATCTTAGCCGTCATCTTCCTGGCCTTGTACATATCATTTGCAGTCAACCAAATATAGATGGGTTTATGTCCACACATCATCGCATCTATCCGAATCTGGTACATCAATTTTACAGTAATTTGTTCGTTAAGGGTGATGTTCCGGTTACGACAGTAAATGGGCAGCGGATTATGCTTTCACCGCAAATGTTAGGCGAAGCATTTAATTTACCAAATGAAGGCTATGCTTTTGGGGATGTTGAAGTTTCTGAAGCCACAGTGTATCGATACATGACATCCGAGGATATGGGTGATGGATCGATTGTTGGACTAAATGCCAATCATTTTCCTCCCATGCAACGAATTTTACATAGAATGATCACCACCATTTTGTTGCTAAGAGGGGGAGGCCATGATAAGGTCACTGAAAAACACATGTTTTTATTATGTGGTTTTATGGGTGGCATTCCTATCAAGTTTCCAACACTTATCTTAGATCATATCTATTCAAGTGTGAAGCACAAACATCGGACGTTACCATATGCTGCAGCCTTAACTGCTATTTTTCAGTATATGGGGCTTAATCTTGCAAGGGAGGCTTCTCAAACCATCCGAGCTTCTGATATATACACCATACATTCCATATGTCACCACATAGGTTATGAAATGCAAGATGGGGTGTTGGTGCGTCAATTGAAACGAGGTACACAAGTTGCTAGCTCGGGAGAAGATGAGGATGATGAAGAAGAACAGGACGGCAACCAACAACCAGATGTTCCTGCTGAAGCAATGCCCTCTGCGGCGGTACAGCTAATCATGGATCGGTTGGATACAATTGATGGTTGTTTAGACAAGTATGGGGAGACAATGGAGGCTATGCAACAAGAATTGTCTGATCTGAATCTCTTTCATCAAGAAAGCACTCAGTCTATTCAAGACGCCTTGGCCACTCAAGCCGCCATGTTTGGTGACATCGTAGATTATATTAGGCGTCTGCCAAATCCTCCACGTCCGAGTGATGATTAGAGGGTTATGCTCCTGCGAATTGGCACACCTCTTTTGACTTTCACCCCCTCCTTTTTGATGATGCCAAAGGGGGAGAAACTTTGGTCCTATATATGGGCCCCGGCTAGTCGACTAATTATATGTATTTGTGTGATGTGTGCTTGCATGCATGTATGCTTTCATCATATTTTCACATCTCAGTTAGTTGTGTTGCATTTCCATCAGCATTTTCATTGCATCTTGTAATTTACTTTTGAACTCAGACCCTGCTACCTTTTAAATTCGGTTGTCGGCAGATATGTTTGGAATATGCCTTTGTGGTCAATCTCACATGTTTTGGATCAGTATGATGCATGTGAAGAATGAAAGTTTCATTCTTGATATGGAGGTTGAAGGTTGAATCTCATATGAATGCTAAATCATTTTTGAAGTCATATGTTTATGCAAGGCATATAGTATTTTGTCATCATCAAAAAGGGGGAGATTGTTGAACCCCCTCCTTAAGTGAATGTCTAATTTGATAGCTTTTGATGATGACCAAACACTATATATATATATATATATATATATATATTATCTTTGAAATGTTCTAGCATATAGAGCCTTGAAAATCTCACCATTCTATTGAGGTCTTGGAGCTAAGAAGGTTAAAGAACAACCTCAACGGGTAAGCCTTTTAAACTCAAATTGCAACGCTACATCTAATTCTAATTCACAAGTTATGTCTTTACAGGGCAAGGAACGTGCATAAGTGCTCAAGGACGGTCGATGAGATCCACTTTAACTTATTGGCCCTTGATCTTGTGTTTTGATGTTCATCTTTTTTGATCTCAAGGGTCAAATTGTTTTGGGTCTGATCAAAGCTTAATTGTACTGGGTTTCTCTTATTCATGTCTTAGCACATTCCCCATGATAGCTTATAACCAACCTTGGAACCCCTTGGCTTGTTCTTGGACTTAGTGGCCTTTTAATCAACCATTTGGAAGTTCTGGAATAAGGGTCGACCCATTGGGTCGACCCCTATGCTCTTTAATCCTGAAACAGAATCAGTCACTGAAAGGGTCGACCCATTGGGTCGACCCCCAGCCGCAAGGGTCGACCCCAAGGGTCGACCCCTGATAGCATGATTTCTACACCCGGTGGGTTCCTTCATCACATCTGCAAGGGTCGACCCCAATGGTCGACCCATTCACGCAAGGGTCGACCCCAAGGGTCGACCCCTAATCGCGCTATTTAATACCAGCACCGGATAGCCCGAGGGTTGACCCCAAGGGTTGACCCATTGGCCCAGAACCCTTTTAAACCCTCCAAATCCCTCACGAGGGTCGACCCCAAGGGTCAACCCTTTCAGTCTCGAACCCGAGCCGTGATTTTTGACTTGCGTGCGCATGCACCAAAAGTCATACCAATCGAACCTAATCTCCCTAAATCGTTCCAGGAATTGTGGATCTGATCTCTAGGGTGTCTTTGAACGTTCCAAACTCTTTATATACATCTTATTGGGGTATGAAACCTTAAGGAGAGAAAGGTATCTAAAGTTGTGTTATTTTTCTAACCCTTATGAGTGCAGATTCACACCAGCAGCTCCAAGCTCCACTTCAACCTTGTTCTGAACCTAAAATCGAAGGGAAGAAGCTTGAATCAAGCCTCAAGACCATCTACAACTGAAAGCTGCGTCGGATATCAAGCTACAACCTTTGTTCGTGCGGCACTGATTCATACTTCCTCTAAGATCGTTCTTCCACTTGCAGAAGTGCTAAACTACATCCGGAGAAGCGAAAGGGGGAGCCTCAACCACGATAAATAATTCTTCATTCTCCATTTTCTGAATCCTTTACTTGAGCTTGTGCATCTGTTGTACATCTTAAATCAAATTCTTGTGTGTGGTGTTCGTGATCGGAAACACGAACGTGCGTGTGTGTATGTATGTTTGGCAGCTCAGATCGGGTGCCGTGTGTGTGTGTGTGTTTGCTGTTCTACACAACGTGTGTGTGTGGCTCACTTCATAGTAGAGTCTTAATCATCACGTGTGAGGGGTGGACGTAGGGGACACAACAGTGTACCCGAACCACCTAAAAACTCCGTGTGTTACTTGTGGTTTATTTTTCCAGATTCATTATCGAGTGGGCTTCACGGTGAGTTGAGCGTACACCATTTTCTTAATCAAACACTCACCTTTATCTACACGCATTCACAAGTGAGATCATGATCGAGTGAGGTCTAGTGCTTATATGTTTTACTTATCATTGTTTTCCTTGGAAGAAATTTTAATTGGCCAATCAATTCACCCATCCCCTCTTGATTGCCACCATTTTGGGACTCAACAACCCTTTTCTTTCCCCGACCCTGTCGGGTGAGCATCATTCTTCTTCCCCAACCCTATCGGGTGTCTATCATTTTCCTTCCCCGACCGTGCCAGGTGATTCTAATTCCTTTTCTCCGACCATGTCAGATGATCACTCCGCTTCCCCCTTATCTTTGCCACAATCTTCTTATGGTTCATCTATTCTTTCTGTCTCACCCTTTCGGGGTCATTACCCTTTTTCATGCTATTTTCGAGGCTTTAGTCCGCCTTGATCTCAGTTAATCTATGTTCATTATGTATTCGGTTCCTTGTTATCAGGGCCTCTGTGCCTTAACGAGGGAGCTCTAGCCCTCGTCTCTCTTCCTTTTATTATTCTTCGTCCAGTTTGGTGTCTGCCGCTCCTCCATCTGGAGGAATCTTCAAGTCCTTGTTATCCTCTCCCTTTTACCCTGACAAGCGAGGAATACAAAGCTCGTGCTGATCAAAGCTCGATGATCAAGATCACTTCAGGACGCCGCTTTTCTGTTCCATGGATTCGCAAGGTATCTTTATTTTGTGCAAGAACATACTATTATTGCTATCATTTCTATTTCACCTGCGCATGGTTATAATGTGGTTTCCTCGACACGTTTTGAGCGGCTTTAGTTCATTAAGTTTGGTTAGTTCAAGTCGAGTTGCTTCTACAGCATCCTTAGGCTGGTGATAACTCCGTGTTAGGAGTCTAGTTTCTTTCCCCGATTGTCTAGGGTGACCTTTGAGTATGGGTTTTTCACATACTACACGGCGAGCCATAGCCAATCTCTCTGAGGCACACCGTTGCTGCTTTGGCCATACTTTGGGTATACACAAAGGTCTTTTCTTTTCTCTGCTCGGCCAAGTGCAGGGGCAAGAGATTGATGGATGAGATGACCAACCTATGCGCTCCCTAATACGAGAGATGTCTCAAATAGGGGCAGTCTTGACCCTCAAAAGTGAGCTTTCATGCTATATCTGGCCAATAAGGGCTACCAAAATGAGAAAACGAATCAATACAAAATTATGAATCAAAGGCATGGCAAGAGTGGCAGTACAGTTCCCCGCGGGACGTAATGAGCCCGGTCGCATGCGTGCCTGATAAATATGGGTCTAAAAATCAAAGACACAAAGCCCCGGCGCAACAGGCTATCTCTTTGAGGGGTAATGCCCTGGAAAGAATTCGAGCCTCGATATCTCCCATCCTGCACGAATCTTGTCTCCATTTTTTTCTTCTGCTTCTCCCTCTTAGGCTGGGTTGTATCCCGGGTATGGCCTTAGTAGGGGCACCGTTCTTTAGAAGCGGTTGGTTGTGGTAAGCCACCCTCACATGCACGCTCTGTTCAAGGGATGTCTTTAATGAGAGGGGAGGGACGGCGATCTCTGGCCAATAGTTCGAGCCTGTCTTTGGGTGCTGCGGATTGCTATTTCAAAATCTAAAAAAAAATCAAATATTGTCAAAAATCTAAAAAAAATGAGATATTGTCAAAAATCCAAGAAAAAATGAGATATTGTCAAAAATCCAAAAAAATGAGATTCTAAAAAAATGAAATATTGTTCAAAAAAACAAAAAAATCAGATATTTTCAAAATCCAAAAAAATTCAAGAAAAAATATTTATTTTTTTTGTTCCTTTCTATCTATTTATTTTGAGAACAGATACGTAATCTGTTTGCTAAGTGTGCAGGTTGCAAGTACTCAGGCATTCCTTGCTATATCTTTGTGCTCTACCCCCAGTCCACATCTTTGATCTGTTCTCTTCTTCAATCATATCTCTCGATCTATTCTGAAGCTCATGTCCTTCGCAACTTTTGTTTGCAATGATCATATCTTTATGAGAGGGCTTTGCCTCACGATTATGAACCTGGCGGTTCTGCTTCGTCTGATCTTGGGTTTTGATTGAAGAACGTATTTGTTTATGTCTTTTGTCCCGACGTGTCCTTGTCACGTGTTTATGTCCCACCGTGTTGTCCCACACATGTTGTTTTGTCCCTCACCGAGTGTTGTTAATTATCTTGCACATGTTGTTAGTCACCCCTTTATGTCCCATGTTCTTGTCCCAACCGTGTGGTCATCCATCATGTTCTTGTCCCAACCGTGTGTTGTCCCACCGCGTTGTTGTCTTGTCACACCGTGTTCAGGCATGCATGTTGTCTGTTCATGTCATTGCATATGTGCTCATTTGCCTTTGTTATGTTATGTTGCATTGTCTCCCATTTCATTTGATCGTTATGTTATGTCGTATTATTTGTTGTTCAGTTAATCGTTATGTTATCTACGCTATGTTTATACTTACTTGTTTATCATATTTGTCTTATACATGAAAATCCATAAAAATTAGAAAATAAAAATCAAAAAAAAAATGCCGTTTCGCCTGCGCAGGTAAGTCGGGTATGTTGGGTTAGATGGACGCAGTCAATCTCCACTGAGTGTGGATCTAGAAGGGGGGGTGAATAGATCAACTTGCCTAATTTAAAACTACTGTAAGTTCTAAAGCAGAATTTAGGCAAACATCAGTTAAGCTAAAGGAAGAATGCTAAGCAAAGGGTCGACCCATGAAAGCCATTCACCATATCTATATATCGAAAGCTAGACATGAGCATGAGCGATGAAACCAAATAAGCTAAGCAAGAATTCCCATCGCACACAGATCAAACAAAAACACTAACACACTGCACACACAATTTTTAGGTGGTTCGGTCAACGACCTACGTCCACCTCACACTCAACCGAGTATGGCTTCCTGCTGCGCAACACAGCTTGCGTCCGCTGGGCTTTACAGCTTGGCCAAACAATCCGCTGATACACAGCTTGGCTGGGCACTACAGCTTGCCGACCAGAGGATCTGATCCTCTGCAACCGCTGGGGAAATACAGCTTAACCCGTCCAGTGGAGACTACCACTGCAAGACCGCTGACACACAGCTTGAGGAAACAATATTCAAAAATGATAGACAGAATCAAAACAAAAAAAAGGAAAACCCAAAAGCAATGTAGCTCTAAAGAGCAAAGCTCAGCTCTGGTTTTGAACCATGAGACTGAGATACAAACTCTCTCACTCTCACTCTCAATCAGCTCTCTATCTCTTCTTCTCTCGTCTTCTTCTTCTTCTCTATTTCTTCTTCTTCTCTGTATCTTTTCTCTCAGTGGATCGAAGGAGCCTTGCTGCTTTGGCTGTATAGACTTTCTATCCTTCCCTTCGATCTCGCTTCTTCTGTGGAAGAAGGCATGTATATATAGCAGCAGCAGCAGCAGGCGTGTGCTCTCCACGTTTCCCGCCAAAGCATTTGGACCACGTGGCAGCATCCAATGGAGTGTCAGAACACGTGTCCTCAACTGGATACCTTGTTCTTCTCAGATCACGAGCCATGTACCTCAGATCACGTGCCCTTCATTTGTCTCTGCATTCCCTGTCAGACAGATAAGAACATATTCAGTTTAACTGTAAACCATGTACAGGCTTTGCAACCACGAGTGCAATGCAAAGTATGCACAACGCAGTGTATAGACTCAATGATCGTAAAGGCTTCATGAGAAGGAAAGCAGTGTATAGACTTAGTAAATATAAAGGCTTCATAAGAAGGAAAACCAGTGTACAGACTTGCCCAAAGTATAGACTTTATATGAAGAGGCAACGGCTATACATACTTCCTATATGAAGCAGCCACTGTACATACTCAAGGTGAAGACCGATGCCAATGTATAGACTTTACTGAAGACAACGGACTCGAGTGCAGTGTACAGACTTGACTATGCTCACCCAATACCAATGTATATACTTGATTATCAAAGAGTGGCTGTACAGACTTGATAACGATGCAGAACGAATGGATGTACATACTTCATGTGAAAGCCCAATGTATAGACTTTGAAGAACAAGCAGCTACAGTCCAATGTGTGGACTTGTTGTTCACTGGTGAGTGTACAGACTTCGAATGAAACACCAATGTGTAGACTTACCACCGACCATTGTGTAGACTTGAAGAAGTGAGACGATGGCTAAGACACTGTACAATCGGATGTATAGACTTCACTTAACACAGTCCGATCTACAGACTTGGAATTTCAACTGAAGGGTGTATAGACTTGACCAAACAGTCCAGTGAATAGACTTGAATAGTTGAGGCCAGTGTACAGACTTGCCACCGACCATTGTGTAGACTCAATCAGTATAAGGCACAGTATAGACATCAACTCTGCACATCGAATGTATAGACTTCAAGTGTGAAGACCATTGTATAGACTTTGGATTCGAAGACTAATGTGCAGACTTTGGATTTGAAGACCAATGTGCAGACTTCAAGTTTCACTGTGGATGTACAGACTTCAGGAAATCAAGCGATGTGAAGACTTGAAGCTCCACAATGGATGTATAGACTTCAAATATCACTGTGGATGTATAGACTTCAAATATCACTGTGGATGTATAGACTTTAGGAAATCAAGCGATGTGTAGACTTGAAGCTCCACGATGGATATATAGACTTCAAATATCACTGTGGATGTATAGACTTCAGGCTTCAGAAATGAGTGTACAGACTTCACTTAAGAAATGTAGGGAAAGACTCCAATGTATAGACTTTGCCTTGAACAAAAGTCAGTGAAGAATGAATAGACTTTCACGATGTGTAGACTTTGGATACGTGAAAGCTACAGTGAAGGAATGTACACACTTGACCAATTCAAAGGTGAATCGAGTGTACAGACTCTGAGTCCAAACCCAACGGCTGTACAGACTTAGAATGTGAAGACTGATGTACAGGCTTCATTAATCAAAGTATGAATGAGACGCTGTACAGACTTAGCCTAAGACATGCATGAACTGACGCTGTATAGACTTAGCCTAAGACATGCATGAACTGACGCTGTATAGACTCAATCTAGACAAGTCTGCTAAAGGAGTCGACCCATCAGAGGATGTGTCGACCCATGACAGTGAGAAATGCAAACAGCAGTGTATGAAATGCAAAGAACACATAGTCAATCTGATAGAGAAATTTCATCAAAGCAAGAGCAGTTGCCAATCAATCAAAACAATGGTGTTGCCAATGAAATAAAGCAAGTGTCAACATCATCAACATAGAGGGGTCACAACAATCTCCCCCTTTTTGATGATGGCAACCCCATATGAAGTAGAATAACAACATTCTGACTTATAGGTATATGTTTGATGAAAGACATGATGAGTTATGCAGATTGATATGCAGATGCTATGAATGCATGCAACTCACTGCCTCAAACTCTCCCTTATCATTATGCATATACACTCCCACTCCCCCTTGGAATGAATTCAGAATTCAGACAGATATGTATTCTCCCCCTAGACATCCCCCTAGACAATATTCTCCCCCTTTGTCATCAACAAAGAGGAGGGAAAAATTAAATAGAAGGGAAGGATCAAGAGAAGAACGGACTGGCATTCTAAATAGGTAGTTCATGAATAAGCATTCTAAAGCATAGAGTCTTCAGTCATATGAAATTAGAAACTGCTGTCAGAAAGAGTTCTAGTTTAAGGATGATAAAATTTGGAGTTCATGCACTACAAGCAATAGATAAGTTCATTATGCATGATCAAATAATAAACCAGAATCACATTTGCATAAAAGATTTAGTTTCATAATATCTTACTTTCATAGTCTCATAAAAATATTGAGAGAAACCAAGTCATGTATTGAAACTAAACAAATTGACACTCATGTATTTGAAGGAGCAGCATTATCAATATTAGACCATTTAGAGCATTCAGGTACCATAAGTCTTTCTGCGTAAGGGTATACGTTTATCAGACGCCAATACCCCTAGATACTCAACAAGATGGACCATTCTGCCTATGATCAAATTTAATAGAACTGAGTTACACCTTTTTGTGTGAGGGTACACGTTTATCAGACGCCAGTTACCCCCTGGTACTCAGTGAAACCAGCCTGCTGTTTTGAACATTTTATACAGAGATAGCTGATACACTTCATGACATGAGTGTTGTCCACTTCTGTGATGGATCACTCAGTTTCTTAGTGATTTACCAGTCATTGCTCTGCCAATATTAATTTTCAATGATTTTCAATATTTTTCAATATCTTTCTTAGCTGTCCTTTTTATGTTTCAAAATGACTTGTTTAAGAATAATACACATACTTAACCTCTCTAACATGATTTCAGATGAGTTTTCAGATTTCAGATATGATTAGCTTTGTCTGACATGAAATAAGAAAGAGGTTGAGAGTTTTATCAATTTTCAACTTACTTATATACTGATTGCAATCTTTAAACTCCAACCATTATAAGATTTAAACCATTACATCAGTCTTTGAACAACTCAAATTCTTATAAATGAAGAAGTCCATTTTCTACTGCTTAGAAATCAGAACTGACCAACAGATTGCCATAATGTCAGAGACAAGTATTCAGAGTTAAAGGTTGAATGACTTCAAGAAAGTTGAAACCACTCTGAATTTCTAGTAATACTCCCCCTGTCTATATGCATGCAATTTGCTAATGAAAGGCAAGAATTAATTGAGAGAGAGCTTATGCATAGGTCATGAATGAATGATATGCAAAGACATGCAAATACTCGACAAGCTCCCCCTGAATATATGCAATATTTTCTTTGAACACTGAACAAAGTATTTTGAAATTCATGCTCATTCAGACTTCCCTATCAATCAATATAACCCATGGTACTAGGCGGAGAACCTGGTCTCAAGGACCATCTCACACATAGTAAGAACCTCCAGACAGATTTCCTTGCCCTTTAGTAGCCTACTATTTAATATACCACGGTTATGTAGAGAAATGCAATGCAAGACAGTTCTACATGCATGTTCAGTAATGATTATGAGTCTGTTTCAATATTTACATCCACATGAATTATTCAAGCAATCAAATGCAAGTCCACATCAGAAATTTTATTCACAGCAGTTAAACAATCATTCATCATGCTGAAATTTACATAAGCCAAGTTCTCTTCTAAGAAACTTAAATTTTTCATTCCCAAGAGGCTTAGTAAAAATATCAGCAATTTATTTTTCAATTTCTATGAAATTCATTTCAATCTCATTTTTATTTACAGCATCTCTAAGAAAATGATGTTTTATCTCTATATGCTTAGTCCTAGAATGGTGAACAGGATTTTTAGCAAGGCATATAGCACTAGTATTATCACATAAAAGTGGAATGCATCCCAGATTTATCTGATAATCAGTCTGTTGGTGCTTAATCCAAAGTACTTGGGCTGCACAATTACATGCTGCAACATACTCAGCTTCAGCTGTGGATAATGCTACAGTGTGTTGCTTCTTAGATGCCCAAGACACTAGACAGCCACCAAGGAATTGACAGTAGCCACTGGTACTTTTTCTATCTACTCGACACCCAGCATAGTCTGCATCAGTGTAGGCTAGAGGCTCTAACTCACACTTAGCAGGATACCAGAGACCTAGTTCTTGGGTGCCTAGTAAATACCTAAAAATCCTTTTCACAGCTTTAAAGTGAGTTTCTTTAGGACTTGCCTGAAATCTAGAGCATAAACACACAGCAAATTGTATATCAGGCCTAGATGCTGTAAGATAGAGAAGAGATCCGATCATATCTCTGCATAGCCTTTGGTCCACAGGTTTACCATTAGAATCTTCATCCAAACTGGTTGAGGTACACATTGGAGTAGCTATTTCTTTGAGGTTGTCCATTTTGTACTTCTTCAATAAGTTCTTTACATACTTGGACTGAGAGATGAAGGTGCCATCTTCTGTTTGTGTAACCTGCAGTCCAAGAAATAGTTTGAGCTCACCCATTGAGCTCATTTCAAATTCATCAGTCATTATTTGAGAGAATTCCTCACACAATTTGGGGTTAGTTGACCCAAACACAATGTCATCCACATAAATCTGAATGATAAGAATATCTGGATGGCTTAGCTTGGTAAACAATATTTGATCAACTATACCTCTTGTGAAGTTCTTGTCGGTGAGAAATTTGCTCAACCTGTCATATCAAGCTCTAGGAGCTTGCTTTAAACCATAGAGAGCTTTATTAAGCTTATAAAGATGATTAGGGAAATCTAAACATTCTAACCCAGGAGGCTGTCTCACATATACATCCTCATTAATTTCCCCATTTAGAAAAGCAGATTTCACATCCATCTGCTGAAGATTTATTCCTAGGGAACATGCATAAGCCAATAAAATTCTTATTGCTTCTAACCTAGCTACAAGGGCAAAAGACTCTTCAAAGTCTATTTTAAATTCCTGATTGTACCCCTGAGCTACAAGTCTGGCTTTATTTTTAGTAACATTCCCTGCTTCATCAATTTTGTTTCTAAATACCCATTTAGTCCCTATGACTGTTTCATGATCAGGAGGTGGAACCAAAAATCACACCTTATTCCTGTCAAATTGATTGAGCTCCTCATGCATGGCATTAATCCAATGCACATCTTGCAGAGCACAGTCAATGGACTTGGGTTCTGTGTTTGATACAAAAGCATAAGCATTCAGTTCATGTTGAATTCTTAAGTGGCCTCTAGTCCTAGGAGGGTCATGCAGATTTCCAATAACATTATCTACAGGATGATCCTTGAGATATCTAATATTTACAATTGGACTATCATGAACTTGATTTACCTCCCCCTGAACTGTAGGCTCCTCTTCATTAAGCTCTTTATGTCCTTCTTCATCCTCGGATTTGTCTGCAGGATCTCCTTCCTTCAGAATTTCACCATTGTTTTCATTCCTGCATTGACCAACATTAAAATTTACCAAGGATTCATCAAAAACTATGTGTGGAGATTCTTTAACAGACTTAGAGTTCAGATTGTACACTCTGTATGCTCGGGTGTTTTCAGAATAGCCAAGAAAAATTCCTAGTTCTCCTTTAGGTTCAAATTTATCAAGGTCCTTCTTATCATTTATGTGAATGAAACATTTACAACCAAAGACCTTGAAGTGAGCAATAGAAGGTTTCTTACCTTTTAAGATCTCATATGGTGTTTGCTGGGTAGAAGGTCTTACCATGGCTCTGTTAATTACATAACAGGCAGTGTTCACTGCTTCAGCCCAAAATTTCCTTGGTAGACCACCTTCGACAAGGAGTGTACGACCCATTTCCACTAGGGTTCTGTTCCTTCTCTCCACAACTCCATTCTGCTCATGTGTCCTTGGTGAGGAGTACCTGTGGTTGATTCCATTTGACCTGCAGAATTCATCAAATTGTGAGTTTTCAAACTCACCTCCATGATCAGACAAAATATTTTCAATTTTCTGATTTGTTTTATCATAAAACTCTTGAAATTCAGAGAAAGCATCACTCTTATTATATAAGAAATAAACCCAAGTATACCTAGAAAAGTCACCTACCATGACAAACCCATACCTCCTCCCTGATAGGCTGACAGATCTAGTTGACCCAAAAAGGTCCATATGTATCAGCTCATAGGGTTTGGAATACAGATTTTCAGTTCTAGACTTAAATGACTTTCTAGTTATCTTTGATTGAGTGCATGCATCACAGATTTTATTTTCTTTCTTGAATGAGACTTCAGGAAGTCCTCTAACCATGCCATGCTTATTTAATTTGTGCAAAACAGTGTAGCTAGCATGACCTAACCTACGATGCCATAAAAATGCTATGTCTTCTCTACTGGAAGTAAGGCAAAGGTTAGTGTGTTGAATTTCATCTAAATTTATCATGTAAGTATTATTTATTCTTTTTCCAAAAAATTTGACAATATCAGAATCAGGTTCAAAAATCTTGCAGTATTGAGAATTAAATAAAACATTGTAACCTTTATCACATAACTGGCTGATGCTAAGTAGATTATAGGCTAACCCTTCAACCAGCATAACATCATCAATGCAGCAGGTAGAACACTTACCTACCTTACCTGATCCGATAATCCTACCCTTTGTGTTGCTTCCAAAGGTGACAAGGCCTTCTACTTTCTCAGTCAGCATGCAAAATTTGGCCTTATCTCCTGTCATATGCCTGGAGCAGCCGCTATCCATGTACCACAAGTTGTTCTTGGCTGCCAGGCATACCTGCATACACAATTAGGTAGAGAAGTTTGGAACCCAAGACTGATTAGGCTCCAATGTAAATGAACTAGAAGCAAAGCAGGAAAGCAGATGTTTCGGAATCCACATTTGTTTAAATGAACTTTGTTCAGTGGATCCTACAGATTCTCTTCTGTTGTTGTTCCTTTTCTTTTTATTGTTCTTTTTCTTATTGGCAGCAGCATGATTATTGACAATATTGTTATTTCTATGCCAGTGCCTTGGCCAGGGTGTGTTCACAAAATTTTGGCCATAGTAGTTCCTGGGCTGGCTATGGAAATATTAGTTTCTAGATGTCCAGTAACCATACCCATTGACCCAATTTCTACTGTAAGGTCTTTGATATTGAGCACCCTGGTGTGCAAGACCTGTAAACCTACCCTGAGTTCTAGACCAATCTGACCTATTGAAGTAGGTTGGCTGTGCATTGTAGTGGGTCTGAGCTCTGGGTTGATAAAAATAATTGGGTTGACTCCTAGCAGCACTCTGTCTCCCCTGTACTTTGGACCCTGCTGACCTATACACAGGTTTGTATTGGGTCTTCTTCAGAGGTGGAGTTGATGGTGGAGACTTGGTTACCTTGACCTGGGGTTTACTGGACTGTGTAGGTTGACCCCTAACCTGAGTCTGAGCCCTAGGATTCTGCTTGGATGTGATGGCTCTACTAGGCTCATTAACCTTTCGTTTGCCCTTCTCCTCAGCACTGGGCTTTTTCAGATTAGCAGTTTTGTTCATCAAATTTGTTGAGTTCATGCTAATTAGAGGTCCCTTTTCCTTTTGAGCAACAAATGAAATTGTTCTCATCCCAAATGTTTTTGTTGCACTAGAACTAAATCCTAGGCCCTCTTTTCTGAAATTAACCTTTGACCCTAACAAAGCATTTAAGTTATCTGTTCCTTGGGTCATTTTCTCAATGGTTTTCATTTTATCCTCATTATCTTTCTGAAGTTCATCAATAGACTTTTTCAGCTCATTGTTGACATTGAGGACAGCTTCATATTTTTCAGAGATGATTTTTACTTCACTTTCACATTTTTGAATCTTCAGCTTCCATTCATCAATTTCATTTTCAAGCCTTAGATTCTCTTCCCTAGAAACCTTTAACTCAATTTTGATGTCCTCAACTTCAGAGCATATGAGTTTCAGTTTATCATTTTCAAATTCCAAACATGCAATTTTATCAGATAGAGTTTTATCATTTTGCATGGAATTAATTTTTCTTCTAAGATGCCTATTCTCTTTTCTAATATCATCAACTCTATCAGATATGTCATGATAAGCATCTACCCAATCAGCAATTGTGAAGTTTTCAAATCTAGTGATTACCTCATCTGTGTCCTCCTCTCTATCTTCGGAGCTTGTTGCCATAAGGCAAATGGGCTGTTCAGATTCGGCTTCACTATCTGAGCTGCTGCTGAAAGAGCCTTCATCTTCATCACTCCATGTGCTGATCATAGCTCTTCCCTTCTTGGTTTTCTTCTTTGACCTGTCCTTATGTTTTTGATTGTCTAGACAGTCAGCTTTCAGATGCCCTGGTTTCCTGCATTGATAACAGACATTAGCTTCATTTTTCTTTGCAGATTTAGATTTATACCTTTTATCCTTTCGGCCACCATTGTATTTCTTCTGGCCGAACCGTCCTTCTCCCTTTCTGAGAAATCGCCTGAACTCTCTAGTCATCATGGCTATCTCAGATCGAGTCACATCTTCTTCTTCATTTAGGCTCTCCTCTGATGATGAAGAGCTGCTGGAGCTGGATTTTGTTGATTTGCTGGAACTAGCCTTCAGCGCTATCGGCTTCTTCTTCCTCTCGGCTTCATCTGTCCTTGGCATGTTTATCTCATATGCCATTAGTGAGCCAATCAGGTCATCAGCTTTAGTATTACGCAAGTCCCTTGACTCCTCCATCACTGTTGCTTTGGTGTGCCAAATGGGAGTCAGGGAGCGCAGAATTTTCCTCACTACATCATACTCTGTCTGAGGTTTCCCAAAACCTCTAAGGCCATTGGTTTGGTTATGACAGTCAGCCGAGCGTACATTTCGCTGATGGACTCGTTCTGCTTCATCTTGAAGGCTTCATACTCAGATACAAGAAGATTGGCCTTCTGCTCTCTTACTTGAGATGTACCTTCATGAATTACTTCCAGCGCATCCCACATCTCCTTAGCTGATTTGCAAGCAGACACACGGGAGAATTCTGTAGGATGCAGAGCGCACTGGATAGCATTTATAGCACTCCAATTCAGCGTGGACCTTCTGATCTCCTCCTTGGTCCATACATCTTCATTCGGGGACAGCTCATAAGGTCCCTTGCTGACAATCTTCCAAATCTCATAATCTTTAGCCCTGAGGAACACTTGCATACGGTTCTTCCAGTATGCGTAGTTTGATCCATCAAAGAATGGGGGCTTCGTTGTTGAGTGACCTTCGGCAATCATCCCTCGAGCATCCATTTCTGCCTATTCTCTTCGGGCGATGAGTCCCTGCAGAAGAGTTAGGCTCTGATACCAAGTGTTGGGTTAGATGGACGTAGTCAATCTCCACTGAGTGTGGATCTAGAAGGGGGGGTGAATAGATCAACTTGCCTAATTTAAAACTACTGTAAGTTCTAAAGCAGAATTTAGGCAAACATCAGTTAAGCTAAAGGAAGAATGCTAAGCAAAGGGTCGACCCATGAAAGCCATTCACCATATCTATATATCGAAAGCTAGACATGAGCATGAGCGATGAAACCAAATAAGCTAAGCAAGAATTCCCATCGCACACAGATCAAACAAAAATACAAATACACTGCACACACAATTTTTAGGTGGTTTAGTCAACGACCTATGTCCACCCCACACTCAACCGAGTATGGCTTCCTGCTGCGCAACACAGCTTGCATCCGCTGGGCTTTACAGCTTGGCCAAACAATCTGCTGATACACAGCTTGGCTGGGCACTACAGCTTGCCGACCAGAGGATCTGATCCTCTGCAACCGCTGGGGAAATACAGCTTAACCCGTCCAGTGGAGACTACCACTGCAAGACCGCTGACACACAGCTTGAGGAAACAATATTCGAAAATGATAGACAGAATCAAAACAAAAAAAAGGAAAACCCAAAAGCAATGTAGCTCTAAAGAGCAAAGCTCAGCTCTGGTTTTGAACCACGAGACTGAGATACAAACTCTCTCACTCTCACTCTCAATCAGCTCTCTATCTCTTCTTCTCTCGCTTTCTTCTTCTTCTCTATTTCTTCTTCTTCTCTGTATCTTTTCTCTCAGTGGATCGAAGCAGCCTTGCTGCTTTGGCTGTATAGACTTTCTATCCTTCTCTTCGATCTCGCTTCTTCTGTGGAAGAAGGCATGTATATATAGCAGCAGCAGCAGCAGGCGTGTGCTCTCCACGTTTCCCGCCAAAGCATTTGGACCACGTGGCAGCATCCAATGGAGTGTCAGAACACGTGTCCTCATCTGGATACCTTGTTCTTCTCGGATCACGAGCCAAGTACCTCGGATCACGTGCCCTTCATTTGTCTCTGCATTCCCTGTCAGACAGACAAGAACATATTCAGTTTAACTGTAAACCCTGTACAGGCTTTGCAACCATGAGTGCAATGCAAAGTATGCACAACGCAGTGTATAGACTCAATGATCGTAAAGGCTTCATGAGAAGGAAAGTAGTGTATAGACTTAGTAAATATAAAGGCTTCATAAGAAGGAAAACCAGTGTACAGACTTGCCCAAAGTATAGATTTTATATGAAGAGGCAACGGCTGTACATACTTCCTATATGAAGCAGCCACTGTACATACTCAAGGTGAAGACCGATGCCAATGTATAGACTTTACTGAAGACAACGGACTCGAGTGCAGTGTACAGACTTGACTATGCTCACCCAATACCAATGTATATACTTGATGCTCAAAGAGTGGCTGTACAGACTTGATAACGATGCAGAACGAACGGATGTACATACTTCATGTGAAAGCCCAATGTACAGACTTTGAAGAACAAGCAGCTACAGTCCAATGTGTGGACTTGTCGTTCACTGGTGAGTGTACAGACTTCGAATGAAACACCAATGTGTAGACTTACCACCGACCATTGTGTAGACTTGAAGAAGTGAGACGATGGCTAAGACGCTGTACAATCGGATGTATAGACTTCACTTAACACAGTCCGATGTACAGACTTGGAATTTCAACTGAAGGGTGTATAGACTTGACCAAACAGTCCAGTGAATAGACTTGAATAGCTGAGACCAGTGTACAGACTTGCCACCGACCATTGTGTAGACTCGATCAGTATAAGGCACAGTATAGACATCAACTCTGCACATCGAATGTATAGACTTCAAGTGTGAAGACCATTGTATAGACTTTGGATTCGAAGACCAATGTGCAGACTTTGGATTTGAAGACCAATGTGCAGATTTCAAGTTTCACTGTGGATGTACAGACTTCAAGAAATCAAGCGATGTGTAGACTTGAAGCTCCACGATGGATGTATAGACTTCAAATATCACTGTGGATGTATAGACTTCAAATATCACTGTGGATGTATAGACTTTAGGAAATCAAGCGATGTGTAGACTTGAAGCTCCACGATGGATATATAGACTTCAAATATCACTGTGGATGTATAGACTTCAGGCTTCAGAAACGAGTGTACAGACTTCACTTAAGAAACGTAGGGAAAGACTCCAATGTATAGACTTTGCCTTGAACGAAAGTCAGTGAAGAATGAATAGACTTTCACGATATGTAGACTTTGGATACGTGAAAGCTACAGTGAAGGAATGTACACACTTGACCAATTCAAAGGCGAATCGAGTGTACAGACTCTGAGTCCAAACCCAACGGCTGTACAGACTTAGAATGTGAAGACTGATATACAGACTTCATTAATCAAAGCATGAATGAGACGATGTACAGACTTAGCCTAAGACATGCATGAACTGACGCTGTATAGACTTAGCCTAAGACATGCATGAACTGACGATGTATAGACTCAATCTAGACAAGTCTGCTAAAGGAGTCGACCCATCAGAGGATGCGTCGACCCATGACAGTGAGAAATGTAAACATCAGTGTATGAAATGCAAAGAACACATAGTCAATCTGATAGAGCAATTTCATCAAAGCAAGAGCAGTTGCCAATCAATCAAAACAATGGTGTTGCCAATGAAATAAAGCAAGTGTCAACATCATCAACATAGAGGGGTCACAACAGGGTATAGCTCTCTATCCCTACTCATTATTGCATTACAATATTTTTTTTTTAACCAAAGCACTGGCCAATCTGAAGCTGGAGCTGGTCGAGTGCACCCTCCCTCAGAAAAGGATAATGTTCCCACTCCCCCAAGCAGCACCAGGGCCCTAGATTTTATTTCTATTTTCTGAAAGAATTACAGAGACCTTGGGGCATACCCCTGAGAAACAGCATAGCATAGGCCCTTATGTACCCAAAGACAAGAGAAACAAGGCTAACAAGATGTAACCAAGAAAAACTAAAAATGGAAAGCTGGCAATCCTGCCTTATCTATCCTGAACGCACCCCTGGCCGGCCATGGGAGATCTCTAACTCGAATAAAAATTGAGTTAGTAGATACATTACATGCAAAAGATGCCAGGGAATCAGCCACTTGATTCCCCTCCCTGTATATATGCTGGAGCGGGCAACCACTTTCCTGAAGTAACAACATGGTCCTCTTCCACCATGGGATTGTCATCCAACTGGGAGCAATTTCCTTCCTAGCTGCTTCCACAAGAACAGCACAGTCCGAAAAAATAGCTGCTAATCTAATGCCACACTGCTTTGCAACAGCAAGGCCATCATGCAAGGCTCTTGTCTCAGCCACAAGGCTGTACCCAATGCCATAAGTGAAAGCAAAAGCTACCAATAGTCTTCCTACAGCATCTCTTATACAACCTCCTCCCCCACTTCTACCAGGATTGCCTTTCGAAGCTCCATCAAAATGCAGAGTATAGCCTTGCACAGCCAACTTACTGTTGGGTTTCGATCAGAATAGCAGCGGAAACAACGAAACCCTAAAGATGCATATCGTTGCTGGCGATCAAAATAGAATAGAATAAAACCGGATCAAATCCCGACGAAGGTAGAACGATTCTATACCTTTGCGGGATTGATTAAATCCCAAATGCCCGAAGACGATCGAGCGAAGGCACGTCGGGTCGTGAGCCGTCCAAGTGTCCGGCCTCTAGACGTATCCACACGAACGGTCGGAGGAGACGGGATTCCCCGTGCAATCTCCACTTGACGCCCGCTTCTCGTCGTCACCATCCACCGATCTTCACCGGGATGGAGAGGGGGGCGCAAATCCCAAGGGAGAGGGAGAGGGAGGAGGACGGCCAACAGAAAAACCCTAATTAGCTTGGGATTAGGGTTTCCAACAGGATGATTTATAGACTCCGGCGGTTTTTCACAAAAACCCAGACAACGTCTATAAATCCCGTCCTCTACCGTCTGATAAACCATTCTTATGTGTGTGACCCTCTAGGCCCATTAGTCCATTTGGTTTCTTAGCCCATTGAGTTAAGAACCATTCACAACTCAATTTCAATATAACCCGTTAACTCTTAACGAGGTTAATTGGCTTTCCGATCACGAATGGCACCAAGCAATACCTCGTGATCCCAAATGACTATGGGAGGGATGCAACCCAACAGGACCTTTCCGTCATCAGATTCCACACAGCTATAGACCCTCGTTCATACAATACTCTAATCAGAGTAAGGGCATGGTCAAACTGTCAAGCCCTAAACCACACTGATCTAACGGACCTTCGTACTTACCAGTATAGCTCACTAGAAAACCCCTTTTCTCAGTGAAGCCACATACCCTGGCCAGGGATTTCTAAGTACGTGTCCATAGAGTATTCTCTCTTCTAATACATGTGGAGAGTGAACGATCCCTTGTTGCCTACTTAAGTGTTTCCACATGAATCCCACTGAGTCCGAATAGTTAACTATGAAGAACCACAACACTTAGGTTCATAAGTCAACAATCAAACGCTCAGCGGAATTTATGCAAAACACTTTAGTGACTCAGGTCTAAGATCCAACTGTGTTACTGATACAATAGAACCTCCTGATTGACAGTCAACATGATTACCATTCAGGTGTTCTAGCACGGGTCAGTTCAGTGGACTCATTCAGTAATGAGCACCTGCATGTGTGCCTAGGTGTCTCCACACCAGTGGTTATGAGATCAACCACCCTCATCTCATAAGTAAACAACACGTGCACTGGTCTATCCGGATCTTCAAAGTCCCTCTTCGAAGATCCTACGACCAGGAACATTTAGAATATGAACATCTAGATGTCTGATCTCATTATCATGATCTCATCATGATCCAGACATCATAGCCCACATTCAGGGACTTCATCATATTATAAATATGCTCAGAATAACGTGCTAATAATATAATGAAGAAAATGCCATTTTTCATTGAATAAGATTGTACAATATATGTCCCATCACATCACATGTGATTGGCTTAAAGGGCATACATTACTATCAATCTCCCACTTGCACTTAAAGCCAATCACCCACATGCTTGATCCCCATCAGCCTTAGGTGACGCTCAAACACATTTAGAGATAAAGGCTTGGTAAGTGGATCTGCAATATTATCAGCTGAAGATACTCTATCTATGATCACATCTCCTCTAGCTATAATTTCTCTGATCAAGTGATAACGCCGCAGAATGTGCTTAGACTTCTGATGAGACCTCGGCTCTTTTGCTTGTGCAATTGCCCCATTGTTGTCACAAAACAAGGGGACTGGATCAGAGATACTTGGGACAACTCCCAACTGGCCGATGAACTTCTTCATCCAAACCGCCTCCTTTGAAGCTTCGGCAGCAGCAATGTACTCAGCTTCAGTAGTTGAATCAGCAGTGGTTTCTTGTTTGGAACTCTTCCAACTCACTGCTCCACCATTGAGAGTAAAGATAAACCCAGAGGTTGATTTGCTGTCATCTTTGTCCGACTGGAAACTAGAGTCAGTGTACCCTCTTAGTTTCAAGTCTTCACCTCCATAGACCAGAAATAAATCCTTAGTCCTTCTTAAGTACTTAAGGATGCATTTCACAGCTATCCAGTGTTGCTCACCTGGATCTGCCTGATACCTGCTCGTAACACTTAGAGCATAGGCTATATCAGGTCTGGTACATAACATCGCATACATGATAGATCCTATGGCAGAAGCATAGGGAACTCTACTCATGTATTCTCTCTCCTTTGGAGTTTTAGGGGACATCTCCTTGGAGAGATAGACTCCATGTCTAACTGGTATTAGACCTCTCTTGGAGTCCTCCATGCCAAACCTTTTGACAATGGTGTCAATGTACATAGATTGGGATAAGCCTAGCATCCTCATTGATCTATCTCTATAGATCCGGATCCCCAATATGTAGGATGCATTTCCCAAATCTTTCATAGAGAAATGTTTTGACAGCCAGGCTTTGACTGATGATAACATACCTACATCATTCCCAATGAGTAGTATGTCATCTACATACAGTACCAAGAACGTAATTGCACTCCCACTGATCTTCTTATATACACATGGCTCATCTTCGTTCTTAACGAAGTCACAAGATTTGATTGCCTCATCAAATCTTATGTTCCAACTGCGGGATGCTTGTTTGAGTCCATAAATGGATCTCAAAAGCCTGCATACTCTGTTTGGATATTCTTTGGATATGAATCCCTCAGGCTGTGTCATGTACACTTCTTCCTCAAGTCTTCCATTGAGGAATGCCGTTTTCACATCCATTTGCCAAATTTCATAATCATAGTATGCAGCAATGGCAAGTAATATCCTGATGGATTTCAGCATGGCTACAGGAGAGAAGGTTTCGTCATAGTCAACACCTTGTCTTTGACGATAACCTTTCGCTACAAGCCTTGCTTTAAAGGTATCAACCTTTCCATCTGCTCCAATCTTTCTTTTAAAGATCCATTTACATCCAATAGGTACAATACCTTCTGGTGGATCTACCAAGTTCCAAACTTGGTTGGAGTACATGGAATCCATTTCTGATATCATGGCCTCTTGCCAATTCCCAGAGTCAATGACACTCATTGCCTCCTCGTAGGTCTTAGGATCATCATCCTCATTATGTGATACCTTACCAGTAATATGTCCCACATATCTATCTGGCTGAATAGGTATCCGCCCAGACCTACGAACAGTTTGTGAACCTGATTGCTCTGGAACCTGAGAAGGCACACTGATGGGTTGTGGCTCTAGAACTTCTTCCAGTTCTACCATGCTCCCACTGTTTCCTTCAAGGATATACTCTTCCTCAAGGAACACAGCATGTTTAGCGACAAACACTCTTTGATCGCTAGGCTGGTAGAAGTAATATCCATAAGTTTCCTTAGGATATCCCACAAACCTACACTTCTCAGTTCTTGATTCCAGTTTATCTGAGTCATGTTTCTTAACATGGGCAGGGCAACCCCAAACCTTAACAGATTTAAGATTTGGTTTCTTTTCTTTCCATATCTCATATGGAGTGGAGTCAACTGACTTCGATGGTACTTTATTTAATAAGTGCGCAGCAGTCTCTAAGGCATAGCCCCAGAGAGATAAGGGTAAACCGGCAAAACACATCATGGATCGCACCATATCTAATAGAGTGCGATTCCTCCTTTCTGCTACACCATTCAACTGAGGTGTATAAGGAGGTGTCCATTGTGACAATATTCCATTGTCCTTCAAATATTGTGTGAACTCTGTACTCAAATATTCACCTCCCCGATCTGATCGAAGAGTTTTAATATTCTTTCCAGTTTGTTTCTCTACTTCATTTCTGAATTCAACGAATTTCTCAAAAGCTTCAGATTTGTACTTCATTAAGTACACATATCCGTACCTTGAGAAATCATCAGTGAATGTAATGAAGTATGAATATCCTCCTTTGGCATGTGTGGACATAGGTCCACACACATCAGAGTGTATGAGTTCTAATAACTCATTCGCTCTAACTCCATGTCCACTAAATGGAGATTTGGTCATTTTACCCATGAGACAAGATTCACAAGTTGTGTATGATTCATAATCAAATGGATCAATATATCCATTCTTACACAACTTCTTTAATCTTTCTTCATTAATATGACCAAGTTTGCAGTGCCAAAGGTAGGCTTGATTCACATTGCCCCTCTTTCTTTTAAGAGGTGCTTCCACACACATCACAGGAGATACCATATCTAAAACATATAAACCATTCATTAGGCTC
This sequence comes from Amorphophallus konjac, assembly GCA_022559845.1. NCBI lineage: Eukaryota > Viridiplantae > Streptophyta > Magnoliopsida > Alismatales > Araceae > Amorphophallus > Amorphophallus konjac. The sequence continues at coordinate 22,507,762 of CM040129.1, forward strand.
CCACTGGCAAACAATTTACCATCTAATAATAAAGAGCATCCATTGTTTCCAAAGCTTACAACAAATCCAGATTTAATTAAGCACGAAATGGAAATAATGTTCTTTATTATGGAAGGAACATAATAACAGTCCACAAGCTCTAGTGTAGCTCCTGTAGGCATGTGGAGGTTCACCTTCCCGACTGCGAGTGCAGCAACTTTTGCTCCATTTCCCAATCGCAAGTCAACCTCTCCTTTGTTCAGTCGCCTACTGCTTGTCAGCACCTGCAAATCATTGCAGATATGAGATGCACATCCAGTATCTAATACCCATGACGTGGATCTAAAAGACAAGTTTAGGTCAACTATCATGAACATACCTGAAGCTTCTCCAAGCTTCTGTTTTGCCTTCTCTGCAAGATATAACTTGCAGTTCCTCTTCCAGTGGCCATCCTTATGGCAGTGGAAGCATTGGCCCTTATCTTTCTTAGCCTCTTCCTTCTTAGCTGCCTTCCCCTGCTTATCCTGTTTCTTCTTCTTATTTTTCTTAAAAACAGTCTGATTCTTTCTTTTCTTGTTGGTCTTACCAACAAGCAGCACAGAAGATTTTCCATTATTCATTGTCCCCTCAGCAGTCTTCAACATGTTAAGAAGCTCTGCAAGAGAGCATTCAATCTTATTCATGTTGAAGTTCACTATGAACTGGGAGAATGAATTTGGGAGGGACTGAAGAATTAGGTCAATGCATAAATCTTTATTCATCTCAAAGCCTAATTCTTTCAGCCTCTCAATCCACTCAATCATTTTGAGAACATGAGTCTGTACTGATGTTCCCTCAGACATCTTGGCCCCGAACAGATTCTTAGATATCTCATATCTTTCTGTTCTACTTTGAGCTCCAAAAAGCTCTTCTAGATGGAAAAGCATGGATCTAGCATCCATCTTTTCATGCTGCCTCTGCAACTCATTAGTCATAGAGGCCAGCATGTAACACTGGGCCAGAGTGGCATCATCTTTATGCTTTTCATAAAGAATCATTTCGGCCTCATCGGCGCCCTCAGCAGGAACAGGGGGAACAGGCTGCTCAAGGACATAAGCTATCTTTTCAGCAGTGAGAACAATTCTCAGATTCCTGAGCCAATCGACATAGTTAGGACCAGTCAGCCTGTTGGCATCCAGTATGCCTCTCAATGGATGATTCGCCATTTCGGTCTACAAGAGGAAATGAAACAAAATAAGAATAATATTGCAGACACTCATGATATTTAATTAAGATATGGACTTTATCCTAATTAATACTCCCACTAATTTTCGACGAATTTGCATAACCCCTTATATGCAAATACGGGACACTGCGATTGTGTCCTAGTGGGTACTAAGATCCCATTAACATTATGGAAGTAGTCTTGTGGCAGCACAACAAACTACCCCATACTTAATGGGTAGGCAACTCTTGCCAATTACAACTCCTTGTAATTCCCAGTAATTTAGCCTCCAAACACATTGAGATCTTGTGGTAGCACAACAAATCACATGTGTTGGTTAGGTCAACCCGTTGTTACGTTATGGGAATGGGTTTATGACATAACTCTTGTGGTAGCACAACAAAGTCATGCCAGCCCCCCATCCCAAGGTGTGGTCTAAACCTTAGCCTAAAGTCTCCGTCCCCTTGCTGTGATAGTCTTGTGGTAGCACAACAAACCACCACAGTCTAAGAACGGCTCACTTTAGACTATAACAACGGAAGGCTACGTGAATCATTCTTAATGTTTCACGTTTATCAACCTAATTTTAATAATAGGGGATTTGTTAAATTTTGTCTCATCAATAAGTGTGCTACATATATAAGATAAGTTGGAGTATCATAAATATACCCTAAATTATCTATATATATATATAGAGTAGCACATCCACATATATCGCATATATGCCTACGCACTGATGGATGATCATGGACTTTCAACCTAGCAACATTACCAGAGCCAGTTGGTAATGTAAATCCTAATATGGTGAAGAAGATACAACATCGAGCAACAAAAGCTCCCAATGATGCGAAGAACCTCCAGGGTCCACCGGTGTAAATCTCCTCCACAGTCTTCATTTGATCCGCTTCTCATTATTACAAGCATATATGAAATTGGGCTCGCAGGCCCACAAATATACATCAGATAATAATAAGAAACCTTGACATAGTCAAGGGGAGTACAATACAAAAAGGGAGATAGAATGTACATGCCCGGATTAAATGAGAGAGAGAGGGAGGCACGTAGGCCCCAAAAATTACACCATTCACCATAAAGGAAAAAACATCGCATGCAAGCTAAGTCCATGACCATCCATCCACACACATGACCATCACAGGCATCAAACAGGTAATTATCATATAATTACAGCGGGATATAATATAGATTTCAAAATAATATTAATTAGTTTTGAAATCGTGCATAATAATATGTTAACTAAACAATTTAGTCAAAACATGCTAACAAACAAGTCTAAACAACTTTAGACAACGGACTTCACCATTCACTGCATGGGCTCAATGCTAATTATCAGTTAATTAACCTCATAAGAATCACATTCTTATAGTAATTAACACTAATTAATTAAATAATGACAAATACTTAAAACCATTTTAAGTATTCCATTATTTACTTAATCATGGGCCAAATAATAAAAAATAAGTTAATAGATTGCTAAAACAATTTTAGGATCCATTAAAATATTTTTCAGAATTTTTTCGAAATTTTTTCTGAAATTTTATGCATTTTAAACGGTTTAAAATGAATAAAAAATCAAAAAAAAAAAATAATATGGGGGGTTCGGGCGCGGATCCGGGCGCGGATCCGGGCGCGGGCCGGTCCGGGCGCGGATCCGGCGCGGATCCGGGCGCGGCCCGGATCCGCCCGGGGAAGACCCGCGGGGGTCGTCTCCCCCGCCCGAACGCGGAAGGGAAGGGGGGCCAGGGTAAAAACCCTAACCCCCGGTGCTCGCCGCAGGCGGGCCGACCGCCGCCGCCTGCCACCGCGGACGACCCCTGGGGTCCCGCCCGGATGTCCGCCGGCCACCGCCCCCTTCGCCGTCGCCGGAGAAGAGGGCTGCGAAGAACACGCCGGCGCCCGAAGAGCTCGCCGCGAACTTCGCCGGAGCCGCTGCCAACGGCCTCCGCGCACCCCGGGACGCCATGGGATCCCATGGGGATCGACCAGCAACAATTGCCAGCCCCCATGGATCTCAAACATCGGAGATTCGAGGCCAAAAACGGTCCTAACCACCCTGTGCGAACCCCGGTCGCGGCCGGGCAGGCGAGCCCGATTCGCCCTCATCAAGGGGTCAAACAACGCAATATTATGTGCGTTTTGATCCTCTGAGCATCAGCAACAATGCCATGGGATCATTTGACTACAAAACCTTCGAATCGGGACCCAACCGAACACCCCAATATTGAGCCGAATGCATGAACGTGAAGAACATAAATAATATAAAAATCCGATTTTGATCGGGCCAGCAACCTGGCTCTGATACCACTGTTGGGTTTCGATCAGAATAGCAGCGGAAACAACGAAACCCTAAAGATGCATATCGTTGCTGGCGATCAAAATAGAATAGAATAAAACCGGATCAAATCCCGACGAAGGTAGAACGATTCTATACCTTTGCGGGATTGATTAAATCCCAAATGCCCGAAGACGATCGAGCGAAGGCACGTCGGGTCGTGAGCCGTCCAAGTGTCCGGCCTCTAGACGTATCCACACGAACGGTCGGAGGAGACGGGATTCCCCGTGCAATCTCCACTTGACGCCCGCTTCTCGTCGTCACCATCCACCGATCTTCACCGGGATGGAGAGGGGGGCGCAAATCCCAAGGGAGAGGGAGAGGGAGGAGGACGGCCAACAGAAAAACCCTAATTAGCTTGGGATTAGGGTTTCCAACAGGATGATTTATAGACTCCGGCGGTTTTTCACAAAAACCCAGACAACGTCTATAAATCCCGTCCTCTACCGTCTGATAAACCATTCTTATGTGTGTGACCCTCTAGGCCCATTAGTCCATTTGGTTTCTTAGCCCATTGAGTTAAGAACCATTCACAACTCAATTTCAATATAACCCGTTAACTCTTAACGAGGTTAATTGGCTTTCCGATCACGAATGGCACCAAGCAATACCTCGTGATCCCAAATGACTATGGGAGGGATGCAACCCAACAGGACCTTTCCGTCATCAGATTCCACACAGCTATAGACCCTCGTTCATACAATACTCTAATCAGAGTAAGGGCATGGTCAAACTGTCAAGCCCTAAACCACACTGATCTAACGGACCTTCGTACTTACCAGTATAGCTCACTAGAAAACCCCTTTTCTCAGTGAAGCCACATACCCTGGCCAGGGATTTCTAAGTACGTGTCCATAGAGTATTCTCTCTTCTAATACATGTGGAGAGTGAACGATCCCTTGTTGCCTACTTAAGTGTTTCCACATGAATCCCACTGAGTCCGAATAGTTAACTATGAAGAACCACAACACTTAGGTTAATAAGTCAACAATCAAACGCTCAGCGGAATTTATGCAAAACACTTTAGTGACTCAGGTCTAAGATCCAACTGTGTTACTGATACAATAGAACCTCCTGATTGACAGTCAACATGATTACCATTCAGGTGTTCTAGCACGGGTCAGTTCAGTGGACTCATTCAGTAATGAGCACCTGCATGTGTGCCTAGGTGTCTCCACACCAGTGGTTATGAGATCAACCACCCTCATCTCATAAGTAAACAACACGTGCACTGGTCTATCCGGATCTTCAAAGTCCCTCTTCGAAGATCCTACGACCAGGAACATTTAGAATATGAACATCTAGATGTCTGATCTCATTATCATGATCTCATCATGATCCAGACATCATAGCCCACATTCAGGGACTTCATCATATTATAAATATGCTCAGAATAACGTGCTAATAATATAATGAAGAAAATGCCATTTTTCATTGAATAAGATTGTACAATATATGTCCCATCACATCACATGTGATTGGCTTAAAGGGCATACATTACTATCACTTACATGAGACAACAATTGGCTTTTTGGTTACAATCCGAGGGAATAAATCTAAAGCAGCAAGACATCTGGATTGAATCGGTGACAAAAGTCTATGGAAAATTAATCTGTCCATAGCCATGGAGATAGAAGAAAGGATTCTTCTTTTGATAGCTGCACGGTTAGTGAGCACACCTTCAAATCTTGCAGCACATCTAGACTTCCAAATTTCCCATAGCATCAGAATAACAGCAAGGATCCCAATAAAACTATAAGCTTACTGCATATTAGTAACAGAAATGAGGTTCCATAATCAGGCTGTAATTTGATCACTAAACCAAGCTCTGTTGTTGATCAGGGGATACACCCATCTCCACAGTTCAGTGGCCAGCTCTCCAGAGATAAAGACATGATTAAGATCTTCATGGCATGGGAGTAAATAGCAATTACACTTGGATGCCATTTGGATCCCACAGTCAATAACCCTGCTGTCAATCGAGACAGCACGATGGAGAATCTTCCAAGCAAATAAAGCAGCCCTCGGGTTTATGGCAGAATGCCATAGCTTGGCCCATGGTAGCCTCCTCATGCCCTTAGACCGGACCATATTATATACTGACTTGACAGAGAAATTACCCTTTAGAGTTCCAGTCCATACACATATATCTGTTTCACTGGTCAGCTGAATATTAGAGAGTTGGGGAAGATCACTTAATTCTCTTACAACATGTTGAGAGTCCAAAAGGACCTCTCTAACAGAAGCCAAGGGGGGGCCTGCACACCCATTTGCACCACTGTCTGAAACTACTCTAAACAGAGGGCCATTCCCAGTCCAATTGTCCCTCAGGAAGTCTGTTCCATCCCCGCAACCAATGAGCCACCTGTTGTGTTGTAGTAGAATATCTCTTGCCTGCCTGAAAACAACCATAGGCATTCCAGCAGGAAAGGGCTTAGTGCAGCTAGCAAAGTGGAATTTGATGAATCGACATAGAGCATAAGAAGACCAAAGAGATGACCCATGTAGAATGTTCCACAGCATCTTAACAGCTAGGGAGATTTGAACTCCTAGCAAGTCCCTGATGCCTAGTCCCCCCTTCACTCGAGGCTTTTGGATAGCAGGTCAAGCTACCCAATGTCTACGGTTTGTGCTTTGGTCTCCATGCCAGAAAAAGTTAGCACACAGACTTTCAATGATATGTATTACCTTCTTGGGTATAAAGCATCCTGAGGCAAGGTAGACTGGCATACTGTGTAGGATAGAATCAATTAGCACTGCCCTTCCTGCTGCTGACAACAATTTGGACTGCCATCCCTCCAACTTGATCTGAATCTTATCTATTAGAAACTGAAAGTCTAAACACACATATCTGCCTTTCTTAACAGGAATGCCCAGATAATTCAAGCCATCAGACTGATATTTATAGCCTGTAAGAGAGCGGATGGATTGCCTGAGAGAATCAGGAGCTTTTGATGATATAATAAAACTACTCTTTGTAACATTGACTTTCTGCCCTGAACTGTATTCATAACAGCTGATAAAGTGTTTAAAAGCCTCAATATTCTGTCTACTAGAATTTAGAAAAACCAAAGTGTCATCTGCATATAGTAAATGAGTAACCTGTTTACTATGCCTCGGCCCTTTATAACCTTTAAGATGACCAGAATGAAACAAGGTAGAAAGGCCTCTACTTAAGACTTCTGATGCAATTATGAACAGGAAGGGGGCAATTGGGTCTCCTTGTCTTATGCCTCTGCTAGACTTCAAAAAACCAGTTGCCATACCATTAAAATTTATCGAGAACCAACTGTTGTAAAGAAGCATTCCAATATATGAGGTAAACCTAGTGTTGAAACCCATTTTCTTCAAAACTACTATGAGGAAGTCCCACTCCATCCTATCATAGGCTTTAGCCATATCAAGTTTAAATATCACAGTATGACCTCGTACTTTCCTGTTTAGATCCATCATTAGCTGTCAGGCTAAAGCTACATTGTCCAGAATATATCTACCTTTCACAAAAGCCCCTTGCTCCAAGGAAATTATATTTGGCATCAGCGGAGCCAGCCTTTCAGAGATAATCCGAGAAATGATTTTGTATGAGAAGTTACATAGACTAATAGGTCTAAAATCATTGAAAGATTTAGGTTCTTGCACCTTGGGAATTGAAGTGATAAGAGAAGAGGAAATTCCCCTTGGGAGGGGGAATCCCTTAAAGAAAGCACATACCGCTGCTGTTACATCTTCCCCCACAATGTCCCAAGAAGAAGTGAAGAATTCCCCAGTGAAACCATCCGGGCCAGGGGAACTAGAACCTTTTAATGACCAAACTGCATTTCAGACCTCAGCTGCATCTGGCAACGCACATAGAGACAGGTTTTGAGCCTCAGTTATAACCTGAGGGATATAATTCAGCATAGAAGGATCTATCATATGCTCCTCTAAAGAAAAGAGTTGTTTAAAATAGGCTTCAGCATGAATCTGAAGAGTTGCCTGCTCACTACACCACTCAGCTGGATTTCCAACCCTTAGTCTTGTTATAACATTCCTTCTTCTATTACACTGATGCAATTAGCAATTGCATGGTAAAAAGAAGTGTTTCTGTCCCCACTCTCAATCCAGTCTATCCTTGATTTCTGATTCCAAAAGAGTTCCTCTCTGAAGAGAGCTTGATGAAACCTGGCATTTGCTGCAGAGAGACCCTCTTTATTTCTGGGGGAGGGATCTGTATCATATAGATTCTGTTTAAATTCAACTTCTGCTTCAGCTTGGCTTTTATTCAAAGAAATATCCCCAAAAACTTCTTTGTTCCATTTTCTAAGGGCACCTTTGACAGCCTTCAACTTAAAGAATAGCATGTCCAAGGCATTAGGATGGCTAGTCTGGGCCTGCTGCCATACATTAGAAACCAATTGTTTGAAAGAGCCATGAGTGCACCACATTTTTTGAAAAATAAACCGACCAGGGCATTTAGGCAAGCAGTCCAAAGAAATCAGTAAAGGGGTATGATCTGAGGGGCCTCTAGGTAAATGCTTGACTGTTAGATTAGAAGCCATAGAAAGGCAATTATTATTTACAAAAATTCGATCAAGTCTGGCCCGGATGTTTACAGCACCAACTCTGTTGTTTGTCCATGTCATACATGACCCTTGAAATCCGGCATCAATCAAACCAGCAGAGCATGAGAAAGAATTAAAGTCCAACATTGATGCTAAAGCCGGGGGATCTCCACCCACCTTCTCAGACAAACTGGCTATACAGTTAAAATCTCCCCCCACCAACCATGGAACCGAAACCAAAGCACCAAAAATAGCAAGGTCACTGAATAATTCCTGTCTTATTCGAGAGTTGCATGAAGCATATACAAATGTATAATATGTACAGTAAGAATTATCAATTTTTTGACCCAAAGTAATATACTGGGGAGAGGAAACTATTACCTCAAGATTATTGCTTTCATGCCAGAAGACCTAGATCTTGGAAGCTTCTGAATTATTGCCAGCACAGCCCCTGAGTTTGAGAAATCTTCCCAAATGAGAGGCACTATTGAAAGAAATCATTGGTTCAGAAATGGCCACCAGGCAGGCCTTATTAGACTGCACATTTTGTTTTAAGCATCTGCGGGAACCAGAGTTCCCTACCCCCCGTATATTCCAGATAAGAATAGGTTGGATCATTGGGGATTCCAAATAATGTCCTCCAACGATCTAGCTCTAGATCTAGTGATGACCCCACCATCAGGAAGCCTATTTAAATTCTCACTTCCTTTTCCAGGCAGTTTGACTTGCAGTATCTCATTATCTAACCGAGCCTTGTCAGCTACTGGAATACAAGCTGAATATATATTTGTCTCCTCTACATTGTTGGGAACCTCTACTTCACAGACCACAACCGATGCCTCAGAATCCAAATTTGATATCACTTTAGGCCCAACATGACACTGTTGACTTTCAACTTCAACTCCACCAACAGGACTTTTTGATGCGGGACGAGACACGGACACGACAAGCTCGTGATCGTCCCTTAACGAGGGAAGCGTCGGACGTGCGCGGTTGAGAAACCGGCAAGAGCTAGGGTGGTCGGCTCGCACTTTCGTGCCCGGATCGGGTCACGGGACGGTCTCGCACTCTCTCGCAGCAGCGGTAATGAATAAATAAAGCGAGCTAGATATCCCTACACATGCTCTCTAGCAGCGGCATAAACAAATATATATGAAGTAAGTAAAATGCCAGGCAAGGAGCGAACACGATACCTCCACGCGCTCGGCGTGGGGACGACGGACCCGGCCGAAACTCGTACTCCCGGGATAAATATTACACCATATTACAGCAAATGAATTACTGCCCACTCCACGCAGGGAGGTAAAGGGCTACACAAACGGGCTCGGGAGGACCGAATTCGGGTTGACGGGCGGCTTCTCGCGTCTCTTCGGCAGCACCCGAACTTGTGACTGTGGGGCCCACGTGCTGTCCGGAGGGGCCGTGTGGGGCCCGGTGGCACCACTGTAATGGGGACACTTAGGGAAGCGATCTCCGGGCTGGCGGCACGCTGGTTCGTCGGCCGGAGGCCGGGCGGCTCCGTTCGGCACCGGTCGGAAAAACCGATCGGAAATCTGTCGGTTCTGTATTTTAGCGCGCACTCCGGCGAGAACGGACGCTGCGATCAGCACCGGTGTCGGAATGCGACGAGATCAGAGCCGTTGGAAAGCTGCTTCAAAGTACGGTAATCTAATGGCCTTCAGAAAAATTCACCAGATTTGTACTTTGTGTTGGCAAGTTTTATATGCTGCTGTTGTACAGTAACCGAAGACTCAGATCTGTAGAGAACTTTCCTATTGATTGCCTTTGACTGTGAAGTAGATGTCCGAATTGGAAGATGTGTTCTTCAGCAAGGTTGTAGGAAATCGAACAAGGAAACCAAGAGTATTTTGGATCTAGATTTGGAGGTGGTGGTGATTTGTTATGATTTTGGAAGTGGAGGGTGGTCGGATCTGGGATCTGACTAAAAACATTGTATCAGAGGAAGAACACGAATTTCTAAAAATAGATAGAAGGCTGATAAAAAATTAAGAAAATTTTTGGAGGTAGGGGGTGATGGAAAGAACTCCCAGTAAAATTGGGAGGGTTTGGACAGATCAAAAAGATGGTCGGAGGGGGAGAACTCAGAGGTTCTGTCACTATAGATAGAAACCTGGCAGATCTGGGATGACAGGTTGGACGAAAATGTAAAAATACTAAACGGTGGATTTTTGGCGTGAAAATTTAAGTGGCACTTGGGATGCAAGGGTAGAACACACCATAAAAATTTCATCTTGAGATATTCACGTGGAGGAGAGGAGATATTCAGACAAGAAGCCTCTGTCCAGGATGGATAGAACACCGAAGGCGGCTCCGCGGCGGCGTGATGGCGGCACGGACGGCGGCGGCGGCGGCACAGATGATCACCGGAGATAGAGGGGAGGGGATAGAAGATAGAAATCACTCTAGAACTGGAGGTTGGAGGAGAGAAACCAGAGGGAGAGAGGAGGGGCTCAAGAACACTCTTGATTTTCCAACAATTTTCTCTTCATTTCTTCATTAATCTCTAATTACACTATACATAGGCTTATATAGAAAATGGCAAGGGGTGGGGGGCTGGGAATTTCGTGGGAAATAAGTCATTTTCTTCCCCATGTGGTCAAAACTCAAAAAAAATAAATTACATATGAATGGAGCACTCCTTTGACTAGGTAGGTAAGGTAGGTGGCCAACCTTTGAAATTTTAACCCCTTTGTCTCCCATGTGGTCAATTAGCATTCAAACCTTCTAGATGGCCACCTAGGATGGTTGACCAGCCCCACATGGATGAGGTGGACCAATGGGGAAGGGGAGGGGGCCCCCTAACTGGACCTACTACACATTTGCATAAAAACCCACACAATCCTAGGGAATGACACATTGGCTCACAAAGCCTTACAATTGTACATATACTTTCCCAAGGATATAAAAGTAAATAAAAGGACTCAAATGTAAAAATAAAAGTTAATGCTCGGCGTCGATTCCCATCAACTCTCCCCGGGTGGGAGGAACTCGACCCCGTCGAGTAGGGGTATGGATGCTCGAGTACTCCGGCGGATCCGTCACCGTGCCGAGTAGCGCGGGTATGCTCCACTCCAAGTGACCGTCACCTGCTCAATCCATATATACTCGATATGCACAAGCTGCTACGGGCTAGAGGTGGACACTCCGGGTGGGGCACTCTCAAAAGGGAAGGAAGCAGCTCGAAGACTCACTAGGAATCACCGCTGAGTCCCTGTAGGTGACTGATCGGGTATAGATGTAGAACCGATCCCATACTCATCGAGTGAGTCTACTCGCTTTCACACTCATAAGGGACTAACATCGACGAGCTTGCACACGACATATGCAGACTCACCATGCACTAACACACATATGCAAACCACACAAATAAGAAACGGACTCATACATGACTCTAGACACACCTATTGTTAGTCCGACCCGTACATAGGTGACGGCGGACCAGGACACACGAATGTGTGCCATGCATGCATGTTATGCAACCGGAGATGGGTGGTATGGGGAACACCTAAACATCCAAGTATGACCCAGTCATGCATGGACGGCCCTTTGGATTTGGGGGACTTGAGAGGGCTAGGAGGGCCGAATGTTGTTGTATCGTGGACGGGCTTGGTGGGTGTAAATGACCCGGCCCGTGAGGTAGGAGTGTGATAGTGGACTCCCTTGAAGAAATGAACTATATAAGGTGGGTCATGGGGTTCACTAAGGAATGGGTCAAAGGGATCGAAGAAGGTATGACCCCTTGTGGTGGGCTCCCCCAAGTCACGGTCCCACGTGTAGAAGTTTTGAAGGTGTGGATAGTCACCTTCTTGCATTGTGATGGGTGGGACGGGGACCGTAAACAAGAAGTATGATTCCTCCCTCGGACAAAAGGGTATGGATTCGGGCTCGACCGGTAAGGGAAGGAGTAAGAGGATCTCCGTGGTGACACAACCCACGGTGCACTCGGAGGTAATGGACCCATAGGCCGGATGGGTGAAGCTAAGACTAGCAGGTTGGTCGAAGCCTCGGGCTAATAAATGTGTAAAGGTCAACTGCCGGTCTAACCCTTTAAGAAGGTCGTCCAATGCGTCCACATAGTGACGATACCGGAAGGTGGTATGAAATGAATTGCTTGACACTAGTGGTAGTGTGGGGTCCATTGATGGGAAGGGAGGTGGGACAAGCCATCCTTGAGCCAACTAAGAAGCGGCTCGGCTATGAAAAGCGTACCCGTTAGAAATACGGGTGGCTCGGGCCTTGGTGGTTCCAAATGAGAGGATTCCGAATCAAATTTGAAAATAGAGATGGATGACATTGGAACTCTCTCGAGCGGTGAAGGCCATGGTGTAGGCAGCTGGGAGGTGGATGCTTGTCGAAAGCCACCATACCGAGAAAAGTGTGACTCAAATGGTTCGACCACTAGAGCGACCGAATAGGATTCCGCTAGAGAGAATGCATTGCGGATAAGACATTCCAATTGGAAGTGAAGGCGCAAACCTCTCCGGAACTGAAATGCGGCCGTGTTGCTCTCCTCTCCCAAGCCATGTTCCAACCAATACTTATGATATGCCCGAATGTACTCGGACACGGACCATCACCTTGGACGGGTCGACATGGGTTGGCCATAGTTGCCAAAATACGGGAATGGATCCCTAGGAATGGATATGCAAGGCCATTTGGGCAAGACACTAGACACGACCCTAAGTAATGCAAAGTTGGAATGCATGCACACTAAGGACCCTAGACGTAAACCAAGACTCGGTACGTGGCGGAGATAATTGACCCGAAGGTCACTCGCGCAAGTGTGCGGCCTTCCCGATAGGCGTAGCCTAACGTTCGGACAACACCTTTTGATATACCGAGTAAAGGGATGTAATGCAAAAGACACTTTTTTTTGTTTGTTTTAAAATAATGATGACCCTAAACACGACTTAGACGTAAATGACTAATGAATGACACTCTTTTTTTTTGTTTTAAAACAATGATGGCCCTAAACACGACTTAGACAATGACTAATGACTAGACGTAAATGACACTTTTTTTTTGTTGACACCCTAGACTCAACTCGCTCTGATACCAAATTGATGCGGGACGAGACACGGACACGACAAGCTCGTGATCGTCCCTTAACGAGGGAAGCGTCGGACGTGCGCGGTTGAGAAACCGGCAAGAGCTAGGGTGGTCGGCTCGCACTTTCGTGCCCGGATCGGGTCACGGGACGGTCTCGCACTCTCTCGCAACAGCGGTAATGAATAAATAAAGCAAGCTAGATATCCCTACACATGCTCTCTAGCAGCGGCATAAACAAATATATATGAAGTAAGCAAAATGCCAGGCAAGGAGCGAACACGATACCTCCACGCGCTCGGCGTGGGGACGACGGACACGGCCGAAACTCGTACTCCCGGGATAAATATTACACCATATTACAGCAAATGAATTACTGCCCACTCCATGCAGGGAGGTAAAGGGCTACACAAACGGGCCCGGGAGGACCGAATTCGGGTTGACGGGCGGCTTCTCGCGTCTCTTCGGCAGCACCCGAACTTGTGATGTGGGGCCCACGTGCTGTCCGGAGGGGCCGTGTGGGACCCGGTGGCACCGCTGTAATGGGGACACTTAGGGAAGTGCTCTCCGGGCTGGCGGCACCCTGGTTCGTCGGCCGGAGGCCGGGCGGCTTCGTTCGGCACCGGTCGGAAAAACCGATCGAAAATCTGCCGGTTCTGTATTTTAGCGCGCGCTCCGGCGAGAACGGACGCTGCGATCAGCACCGGTGTCGGAATGCGACGAGATCAGAGCCGTTGGAAAGCTGCTTCAAAGTACGGCAATCTAATGGCCTTCAGAAAAATTCACCAGATTTGTACTTTGTGTTGGCGAATTTTATATGCTGCTGTTGTACAGTAACCGAAGACTCAGATCTGCAGAGAACTTTCCTATTGATTGCCTTTGACTGTGAAGTAGATGTCCGAATTGGAAGATGTGTTCTTCAGCAAGGTTGTAGGAAATCAAACAAGGAAACCAGGACTATTTGTGGATCTGGATTTGGAGGTGGTGGTGATTTGTTATGATTTTGGAAGTGGAGGGTGGTCAGATCTGGGATCTGACTAAAAACACTGTATCAGAGGAAGAACATGAATTTCTAAAAATAGATAGAAGGCTGATAAAAAATTAAGAAAATTTTTGGAGGTAGGGGGTGATGGAAAGAACTCCCAATAAAATTGGGAGGGTTTGGACAAATCAAAAAGATGGTCGGAGGGGGAGAACTCAGAGGTTCTGTCACTGTAGACAGAAACCTGGCAGATCTGGGATGACAGGTTGGACGAAAATGTAAAAATACTAGACGGTGGATTTTTGGCGTGAAAATTTAGGTGGCACTTGGGATGCAAGGGTAAAACACACCATAAAAATTTCATCTTGAGATCTTCACGTGGAGGAGAGAAGATATTTGGACAAGAAGCCTCTGTCCAGGATGGACAGAACACCGAAGGCGGCTCCGCGGCGGTGTGATGGCGGCACGGACGGCGGCGGCGGCGGCACAGATGATCACCGGAGATAAAGGGGAGGGGATAGAAGATAGAAATCACTCTAGAACTGGAGGTTGGAGGAGAGAAACCAGAGGGAGAGAGGAGGGGCTCAAGAACACTCTTGATTTTCCAACAATTTTCTCTTCATTTCTTCATTAATCTCTAATGACACTATACATAGGCTTATATAGAAAATGGCAAGGGGTGGGGGGCTGGGAATTTCGTGGGAAATAAGTCATTTTCTTCCCCCATGTGGTCAAAACTTAAAAAAAATAAATTACATATGAATGGAGCACTCCTTTGACTAGGTAGGTAAGGTAGGTGGCCAACCTTTGAAATTTTAACCCCTTTGTCTCCCATGTGGTCAATTAGCATTCAAACCTTCTAGATGGCCACCTAGGATGGTTGACCAGCCCCACATGGATGAGGTGGACCAATGGGGAAGGGGAGGGGGCCCCCTAACTGGACCTACTACACATTTGCACAAAAACCCACACAATCCTAGGGAATGACACATTGGCTTACAAAGCCTTACAATTGTACATATACTTTCCCAAGGATATAAAAGTAAATAAAAGGACTCAAATGTAAAAATAAAAGTTAATGCTCGGCGTCGATTCCCATCACTTTTCAATAGAGAAGAACCTGGATCCCCCTCTCTAATTGATAATTCGCAAAACTCCAATGCCTGTAAACCATTAGGTCCCTGATCCATGCATCCGCCAAAGGCTGACTTAGAGGGGGAGGGAGACTCCACAGCTGCAGATTGCAGTATAATTGAGCCCGAGGTCTCCCCCATCGCCTGCACCAGATCCTGAGATGACCCCACAACGACAACTTCACCAGGATTTGTATCATGCAGATCAAGAATATGGTATCTATATTGTTATATTATCTCGAGAACCGGCTGGTCATTCACGTATTCCAGGATCTGATGTTCCCCTTTAACAAAAATGATGATGATCCAAGTCCACGTGTTTATTCATCAAATAGGCCGTTAGGTTGGGAAAAATGGGGAGGATGGTTCTGTCCCGCACACGGTGGTTGTGGATAGTGTCTTGACTCTGATTCTCCCAATCTAGCAATATTCTTCTCGAGTATTTTATATTTTATCATTTCTTTGCATTTATTTTGATGATTTCTTTTTATTTTTAGCCCAGCATGCATCATACGCATCTTTTGAGCATTCATGACCCATGGTTTGCCTGCAAATGTCTCACCAGTGATGGTTAGCTGTGTTCAGTATTTGAGTAAGGGGAACAATTCCACTCAGAGTTGGAAGGTTCTCTCTGGTCGTTTCACTTGGTTTGGTTGATTCAGATGTCCCCGTCTAGAGTTTTAGTCCATTTTCTTTACTTCTTTACTTTTGCTTATTCCGGTCTCCTCATTGGTCCGAGGGTTTGTGTCCCCCATGAGGTTGATCATGTGTTCCGTTTATTTTAGTTTAGTTCCTCCAGACTGGTGTCACTTTTGGTCTAACTATTCCTTGTGGTTGATTCAAGATTTTTCGGAAGATTCCAATCGCTTGTTGGCAAAACGGGTGTCGTTTTACCTTAACGCCCACTTTTCAGTCCGCTCCACTTCGTTTCCACTTCATCTTCATGTTCCATTTTGCTTTCGCTTTACCTCCGCTCGCTCCCCTGTAAAGAGGACGTTAAAGAGGTGTTGGCACTCAAAATATCACTCGCGGCGATCAAGCCTCGAAGATGAATGACACGGCTCACTGAAGCACAGAAGTCGGCAAATATCAACATATTAAGGACTTCTCAAGCTGCCAGGGCCTCGAGTCACCCGAGATAAACACCAAGGACTTCGCCTCAGGAAAAGTTGAGATGAATTCACAACCAACTGGTAGTGTGACCAAGCCTGCCCAATGAACCGGCATCAACTCCGTCGTGCCGCATAGACTATACCCATTGTCCGACCAAGGACAACGGTCTACCCGGTGGCTACCCACCTCATGAAAGACTCTCTGAGATGGAAAAAGCTCCCTCAGCTCTTCAGGACGGAGGACCGAAGGCTCTATCGGCGAAAGATCCCGGCTACCCGACGTAGGTACGGCTTCTCGCCAAGTTGGGCCCGTTAATGGCCAAATGATCGCCCGATCAAAGAAGAACTATCATGGGTGTTACTCCACCCTCCAAGAAGCTTTGAACACAAGCCAGACCGAGCTAGTAGCACGGATCATAGTGCCAAAAGCCGTGTCAGCGGAAAACCCGCGTGTTCAAACCAAAGATACTCGAGATTCTGAGAAGGCCGTACGCCATCCTGAGAGCGTTGACAAGGCTTCTCGTCAAGGTTTCGAAGAGCGGCAACAAGATGAACGGTCACGGCGACTCCCGGAACCATCCCCGAACTCACCGGCTAACCTGCAACGGACGGGAGGTGCAAATACGGCGCGCCCTTATCTAGCGCGCCCCCCTTAAACCAGCGCCCTCAAATCCGGCACGCCTATAGTAGAAGCCCCTTCTTTGGCGCGCCATTCTCCACACCGGATTAAACTTTGAACCCATTCATGTATAAATGGCAATTCGAAACAGAAGAAAAAAGAAAAGGAGGTGAAGAGGTTTTTAAAAAGAAGAAAATCGAGAGATAAGAGAAAGGGTCTGAGAGCCAATCATCGGGGAGAGAGAGAGGGTTTCTTGCGAGTGAAGCAGGGTTCCTCTGAGCACCCTTCTGTTGTGCCCCTGTGGTTTTGATGATGGTTTTGATGATTAGTTTTTGATGTGAGTTAATCATTGTGAGTCATCCTGCTGTGTGAGTCATCATGCTGTTATTCAGTTATTTTCTGATCATAACTCAGTCTATCAAATGTTCAGTCATCTTGCTGCTCAGTTTAGTTTAACATTATTCAGTTATTTTCTGATCATAACTCAGTCTATCAAATGTTCAGTCATCTTGCTGCTCAGTTTAGTTTAACATATTTGATGTTCAGTCATGTTAACTGATGCATAAAGCATTCATTGCTACACTCTGCTTAGTTAGTATGAACAGTAGTGGGTCGACCCACTCTTGCTGATGCGTCGACCCATCAGAACACTGATTGTCTGGTTTGTCTAACTTCAAGTCTACACATCATCAGTTGAACGTAAAGTATATACGTTGCAGCGTCAACTCATTGGGCTGCAGCGTCAACTCAGCAAGTATGCACATCGCCTTCAGACTTTCAAGTCTATACACTCTATACTCATTCAAGTCTGTTCAGCCGTTTGCATTTCATGAAGTCTGTACACTTCATCGCCTTCTGCAAGCATTCTTCAAGTATGTACAGCCTGTGCATTGCTTCACAACAAGTCTAGACATCCTGGTTGTACTCTAAGTCTACACATCCTGCTAGGTCGGACTTCAAAGTCTGTACACTGCGCACCACTGTACAAGTCCATACAATGGCTGTTGAACTGTGAAGTCTATACATTGTCTGATCATTCATCTTTGAAGTCTATACAACGTTGCCTTGTCTTCCATACAATGGCTGTTGAACTGTGAAGTCTATACATTGTCTGATCATTCATCTTTGAAGTCTATACAACGTTGCCTTGTCTCTTCAAGTCTATACAACGTTGCCTTGTTTCTTCAAGTCTATACAATGTGCACAGTTTCTTCATGTCTATACATTACATCATTGTCTTCAGCTCAAGCGTTCAAAGCCAAGTCTATATAACGCTAAGTCAATACATTGAACTGTTCTCCAAAGTCTGCACAATGGTCTTCACACCTGAAGTCTGTACATCCACAGTTAAACTTGAAGTCTGCACACTGGTCTTCAAATCCAAAGTCTGCACATTGGTCTTCGAATTCAATGTCTATACATTGGGCTTTTACATGAAGTCTATACATTGTTGTTTGCATTGTAAAGTCCATACATTGGTTGTTGTTCTTCAATGTCTATACACTGCCTTTAGGATTTAAAGTCTATACAGCCATTGCCTCCTTTGTTGAAGTCAACACATTGGGCAAGTCTGTACGTTGCATTCGCCTTCACAAGTCTATACAACGAAGTATATACACTGCAATGTACATACTTAAATCTTATGACTTCATTCTTATTGCTGAAGGGAACAGGGTCGACGCTGGGAGCTTAAAGCGTCCACGCATCAGTTGATGAAACCTTCACGATATCTTCCACTGCGTCAACGCCACAAGCAAGCAGCGTCGACGCAGCAGTTAAAGAAGCAGAGACCTTCACAGGCTATTCCACTGCGTCAACGCCACAATTGAGCAGCGTCGACGGAGCAGCTAAAGAGACGAAGCTAATGACTTACTGGAATGCCTCACTGCGTTAACGCCATTGCTTGACAGCGTCAACGCAGCAAGTCAGATTGCTGTCATTGGGCACGTGTGTCACGCCCCAAACAAGGCGGAAGTATCGGGACGTACAGTTAGGGACACGCTAGCAAGAGAGGGAACTAAATCTAAAATGATACACAAGTGCTACAAGATGGAATACTAAATGATCATTAACAAACCACAACTGATACAATAACCTCAAGTTTAACTTAATACAACTGGAATAATCAACCACTAAAACTCAATGACATAACTGAAACTAAATGCTCTCCAAAACACCACTAGAACTGATACACTCAAGACATCACTCCAGCCCTTCCCCATCGGTAAGCGCGTCACTTGAAAAGCCTGGAAAGGGGAAAAACACAACTATGAGCTGACGCCCAGTAGGAAATAACAGACGGGTATAAGTGATTAACAGTTTAATTACATTTTAAAATGTCATGCTACAAATGATAAAACAATATAAAGATAACGATAATATCACGAAACGGAATTTAAAGATCTTGCAAGGTCAAGAAATATAATGAATAGAATGGTAAGACAAGAATTTACTACAGGAGATAACGATAAGAAGTTGGCCATATCAAGTCAATTCTAGTCATGTCAAGCACGCATGTATTTTCATTTCCACGTCCAAGTAATCAACAAGTAGAGTAACCACAAGTAGAGTATAGAACAGTAAAGAGTGGAAAGTGAAACGTAATAGCGAGTAATATAGGGAGTAGTGGAGAGAGTAGTGAGTAGTGGACAGTCCTAGATTTAACACATGTCAAGTACTGGTGCCAAATGCCACACCTAGTCATTCACCTCCCCGGGGGTACACGTAGTGTTCGGGCGCTCTTCCCAGGACCAGACCGAGCCCTTATTTGTTTGCCAGGCATTGATTTCTTTTGGATCAAAGATCCCACGAATCTAGACTTCCACAGTTTATGGCCAGAATTCCAAGGTTTAAGCTAAGTAGCAATAACAACATCAAGTAGGAAAGAGATTCATTTCCAGAATTCCAAGGTAAGTATAATTATCAAGGAGATTGAAATCAAGTCACAACAAGAGTTAATCATGTTGCGCTACTGTAAAACAGCAGCAATCAAACAAGCTAATCAACATATTAATCCTAATCACCAAGTTAAGATATCATGCTTAACCATTATCATTTGTATTAGCCAAAGTGCCAACAAGCTAGAACAAGTTATCAAGGTAAAGAATAAGCTCTCACAGGAGTGAAAAAGAATGCATTAACAGAGATTTAGTTACACCATTAATCATTAATTAAGTGAGTTTCTATTTAATCTTGTATGCATTGAAATGAAGATGGTAAACGGTGCGTTTTTATGCTAAGTTTTCATGTAGGAACCAATCCAAATTTGAAATCAAGAGGGGTACATGAATAGATCAAAAGTTCTTCAAACATATAATTTCAATGGGTCTAAGTTAAATGGGTTGATTCCCCATTGATTCGGATCCATTTTCGGTTCGAAAAATGAAGAAAACGGGTTTTTTGGTGTACGGGTCGACCCTTGGGGTCGACCCCTGCAAAACGGGGTTCTGGAACTGCATGGGTCGACCCCTGGGGTCGACCCTCGCGTCTGGGCCGAATGGGTCGACCCCAGGGGTCGACCCTCGGGCTGCCTGGATAGCCAGGTGCATGGGTCGACCCCTGGGGTCGACCCCTGCAAGAACAGCAACGGCTGTTGCTTCCGGAAAACGTGAAATCTCACCCAAATGGGGTCCAAATGAGTTGAAATTAAAACCATATGATCTAGGAATGTTAATGGACATTCTAGGGTCATAAAACTACAATTTGGAAACACTAATTTCATCAGAAATCACAAGAATCACAACCTATTCTATGAAGAACACAAGTAGACCTAGTTCAGGACATACCTCCACTAAATTGACAAATACTCTCGATATACAAAACCAAATTTAGGGATTTTGGTGTCAAAAGAAAGCTAACTCGATCATGAACCCAACCATATACTATATGCTACATTAAGATCAAGTTATATGACTCAAAATGAGCCCGTAATCAAGCTCTGGCTTAAGGAATTCTATATGAAACATGTTCTAGATATATTTTTACAAAACTTCGAAATTCATGATGCATGCTCAATGGAATTTGGGGCTTTCTAAGTTAAATGAAAGATAATAACATGCTGATTACTTCATGTGAACTAATTAAAGTTTGGTTGTTAGATCCTACCTCAAATCGGAGAGAGAAAACTCAGAACCCTAGGATGAAGAACACTTGGACAGCACCTCACCAAAAGCTCGATTTCTCCACGGATACCTAATGAAAATTGGGGCTTTTGCCACCAATGGATAGAGCTCGATGAGAGGAACAATTTGCTATACTTATGATCAAGATTTGGTTGAGAATTCCTACCTCAATCGATGGATCAAAGAAGGATGAAGAGAAGTCAACGGCCTACTGACCGACCTCCACAAATCGAACTAGATCTCCTCAGATCCGAAATTTCAGCGAACCCCACAGCAGCCAAATGAAAGAAGACTCGTAGGGCTTCATTTTGATAGCTCATAGAGCTTCTGGAGCCTTCGGAATTGGGAGTATTCGCTGCTGCAAGCCGCGTGTTTAGAAACGGCGCCGAAATCCTAGACTTGACCAAACTATGTCGGCAGCACGTTTTGGGGCTAAGTTTACCTCAAATTGATTGAGGGTAAATGTTCCTTACATTGTGGCCTTTCATTTGCCCCTGATTTCAGATCATTTGGTTGAGTAATCATGTCGAATTTCGCGTTTTAATCTAAGGGTTAGGTATGAGTCAAAAGTGTGCACATTTGGGTTTGAATTCTAAATAGATCTTACCACGGATTTACCATGGCTTAAAGCCAGAAGGAAAAGTTGTTATCTACATCAATATTAATATATTTACTATTTTTACAGATTTTTCTGAGGTAGTCGAATTATTACTTATACTATTCCGTAATTAATTAAATATTAAGTTCGGAAGACTAAGTTCACTAATTCCGGCGTAATAAATGATTTTCTTAGGCTTAAATGTAGAAGACAAAGTTGCTAAACAAAATTAATTCTACAAGATGTGATTTTTGGAGATTTTTATAAAATAGTTGAAAAATGACTTATTCTATTAATTAATTAATTAATCTAATTAATTTGGATAATTCTCATTAATTCGAATAACTTCAAATAAATTCCAAATAATTACAAATAACTTTCTAAATAAATTTCTAAAGAATTTGGGGTCTTACAACCTCCCCTACTTAAAGGAATTTGGTCCTCCAAATTCACTGCACTAAAACTGAGAGTAGAAAAAGATCGCTCACCTAGAATAGATCGGGATACCGCTTTCGCATAGTCTCTTCAGATTCCCATGTAGCTTCTTCGGTCCCACGCCGACTCCACTGAATCTTGACCATCGGTATCGAACGGTTCTGGAGTTGCTGTTGCTTCCGGTCCAGAATCTTGACAGGTCTTTCCTCATAGGTCAAATCTTCCTTCAGTTCAAAATCCACTTGCTGAATGATATGAGTGGGATCGTACACATATTTCCGTAACATAGACACATGGAAAATATTGTGTACGCCAGACAAATGCGGTGGTAAAGCCAGTCTATATGCCACCTCTCCCACTCTATCTAGAATCTCGAATGGACCAATGTACCTCGGACTCAGCTTGCCATGAATGCCAAATCTTCGGATCCCTCTCGTCGGAGAGACCTTTAAGAACACATGCTCGCCAACCTGAAATTCCAATGCTCTCCTTCTGTTGTCGGCATAACTCTTCTGTCTTGACTGGGCTACTTGTAACCGGTCTCGGATAACACGGATGTTCTGTGATGATTCCGAAACAAGATCTGGTCCAAGCCACTGTTTCTCACCTACCTCGTCCCAACACAACGGGGAACGACAACTTCTACCATATAGTGCTTCAAAAGGAGCCATCTGAATACTAGACTGATAGTTGTTATTGTAGGCAAATTCAATTAATGCCAAATGCTCACTCCAATTACCACCGAAATCAATCATGCAAGCTCGCAACATATCTTCCACTATCTGATTGGTTCTTTCAGTCTGTCCATCTGTCTGTGGATGAAAAGCAGTACTGAAATTTAGACGAGTACCCAAAGACTCTTGCAGTCCCTTCCAGAAATGTGAAGTAAATCTGGGGTCTCGATCAGATACTATATTCACTGGAATACCATGTAATCTCACCACTTCCTTTATATACAAAGCAGCCAATACATCAATCGTCCACTTGGACTTAATTGGTAAGAAATGAGCCGACTTTGTCAAACGATCGACAATCACCCATATCGCATCAAATCCACCACGAGTCCTAGGTAGACCCATAATGAAATCCATGCCAATGCTTTCCCACTTCCATTGGGGTATGTCGAGTGGTTTCAATTTCCCTGCTGGTCTGAAATGTTCGGCCTTAACTTGCTGACATACCAAACATCTGCTCACAAAATCTGCAACTTCTCTTTTCATATTCGACCACCAAAAGGACCTTTTCAAATCTCGGTACATCTTAGTGCCTCCAGGATGAATGGTATATCTGGATCTATGAGCTTCCTCAAGAATTTTGTTCTTTATTGTAGCCTCATCCGGAACACAAGTTCTGCCTTTAAATAATAATCTACCATCATCGGCCAACATGAAGTCAGGTCTACTGCTCAAGTTTCCCTTGATCTCTACTAACTCGGGATCATTATCTTGCAAGGACTTGATCTCTATCAATAATTCAGGTTTAAGTTGAATCTGAGCAATCAAGATCCGATCGTTGTCAATATTGAGATCCAGACTAGATAATTGTTCCAACAATCTCCATTCTTGTAACATGAGACTTGACAGTCTAGCTACCGGCTTCCGGCTTAATGCATCTGCCACAACATTACCTTTGCCAGGATGATACTCAATCGAGAAGTCGAAGTCTTTCAAGTACTCCAACCATCTCCGCTGCCTCATGTTGAGTTCCTTTTGAGAAAATAAATACTTCAAACTCTTATGATCCGAAAACACTGTAAAGGTTTCTCCATACAAGTAATGCCTCCATATCTTCAAAGCAAACACGACTGCAGCAAGTTCCAAATCATGAACAGGATAATTATCTTCGTGCTTCCTCAACTGCCTAGAGGAATAGGCAATCACCTTCCCATGCTGCATGAGTACACAGCCTAAGCCAATACCTGAAGCATCAGTATAAACAACAAATCCTCCTTCACCAGAAGGTAAAGCCAAAACAGGTGCAGTAGTCAAACACTCCTTCAGAGTCTGAAAGCTTCGCTGACAATCATCTGACCAATCAAACTTATTCTCCTTGCGGGTTAATCTTGTCATAGGTACTGCAATCTTGGAGAAATCTTGAATAAATCTTCGGTAATAGCCTGCCAGGCCTAGGAAACTTCTAACTTCAGTTGCACTAGTAGGCTGTTCCAATTCTTCACTGCCTCAATCTTCGAAGGATCAACAGAAATACCTTCCTTGGTGATAATATGTCCGAGAAAGGACACTTCTTGTAGCCAGAACTCACACTTACTGAACTTAGCATATAGCTGATGATCTTTCAATAGTTGCAATGCCATTCTCAGATGCTCAGCATGCTCCTCCTCATTCTTAGAATAAATCAGGATGTCATCAATAAAGACTACGACCCATTGATCAAGATAGGGCCGAAATATGTCGTTCATCAACTGCATGAAAGCTGCTGGAGCATTCGTTAGACCAAAAGGCATAACGACAAATTCAAAATGACCATACCTGCTGCGGAAAGCCGTTTTATAAATATCCTCTTCCTTAATCCGCAACTGGTGATATCCAGATCGAAGATCGATCTTAGAAAAATATTGAGCTCCCGCTATCTGGTCAAATAACTCGTCAATCCTCGGCAAGGGATATTTGTTCTTGACAGTCTGCTGGTTTATTTGCCGATAATCAATGCACAACCTCATCGAACCATCTTTCTTCCTGACGAATAACACAGGGGCTCCCACGGAGAAGTACTAGGACGAATAAAACCCTTCTCAAGTAACTCCATCAGTTGCTGCTTCAGTTCCCTTAGTTCCGCAGGAGACATACGATAAGGAGCCTTAGAAATAGGAGCTGTGCCAGGAATAAGATCAATAGAAAAGATAACTTCCCGCTCAGGCGGAAGTCCTGGTAGTTCTTCTGGAAAGACATCAGGAAAATCTCGGACAACAGGAATGTCCTTGATCTCCATCTGCTGCTCAGGAGTTGCACAAACAAAGGCTAGAAAAGCCTCACACCCATGCCTCAAAAGCTTATCAGCTCGAAGAGCCGAGATGAGCGGTACAGAGTTATGGTGCTTGACTCCCGTAAAAGATAAACCAGAATGTCCAGTAAAAGTCACTGAGCTAGAACTACAGTGAACATTGGCCTCATACTTGGCCAACCAGTCTGCTCCTAGGATTACATCATAATCCTTCATATCCATGCAGACCAAATCTGCTGGAAAGTTCTGTTCACCAATCATAACCTTACTAGAAGGATAGAAATACTGGATTGTTGATCTAGTGCCAATAGGGGTTGAAATCTCTAACGGAGTATTCATCAAAACAGGTTCCACAGCTAATGACTTAGCAAATCTCCGTGAAATAAAAGAATGTGTTGCACCAGTATCAAAGAGAGCAAAAGCGGGCTTATCGATTATAGTAAGGGTACCTTCGACGAGTCCGCCATCATCAGAAATCCTAGTTTCATCTGCATGTAAAGCTTGAAGCTTGCCTTGTGGTTTCTTGAAGACTAGAGGTTTTGCCGGTGTAGCTTGCTCCGATATGAGAGGGCAATTGGGGATACGGTGCTCCTTGCTTCCACACTGCAAACATGCGCCTTGCTTGCGCCAGCACTCCTCTATCTTGTGACCCGGACGATCACAATAGTTGCACACGCCCTTGAATGGAACAATAGGGCCAGGCTTCTTGTCTTCATGCCTCGGCATCTTGCCTTTCCACGATCCGGACCTGCTCCACGAACCAGGTCCACTAATAGGCCTCTTCTTGGTATACCCGGGTTTGACACTCCCGGAACCCGTAGGTAATTCTTTCTTGGTGCCTTTCCCACGGATTCTCTCCGTCATCTCAAGAGTATCCTCTAGAACTTGTGCTTTCCTTACCATCTCGGAATAAGTGGAAATCTCCATCGGTGCCAACTGGTTGATATAATGAAGCTTCAATCCATTGAGAAAGCGCTTCGCCTTCATCTTCTCGGTGGAAATGAGATGTGTAGCATATCGAGAAAGCCGTGCAAATTGAGCCTCATACTCTGCCACGGACAAACCTCGCTGTTTCAAGGCCGCGAACTCTGCCGCTTTCTTCTCTTGCACTCTATCAGAAAAATACTTGCTGTTGAAGAATTCTTCGAACTCTTCCCACATAACTTGCCGATCACCGAGAGTTGCCTTGATAGAATCCCACCAAGTACGTGCATCATGTTCCAGTTGAAATGTGGACAAAAGGACACGCTCCTGGTTGGTGCATTGCATAACTTCAAAGATTCTTCCCATCTCATCTAGCCAGTGCTCGGCTTGGTCGGGGTCAGTCGAACCAGCGAATCTAGGCGGATTCATTCCGCGGAAGTTCCGGTATAGATCACCGGTGCCATGCTGTGTCGCTCCTGCCTGAGCTACTTGCTGAAGGGCCTGAGTAAAGCCTTGAACCGTACGCTGCAGGTTCCTCCATTCAGCACGATCAGCTGCCATCTACACGAGAAATAGATTACTTAGGTTTAATCAAGATAAATAGTTATACGATTAAGAAACGAACTTAACCCAAGTTCTACCCAATCTCACAGGTCAGGTCTAGACTTTTACAAGGTTAGAGATCTAATGCACCTAGACACAACCAAAACTCGGTACCTGGCGGAGGTAATCGGTCCGAAGACCACTCGCGCAAGTGTGCGACCTTCCCGATAGGCGTAGCCTAACGTTCGGACAACACCTTTTGATATACCGGTCATTGGGATGCAATGCAAGAAAACCTACAACTTATGAAACCTAGGAATGTGAAACCTAGGGCTCTGATACCAACTAAACTGTCACGCCCCGAACAAGGCGGAAGTATCGGGACGTACAGTTAGGGACACGCTAGCAAGAGAGGGAACTAAATCTAAAATGATACACAAGTGCTACAAGATGGAATACTAAATGATCATTAACAAACCACAACGGATACAATAACCTCAAGTTTAACTTAATACAACTGGAATAATCAACCACTAAAACTCAATGACATAACTGAAACTAAATGCTCTCCAAAACACCACTAGAACTGATACACTCAAGACATCACTCCAGCCCTTCCCCATCGGTAAGCGCGTCACCTGAAAAGCCTGGAAAGGGGAAAAACACAACTATGAGCTGACGCCCAGTAGGAAATAACAGACGGGTATAAGTGATTAACAGTTTAATTACATTTTAAAATGTCATGCTACAAATGATAAAACAATATAAAGATAACGATAATATCACGAAACGGAATTTAAAGATCTTGCAAGGTCAAGAAATATAATGAATAGAATGGTAAGACAAGAATTTACTACAGGAGATAACGATAAGAAGTTGGCCATATCAAGTCAATTCTAGTCATGTCAAGCACGCATGTATTTTCATTTCCACGTCCAAGTAATCAACAAGTAGAGTAACCACAAGTAGAGTATAGAACAGTAAAGAGTGGAAAGTGAAACGTAATAGCAAGTAATATAGGGAGTAGTGGAGAGAGTAGTGAGTAGTGGACAGTCCTAGATTTAACACATGTCAAGTACTGGTGCCAAATGCCACACCTAGTCATTCACCTCCCCGGGGGTACACGTAGTGTTCGGGCGCTCTTCCCAGGACCAGACCGAGCCCTTATTTGTTTGCCAGGCATTGATTTCTTTTGGATCAAAGATCCCACGAATCTAGACTTCCACAGTTTATGGCCAGAATTCCAAGGTTTAAGCTAAGTAGCAATAACAACATCAAGTAGGAAAGAGATTCATTTCCAGAATTCCAAGGTAAGTATAATTATCAAGGAGATTGAAATCAAGTCACAACAAGAGTTAATCATGTTGCGCTACTGTAAAACAGCAGCAATCAAACAAGCTAATCAACATATTAATCCTAATCACCAAGTTAAGATATCATGCTTAACCATTATCATTTGTATTAGCCAAAGTGCCAACAAGCTAGAACAAGTTATCAAGGTAAAGAACAAGCTCTCACAGGAGTGAAAAAGAATGCATTAACAGAGATTTAGTTACACCATTAATCATTAATTAAGTGAGTTTCTATTTAATCTTGTATGCATTGAAATGAAGATGGTAAACGGTGCGTTTTTATGCTAAGTTTTCATGTAGGAACCAATCCAAATTTGAAATCAAGAGGGGTACATGAATAGATCAAAAGTTCTTCAAACATATAATTTCAATGGGTCTAAGTTAAATGGGTTGATTCCCCATTGATTCGGATCCATTTTCGGTTCGAAAAACGAAGAAAACGGGTTTTTTGGTGTACGGGTCGACCCTTGGGGTCGACCCCTGCAAAACGGGGTTCTGGAACTGCATGGGTCGACCCCTGGGGTCGACCCTCGCGTCTGGGCCGAATGGGTAGACCCCAGGGGTCGACCCTCGGGCTGCCTGGATAGCCAGGTGCATGGGTCGACCCCTGGGGTCGACCCCTGCAAGAACAGCAACGGCTGTTGCTTCCGGAAAACGTGAAATCTCACCCAAATGGGGTCCAAATGAGTTGAAATTAAAACCATATGATCTAGGAATGTTAATGGACATTCTAGGGTCATAAAACTACAATTTGGAAACACTAATTTCATCAGAAATCATAAGAATCACAACCTATTCTATGAAGAACACAAGTAGACCTAGTTCAGGACATACCTCCACTAAATTGACAAATACTCTCGATATACAAAACCAAATTTAGGGATTTTGGTGTCAAAAGAAAGCTAACTCGATCATGAACCCAACCATATACTATATGCTACATTAAGATCAAGTTATATGACTCAAAATGAGCCCGTAATCAAGCTCTGGCTTAAGGAATTCTATATGAAACATGTTCTAGATATATTTTTACAAAACTTCAAAATTCATGATGCATGCTCAATGGAATTTGGGGCTTTCTAAGTTAAATGAAAGATAATAACATGCTGATTACTTCATGTGAACTAATTAAAGTTTGGTTGTTAGATCCTACCTCAAATCGGAGAGAGAAAACTCGGAACCCTAGGATGAAGAACACTTGGACAGCACCTCACCAAAAGCTCGATTTCTCCACGGATACCTAATGAAAATTGGGGCTTTTGCCACCAATGGATAGAGCTCAATGAGAGGAACAATTTGCTATACTTATGATCAAGATTTGGTTGAGAATTCCTACCTCAATCGATGGATCAAAGAAGGATGAAGAGAAGCCAACGGCCTACTGACCGACCTCCACAAATCGAACTAGATCTCCTCAGATCTGAAATTTCAGCGAACCCCACAGCAGCCAAATGAAAGAAGACTCGTAGGGCTTCATTTTGATAGCTCATAGAGCTTCTGGAGCCTTCGGAATTGGGAGTATTCGCTGCTGCAAGCCGCGTGTTTAGAAACGGCGCTGAAATCCTAGACTTGACCAAACTATGTCGGCAGCACGTTTTGGGGCTAAGTTTACCTCAAATTGATTGAGGGTAAATGTTCCTTACATTGTGGCCTTTCATTTGCCTCTGATTTCAGATCATTTGGTTGAGTAATCATGTCGAATTTCGCGTTTTAATCTAAAGGTTAGGTATGAGTCAAAAGTGTGCACATTTGGGTTTGAATTCTAAATAGATCTTACCACGGATTTACCATGGCTTAAAGCCAGAAGGAAAAGTTGTTATCTACATCAATATTAATCTATTTACTATTTTTACAGATTTTTCTGAGGTAGTCGAATTATTACTTATACTATTCCGTAATTAATTAAATATTAAGTTCGGAAGACTAAGTTCACTAATTCCGGCGTAATAAATGATTTTCTTAGGCTTAAATGTAGAAGACAAAGTTGCTAAACAAAATTAATTCTACAAGATGTGATGTTTGGGGATTTTTATAAAATAGTTGAAAATGACTTATTCTATTAATTAATTAATTAATCTAATTAATTTCGATAATTCTCATTAATTCGAATAACTTCAAATAAATTCCAAATAATTACAAATAACTTTCTAAATAAATTTCTAAAGAATTTGGGGTCTTACAACGTGACCTGAAGCTGGCACCTGACACGTGATCCGAGGTGGGTGCTGAGCACGTGATCCGAGGAGGAATCTTCTGGACGGAAGGCGTAGGAAGCACCACTACAAGAAAAAGTGGCTATAGCGACCGAATTAGCGACCGATTAAATCGGTCGCTAGTCGGTCCCAAATAGAGACCAATTCGGAGACCGAAATAATCGGTCGCATAACCGAGACCGTTTCAGAGACCGCATGTATATCGGTCGCTAATCGGTCGCTATTATTGCGACCGAATTAACTTCGGTCTCCAGTCGGTCGCTGATGCCGTTATACTTCCTACTACGACCCCCGCCCGCCCGAGCCCTCCCGCCCGAGCCCCCCCCCTCCCGCCCGAGCCCCCCCTCCCGAGCCCCCTTCCCCTGCGGCCCCCTCTCCGCCCTAGCCCCCCTCCCCGCTCCCGCCCGAGCCCCCTCCGCCGGAGCCCCCCCTCCGCCCGAGCCCTCCCGCCCGAGCCCCCCTCCTCCGCCGGAGCCCCCCTCCCCGTGCTGCCTCCCGCCCGAGCCCCCCTCCGCCGGAGCCCGTCGCCGCGCCGCTCGCGTCGAGTCGCCGTCGCCGCTCGCCCTGCCGTCGTCGCCCTCCGCAGGTACCTCTCTCTCTCTCTCTCTCTCTCTCTCTCTCTCTCTCCCCCTTCCCCCTCCGTCACCGGCCTGCTCCCCTCCCCCGCCGGCCTACTCCCCTGCCCCCTGCGGCCCCGTCGCCGGCTTGCTCCCCTCCCCTCCCCCCTGCGGCCTGCGCCCCCGTCCCCCTCAGATCTCCTTCCCATCCCCATGCCCCTCCCCCTCCGGCCTGACCCCTCTGATCCCCCTCCCCTTCCCGTCCCACTCCGCCTCCCCCTCTGCCTCCGACGGTCTCCTCCCTTCCTCCCCTTCCCGTGTCCCCCTCTGCCTCCCCCTCCCCTTCCCGTCCCCCTCCACCTCTGAACGACTCCCCTTCTTGGTCCTCGTCTAGTTGCTTTGTAAGGTGATGTATTTGCACATGTTCTTGACAAGGATAGATTGGGCCGTGTTAGGAGTTTAGGGACATGCCTGACTCCCTCTTCTTTGTGAGGGATATATCATAATTTGCAAGGTGAGAATAACATATTGAAAAATTGAGTGAATGATTTGAAAGAGAGGGTGGCCAAGGTAGAACAATCTAATGTAAAGGTTGGTACAATTATATTTAAGAATATAATTTTAAATCTTTCCCGATGTTTATAATAACTAGAGAGGAAATGGAGGCATACAACGCATATTAGATTTGGTGGTTTCCTCTTCAGTGGCAATGGTATTCAAGCAGCAACAAATAAGGTAATATTTTTTACTCCAACCTAATATATTGACGAAAACTTTGATACGTGCTTCCCTATTATTTTGGTTGAAAGAGAAAGTTTGTTGGGTGAAAAATTAGTCTTGAATACCCCATCCATCAATGTTTTTCAATGCTAAGTCAAAGGCTAATAAACATGACGTGGGTTCTTCAATCTATCAAAGTTTATGCGCGCTCTTGTAGAAATTTTCTGATCATCTTTTATACCCTTACTAGCTTACCTGTGGCATACCTTGGCAAGTAAAAATAGTGCAAAAAGAGAATTTTGGGGGGTAGTGTGTGTGCAGGTGTGGGTGTGTGGTTTGGTGAACACGACATTGCAAGAGGATTGTTGTTCAAAAAAACCATTGTCAAACGCAAAAACTGTAATCTTAGAATTGAAGCATGGTCACGATCAATTTTCAAATCCTAGAATTGCTTATATGTCTTTTCATTTCACTGAATATGCCCTGGAGATGAAAAAGCCAGCAGGGCTTGATTTTGTATTTGAACGGAAAGGTGGCTTTGTACAAGGCATGCAGTACTTGTACGGAATGTTCTACATTCATCGGGTCCACTGGGATTCTTATGACAAGCTTCTTGTTCATGCATGTCACTTCCATAATATTTTAGTTTTTCTTGCTTTTTTTGAAACTCTTATGAGGGATGACTTACTACAATGCTTTTATTTGCTAAAGGTTACATGAAGCTATACGGCTGATACTTAGGATTATTAATACTGTGTATCCTTTTTCAATAAATCTAGGCTACTGCCCATGTTGCAATCCACAATTCATCTAGCACTTAATGTAATGATGCAACAAATGAGGGGGTTATCATATATACCTACAAGCAATCTATATGAATGGCATGCTTGATCAAATATATGGCAACCCATCTTTTTCCTATGAGATTCATGAACGAAGAAATGAAAGAAGGATGATCCTACTATCATGATTTTATATTATCCTAAAAGTAGTAGATATTTCATATTTTGAATTATTCTCAAAATAATGTCTTGATTTTATGTTGTCCAATAAATGTATCATAGTTATAAGGGAATAGAGCGAAAATGTTAGATTTAGACGGAGAACATGTGGGGATCAGACTTGTGATGAGCACTGATAAAGATAAAGTCATCATGAGGTGACAAATTGAAACAACGTACTGTGAAATTTCTGTTGTCTATACAAACAAGCTCCACTTGTCATAAAAGATCAAAATACGAAGAAAATTAGAAATACCGTAGGGAGTCATATTCTATGACTTGCAGAATATATATGTAAAGTCGCATTCTTACATTTATATGTTAAAATTGTCATGTTTAAGTTTGAAGTGAAATTACTCATAACTATTTATCTATTTTGTAGTTAATCTCTAATGCGCCAAGGAGTCACTCTCCCCCTTTTGGTTTTCTTACTTGGTAATATGTTAGACTCCCCATATTGATGATAAAATATTTACACTAATTTTGATTATATATTATCACAAAATTACATGTACATTTTTTTGTACCTGGGGATGCACACCACGACATAAAATCGGAGATGTTGACATCTCTATTTCGATGATTTTATGTCGCATAAGTAAAATTTTACCTATGCATTTTTTAACGACGACACACATGCGAAGGGGGAGTCGTAGGTAACGGTTATACTTACGATTTCTTGATCTTTACCTATGACATCCGTCGTAGGTATAAGTTGTTATGCATGTAATGTGTCGTTGGTATAAACTCTTCTTGATGTAGTGGATCGAATCAAGTAACTAGATATGCAATTTCTTCCTCAAGTACTAGACGAATTAAAAACATAACGATCTTTTAGTTTTTAGCCTCTATATAAAATCAATATTATGCAAAGGCCCCTCATATTCATCTATTTACTTTAAAGTTTCCTCTAATCCACCTATTTAGTTAAAATTCTCAAAACCTTATCCTTTATATGAAAAAACTATTGTTGTTGATTTTCTCAATAGTATAATCTAAGGACAGTTAAATTTAACCCATAACTCACGTATGAGGATTTCTGACTGCCCCTCCATCCCCTCCAACCCCGCCGCCACCCGCTGATGTAGCCTCATCGTCAACGTCATGAACCTCGACCTGAAGAAGAGTGACCGTCGAGGGCGGAGCCTTGGTAGTGGAGGCGGTGGTGGTGGTGTGTGGAGCTGGGGACGGCACCGGACCTGTTGGAGATGCAAGACTTGAACAGAAGATGTTAAGGAGAAAAACAGAGAGCACACACACTATTCTTGAACATCAAGAGATACAGAGCACCACAATCCTTAAAACTTACACATACAGTAAAAAAAACCTCCTAAAACACCATACATAAGTCTAAATTGAATACTTATGATCCATTCATTTTGGCCGCACAAGCCCAGCAGGTCTATTATACAAAGTATCCATCGTCTAGAAATAAAGAAAGAAATGATTGGTGGGCAGTTTGCAAGGTTAAGACAAGGCTTTTCCCGGATTATGAGTTGGATTTGACTGAAACAGAGCAGTTGGATGTGAATGCCGAATTCTTTCAATCAGACTTGGGTGATGATGTAGACTTGCCTGCTTCTAGTGATGAATCTGTGGAGGCACCGTCTTTATCTAAAGAGAATGAAGTGGAGGAAGTCGATCCAGAACAACCAGAAATACAGTTGGGGGACTCCGAAGAGGAGGAATATATTAGTGATCAAAATGAATCTGATAATGAAGATGTGAATGCTGAATTTGTTATATCTCCAACATCTGAAGAAGAAATGGAGAATGTTTGATTAATGGTATACAATTTTATCTGGGAATTTTAATACTCTGTAACTTTCTTTCTTTCACTATTTGATGAATATGCATGTATTTTATTACCAGTTGAAGATATGGTTCGAGGACGGCGTGGGACTCCCAGAGGTGGGAGGGGAGAGGGTAGCGGGAGGAGATTTACTTCCGTTTCACCACCGGTAGTAGGTATGTATACTTTCCCTTCATAATGCATTGTAGTATTTGTTGAAAATAATTCATTATGTATTTGTGTTATCTGATTATTATTTTCACAGGACCCACGACCTCTACACCGTTACGACCGACCTCTGCACCGCTACCACCGGTAGTAGGTATGTATACTTTCATGTATAATGCATTGTAGTATTTGTTGAAAATAATTCTTTATGTTTTTGTGTTATCTGATTCTTATTTTCACAGGACCCACGACCTCTGCACCGTTACCACCGAGGGATGCACCGCTACCACCGGTAGTAGGTATGTATACTTTCATGTATAATTCATTTGAGTATTTGTTTAAAATAATTCTTTATGTTTTTGTGTTATCTGATTCTTATCCTTACAGGACCCACGGCCTCTGCACCGTTACCACTGACAACGGGTACATTGACGGCCTATGCACCGCCATCACACATGGCGAGTGGATCTACACCTCCCCCAGCTGAGTCAGGTATGTTCATTTGCATATTTATGTTTTTTTGATAGTTTGTTTTATTTATACTATTTAATTCGTATAGTACGTGCTGATGACGAGGCGAGTCATCATGAGGGGGAGGGCTGTTGTAATGAGACGATGCGGGCAGTGTGGATAAATGAAGGGTACGTAATGCATTATTTTTGTTATTTATTCGTCATTGTGGTATTAATATTTTTAATTTATCTCAAGTTGTTGCAAAGATTGCTGGTATTGAGTTGCCTCAAAATCAATGGCCTGAACTTATCAGTTCTCTCTTGTCAAATATTCACCAACTTCAGCCAGATGTTAAGCAAGCAACTTTGGACACCCTAGGTTACATGTGTGAAGAAGTCTCCCCTGATGAAGTTGATCAAGAGCAAGTCAATAAGATATTGACAGCGGTTGTTCAAGGCATGAGTGCTTCTGAGGGAAACATTGATGTTAGGCTGGCTGCAACTCGAGCTCTGCATAATTCTTTGGGATTTGCTCAGGCAAACTTCGGGAATGATATGGAGAGGGATTATATCATGAGAGTCATTTGTGAAGCTACTCTGTCCCCTGAGGTGAAGATACGGCAGGCTGCATTCGAATGCTTGGTCTCCATATCCTCCATGTATTATGAGAAGCTTGCATCGTATATGCAGGACATATTTAACATCACTGCAAAAGCTGTGAGGGAAGATGAGGAACCTGTTGCTCTACAAGCTATTGAATTCTGGAGCTCAATATGCGATGAAGAGATTGACATCTTAGATGAATATGGAGGGGATTTTTCTGCTGATTCTGACACCCCTTGCTTTTATTTTATCAAGCAGGCACTACCTGCGCTTGTCCCTATGCTGTTGGAGACACTCCTTAAGCAAGAAGACGACCAAGATCAGGATGAAGGAGTTTGGAATCTTGCAATGGCTGGAGGAACATGCTTGGGTTTGGTTGCACGGACCGTGGGAGATGACATTGTGCCTCTTGTTATGCCATTCATAGAAGAAAACATTAACAAACCTGAATGGAGGCAGCGAGAAGCAGCAACTTATGCATTTGGTTCTAAAATCTGAAATACCGGTCGGATGGCCGTGCCGGTCATTCCAATACGACCGGGGAGATGAAAGTGACTTGTCAGAACTGACGGAATCCAAATCGGATGCCCGGTTTGAGCTCGGCGCTCAAACTTCATTTTTAAAATACACTTATTTCAAATGAACTGTTAGGACGGGTCCGGGGGTCTAAAATCTGAAATACCGGTCGGATGGCCGTGCCGGTCATTCCAATACGACCGGGGAGATGAAAGTGACTTGTCAGAACTGACGGAATCCAAATCGGATGCCCGGTTTGAGCTCGGCGCTCAAACTTCATTTTTAAAATACACTTAGTTCAAATGAACTGTTAGGACGGGGCATTTGGTTCTAAAATCTGAAATACCGGTCGGATGGCCGTGCCGATCATTCCAATACGACCGGGGAGATGAAAGTGACTTGTCAGAACTGACGGAATCCAAATCGGATGCCCGGTTTGAGCTCGGCGCTCAAACTTCATTTTTAAAATACACTTAGTTCAAATGAACTGTTAGGACGGGTCCGGGGGTCTAAAATTCGAAATACCGGTCGGATGGCCGTGCCGATCATTCCAATACGACCGGGGAGATGAAAGTGACTTGTCAGAACTGACGGAATCCAAATCGGATGCCCGGTTTGAGCTCGGCGCTCAAACTTCATTTTTAAAATACAAGATGAAATTTGAACTTATATTGTGTGTGTGTATTTATATATATGAAAATGAGCTGGCTTAAACTATTGGCATACTCTTGTTAATGCTTGATTTCTTTATTAAGTCTTGTTAATGCTTGATTTCTTTATTAAGGATTTGATTATAATTTTTTTAAATGATATACAGGATCATCCGTCGCGAGATGTTGGACGAGACGACGACCAGGATGATGTTGGACGAGACGACGACCAGGATGAGACATATGTGGAGGATTTGTGATTTTATTTTAGTTGTGTATGTTGTCATTTTATTATTATGGATGTATGATTAATTTGTGATTTTATTTTAATTGTGTGTAATTTGAGGTTCGTGGAGATTGTGATCCGTGTAGTTGATTTATTATTGTTTTATGAAATTGTTATTTATCAGGTGTTTGTATGTGATGAATTTGAGATTTGTCGATATTGTTGTCTGTGTAGTTGATTTTATATTTATGTTATGAATTTGTTATTTATCAGGTAATTTATTTATCAGTTTAAATAAATTTTTAAAAAAAAAATAATGCAAAATTAGCGACCGCATGGACACTGAATTGCGACCGAATAGCGACTATACGTTATATTTCTTTTATTAAATAATTATACTTGGCGACCGACTGGCGACCGACTAGCCACCGAATCAATCCGATAGGTTAATTTTATTTTTAAAAATACAACAAATTTAGCGACCGACTGGCGACCGAATTGAGACCGAATAAATGCGATAGGTTAATTTTATTTTTAAAAATACAACAAATGTAGCGACCCAATAGAGACTGAATGGCGACCGAATTATTAGCGACCGGTCAGGCGACCGATTATAATCGGTCTTTGGTAACGACTGATACTGCGACCGAATTATGTCGGTCGCGATATAGCGACTATTATATAGCGACCGACATATTCGGTCGCTAGATAGTATCTGTTCGGTCGCAATGCATATTTGCGACCGATCTACGACTGAATAGCGACCGCTAGGTCGGTCGCTATCCGCGATTTTTCTTGTAGTGCACACGCCCTATCTCCCCACTGCTGCTGGTATATATTGGAGCCTTCGTCTTCAGATAGAGGCTAATCGAAGAAGAAGCCTGAAGAGCAGAAAGCCCTTCGATCCAGAAAAAGAGAAGAAGAAGAAAAGGAGAAGAAGAAGAAGTAGAAGAAGAGTGAGCCAGCAAGAAGAAAAAGAGTTAAAGAGAAGAAGGAGAGGAAAGCGTGAGAGAAAAGGAGAGCAGAAGAGAAAGAAAGAGAGAGAGAGAGAGAGAGAGTTCGTGGAGAAAAAAGGAATAAGTTACTGAAGATCTGTCTACTGGACCGTGGATCAAATCCAGGCCAGTCAGCTCCATGGGAGCCACATCTGATGTTCCTTCATTTACAGCTTATGTTTGCTGTGTTATTTTCGTTTCTTATTTTTCCTTTTATTCGATCTGATTTACTGTGTTCTTCCGATCCTCTGGACTGAGGTCGGGTTCCTCCTGGTGGGTCAGGAGAAGGGAGATCTGATCTCCGGTTGCAAGTAGCTGGGTGCTACTTGTGGGTTCCCTCCGGTTAGGAGGAAGGGAGGATTGGTCCTCCGGTTCTGGGCTTGCGGGTTGCAAGTCCAGGGGTCCCTCCTGGTCTGGAGGAAGAGAGGTATGCGACCTCTGGTTTTCAAGTGGCTGGGAGTCACTTGGGTGTCCCTTCGGTTGGGAGGAAGAGGGGAGGCTGTTCCCCTGGTCAAGCTGTGTGGCAGCAACTGTTTGCAGACTGAGTCTGATTGGTTCTAGCGTTTGCTAGTGAAGCTTCACTCCGGTTGGGAGTGAGGGGTGGATGTAGGTCTGGAGGACCGAACCACCTAAAAATCCTTTGAGCAATGGTTTGCTTTGTGTGCTTGCTTCCGCTAGATGGTTGGATAGGCGCGTTCCATGTGTTTGCTCATAAGTTTAATTGAATTTGTTTCATTCTGTGATTGCGTCTAGCATCTGAGTTTTAATTTGGGCTATATTTTCTAGAAGGATACATTCACCCCCCTCTGTATCCGGGCCTAGCACCTTAATAGTTGGTATCAGAGCGGTGTCTGCATACAAGGTCCAGCGACCTGCAGATCCGATCTTGTAGTCTTCAGTGCTAATTTGCTTTTAGTACA
Organism: Amorphophallus konjac; assembly: GCA_022559845.1. Lineage (NCBI taxonomy): Eukaryota > Viridiplantae > Streptophyta > Magnoliopsida > Alismatales > Araceae > Amorphophallus > Amorphophallus konjac. Next base: position 22,546,496 of record CM040129.1, read on the forward strand.
TCAATATTCCTGTTGCATTAATCTGTTGTGTTCTCATGGCTCATCCACCGATTTTCAGTAGTATGCATTTTAATGCATGGTTCGCTAGTCTGAAGAATTATGTTAAATCTGTGAATCCAGACCTGTGGAAAGTAATTTCACACGGTCCTCATGAACTACCAAAGAAAAAGTCCAAATGGACTGACAGTCACAAGTCTATGCATGAAGAAAATCATATAGCTATAAATCTGATGAAGGCAGCTACTAATAGAGCTTTTCATTCATGTTTCTTTGATTGCAGTTCTGCTAAAGATATTCTGGACATGCTGAAGCGAACTCAGAAGAGAGATGTGGACAGCTGCATGATGGCTGACAGAAATAATCAAGGCAGCAGTCAAGATGAAGATGATGATGATGATGAGGTAAATCCCTTTGAAAACTATACTTTAGATGATTGGGAGAATGCATATTCTGAGCTACTTGAATCTCATGAACTGTTAAGAAAATAGTATAAAAAATTGAAGAAGGGTACTGGGTTAGATAGTTCAAGTTCTCCATGTAGAAATTGTGCTGAGTTAAAAAATGTTCATGATGCTTGCATGTCTAATTTTCAAATGTTGAAGAAACAAATTTCATTATTGAAAACTGAGAATCAAGATCATGTGAAAGAAATCTCTGAACTTAAAAAGAAGCTTAGCCTAGCTAGTCATGATTCTGTTCAGAGCAATGATTTACTGAAAGAACTTGAATGTGTTAAATCTGATTTAAACAAGCTGAAATCTGAAAATGATTCACTGAGAACATCTGCTAATGAAAATGATGAAAAATTTGAGAAACTTGAGCAGGAGAAAAACTTATTTGCTGAAAAACTTGAAGCCATCAAATCTGTGAATGTGGAATTACAGAAAAACATTGAAAAGAAGAAAAAAGATTTGAAGGAATTCAAGGCTGGAAGAAAACTTGAAACTAACTCAGAAGATCGGACTTTGATAAATGAGTTAATTCAGAATGACAAACTTAAGGAAGAAAATGAGAAGTTAAAAATGCTGAACTCCACTATGTCAGAGAGACTTCTAGCTTTGGAAAGAGGAAAAAGTATTTGTGTTGAAGATTCTGATAAACTGAGCAATCTGGAACAGGAAGTTGAAAAATACAAAACTGCTAACAATGTGTTAACTGAATGTGTGAATTACAGTGAGCAAGAGATTGCCAGTTATGAGTTACAAATCACCTCTTTAGAAAATGAAATCCAAGACTTAAAGAACTCTCTGTCAAAGTTTGTAAGTGGACAAGAAAATATGGACAGGTTGTTAGGAGTTAAGGTCAATACTCAAAGGGAAGGGTTAGGCTACAACAATGTCAATAAAAAGGCTTTCAAAAACAAGCTAATGACATCTTTTATCAAAGCATCAGATGTTGCCACCACCTCAGAAAATAAACAACAAAATGTTCAGAAGAATCAGAAACAAACTGAAAAGTTGAAAAAGGTTGATGGATCCAAGTTGAAAACTGTTTTCATTAAAACTTCTGAACAGGAAAAGCCTTCTACCTCATCTCCACCTCAGTATAAGGCTAAGAAAATAGAAAAATAGGATAAAAATCAGAAAATGATTAGAAAATAGAAAATGAATAAAAAGGGTCCATCAGTGCATGTTGATCACAGTCCTCACACACACTCACATGCATCTAAAAGGAAAATGTCATGCCACTACTGTCATAGATTTGGACATTTAATGCATGAGTGTAAATTGATGGAGAAGGATGACATGGGGGCCGGGATAATGAATGCTAAGAAACTTCATGATAAAAAGTCTTCATTCCAGAAAAAGAAAATTGAATGTCTGCACTGTGGCAAACTAGGACACAACATTGCACAATGCTGGTTTGCAAATGGTAAGAAAATATCTTTTTCACATCATGCTAAATCCCCTGCAAACCAACATGTTTTTAATAAACACAAACCTGTTTCAATGAACCAGCACATCATCTGTTTTAACTGCAACAAAATTGGTCACAAGACCTCTGAATGCTGGTTGGACTCTTTTAAAAGAAATTCTCTCAAATGCTCTCACTGTGGAAAGCATGGCCACAGGGTCATTGATTGTTGGCATGCTCAGGGTAGAAAATTCAATTCTAAAACTGTTAAATTCTCTGCCATTAACAGAAAGTCTCCTGCATGCTATCACTGTGGGAAGCCAGGCCATAGAGCTGCTGAATGTTGGCTGGCCGGTCTTAGTAAACAGAATTTTAATTCTGTCAACAACAAAAAGTTTCATGCATATGGACATGGATTTCATGCTAACAATTGGTATCATGTTAATAAGAATGTGCATAAATCCAATCTGAAAACTGTTGCTCCTTGCTATCAAGTTAAAAATGTGCTGAGAAAACCTGCTAGAAGTGATAATGTCATGTCAGGACCCAAGACTTCTTGGGTACCTGTTTGTGCAAAATAACTTTGCTATGCAGGTGTGCCTTGGGACTGGAATAAAAGGGGTAATGATCCAAGGCACTCATGAATGAAAAACCCCATTCTCACACTATTCAGGTAAACTCTCTACATTTCATGTTTTGAAATTCATCTAGTGCATGCATATTAAATCTGATTTGATGTATTCTTGCATATCTGCCATTTGTGGTTGTTTGATAATTGTTGAAATGCATAAACTCTGAAAACAAATTGCATTCTGAAAAATCTGAACTGCATATGAATGCTGTTTGAAAATAGTCTATTGCATTGTTCACTGAAAATCTGATTTACACATAGGACTGCATGTTGAATTATCATGATTGACCTTAATGGTATATAAATGGTAAGGTACCAAAAGGCAGGGAAGTCTGTCTGGAGGTTCTTAATATGTGTGAGGTGGTCTTTTAGACCAAGTGCTCCGCCTAGTACCATGGGTCACTTTGCTGGTTAGGACAGTCTGAATGTGCATGAATCAAAATCATATGTTCAGTGTCTCATGGCAAACATTGCATATTTTCAGGGGGAGTTAATTGCATGTCCTTGCATAGCATTCAGTGTTGAGTCTTTGCATGCATGTAGTTAATTGCATTGCATTTCATGAAAAATGCCAAAAAGATTGTCTAAATGCATAGTGTCAGGGGGAGTCAATGCATTGCATGCAGGTGGTCAAGTGCATACATCTCTGTCAGAATTCACTGCATGTTATCCTTGGAAATCTTGAAACTTGCCAGACCTCCTGATATCTTGCTTGTTGTGCATAACCTTTTCCTCATTGTTTTTAAGTGACAAATCTTGATCATATTCGGAAAACACTGAGCTTCAAAATCTCTCCTATCAATTGGTATCATTTGGCTTCAGAATTCTATCAGTCTGTCATGAAGATTTCATGGGACTATCTCGATCATAAATCTGAAAATTCTTGAACTAGAAATCTTCTATTATACATTTTTATGAATGACTGAAATAACTCATGTGGTTTAAGTTTAATGTATTCAATGAGTTTGGCTTTAAAATCTCTTAAAAATATCTGAAGCATGTTTAATAAACTTTAACCATCTGTTTCATGCTGTGTCTTGTAAAATCTTCTGAAATCTGCATTGTTGAATACATGACTTTATTTGGTTAAGTACATGAAATTATTATTGATTTGAAGCAAATGAATTGTTTCTGAAATGTCTAAAGGATATTTTCTGTCAGAGCAATGACCTTGGTCACTGAGAAACACATGTCCAAAGGACTGTGTCATGAGGTACCATAGTTAACTCTGATTAAGATTAATTAAAATTCAGGCAGAGCAATGGCATGCACACTGAGAAATACAACTCACTCATCAAGAAATGATTTGCAGTGTGTCATGATGTGTAAATGCTATCTCTGTTCATGTAAAGCATGACAGTTAGTCACACTAAGTGCTTAGGGATATTGGCCTCTGATCAAGGTATATCCTCTAGTTACAAGGTGTGCACTGAACTAGAGTGCTCGTAAAATTTGTAGCATGAAAAATTATTGAACGAATTGAAATATCTGAATATTGATGCTAAAATCAAATTGCTACAACCCTAGACAAAATCATATGACTTCATAATTGCTTGATTTAAATACTGATGCATGTAATTCCGAAAGAAGTCAATAAATTTGATTGTGTAAGAGAAAGGGAGTTTTATGAAGATAAATATGAGGGCTTGGTTCATTTTTATTAAACCATAGTTTTAGATATCAATACAGAATTTTATTGATAAACTCTACATACATCATGTTTAAACGATGTTGTTCAATAAAGCTCATTCATAAGCCCTTATAATGGAAGACTTTGAAAAACTTATGTTTTGGATTTATGAGATTGATATCTCTCTGAAAATCTGATTGAATTTTCTGAGATTGGAGCTTCTTTAAAAATCTACTAATTGAACCTCTTCTGCTCATTGACCTGAACTTCTCCTTGTTTGCCCCTGTGGTCTCCTTCTCATTCATTTCATAAGGTTCCATTTATTGAGGGGGAGTCTCCTTGTCATATGCATCATGCTGCATAGAAGGAGAAGAATTGTGCTCTTGCATTCATATTTCTGGTATCTGCATCTACATTCATACCCCTTCCCATGGTTTATTTTGATTATACCAAAGGGGGAGAATTGTGTTCTTGCAAAAGGGAGAAATTGACTGTATTTTTATACATGCTTTAATTTCTCAAATTATTTTCTTTTTGATGAAGTCAAAGGGGGAGAATAATTTGAGTCATCAGAATGCCTCACATCATCAGAATGACTCAATGTGTTGAAAGTGTTGCCATCATCAAAAAGGGGGAGATTATTGTGCCCCTGTGGTTTTGATGATGGTTTTGATGATTGGTTTTTGATATGAGTTAATCACTATGAGTCATCCTGCTGTGTGAGTCATCATGCTGTTATTCAGTTATTTTCTGATCATAACTCAGTCTATCAAATGTTCAGTCATCTTGCTGCTTAGTTTAGTTTAACATTATTCAGTTATTTTCTGATCATAACTCAGTCTATCAAATGTTCAGTCATCTTGCTGCTCAGTTTAGTTTAACATATTTGATGTTCAGTCATGTTAACTGATGCATAAAGCATTCATTGCTACACTCTGCTTAGTTAGTATGAACAGTAGTGGGTCGACCCACTCTTGCTGATGCGTCGACCCATCAGAACACTGATTGTCTGGTTTGTCTAACTTCAAGTCTACACATCATCAGTTGAACGTAAAGTATATACGTTGCAGTGTCAACTCATTGGGCTGCAGCGTCAACTCAGCAAGTATGCACATCGCCTTCAGACTTTCAAGTCTATACACTCTATACTCATTCAAGTCTGTTCAGCCGTTTGCATTTCATGAAGTCTGTACACTTCATCGCCTTCTGCAAGCATTCTTCAAGTATGTACAGCCTGTGCATTGCTTCACAACAAGTCTAGACATCCTGGTTGTACTCTAAGTCTACACATCCTGCTAGGTCGGACTTCAAAGTCTGTACACTGCGCACCACTGTACAAGTCCATACAATGGCTGTTGAACTGTGAAGTCTATACATTGTCTGATCATTCATCTTTGAAGTCTATACAACGTTGCCTTGTCTCTTCAAGTCTATACAACATTGGCTTGTTTCTTCAAGTCTATACAATGTGCACAGTTTCTTCATGTCTATACATTACATCATTGTCTTCAGCTCAAGCGTTCAAAGCCAAGTCTATACAACGCTAAGTCAATACATTGAACTGTTCTCCAAAGTCTGCACAATAGTCTTCACACCTGAAGTCTGTACATCCACAGTTAAACTTGAAGTCTGCACACTGGTCTTCAAATCCAAAGTCTGCACATTGGTCTTCGAATTCAATGTCTATACATTGGGCTTTTACATGAAGTCTATACATTGTTGTTTGCATTGTAAAGTCCATACATTGGTTGTTGTTCTTCAATGTCTATACACTGCCTTTAGGATTTAAAGTCTATACAGCCGTTGCCTCCTTTGTTGAAGTCAACACATTGGGCAAGTCTGTACGTTGCATTCGCCTTCACAAGTCTATACAACAAAGTATATACACTGTAATGTACATACTTAAATCTTATGACTTCATTCTTGTTGCTGAAGGGAACAGGGTCGACGCTGGGAGCTTAAAGCGTCCACGCATCAGTTGACGAAGCCTTAACGATATCTTCCACTGCGTCAACGCCACAAGCAAGCAGCGTCGACGCAGCAGTTAAAGAAGCAGAGACCTTCACAGGCTATTCCACTGCGTCAACGCCACAATTGAGCAGCGTCGACGTAGCAGCTAAAGAGACGAAGCTAATGGCTTACTGGAATGCCTCACTGCGTTAACGCCATTGCTTGACAGCGTCAACGCAGCAAGTCAGATTGCTGTCATTGGGCACGTGACCCGAAGCTGGCACCTGACACGTGATCCGAGGTGGGTGCTGAGCACGTGATCCGAGGAGGAATCTTCTGGACGGAAGGCGTGGGAAGCACACGCCCTATCTCCCCACTGCTGCTGGTATATATTGGAGCCTTCGTCTTCAGATGGAGGCTGATCGAAGAAGAAGCCTGGAGAGCAGAAAGCCCTTCGATCCATAAAAAGAGAAGAAGAAGAAAAAGAGAAGAAGAAGAAGTAGAAGAAGAGTGAGTCGGCAAGAAGAAGAAGAGTTGAAGAGAAGAAGGAGAGGAAAGCGTGAGAGAAAAGGAGAGCAGAAGAGAAAGAAAGAGAGATAGAGAGAGAGAGAGAGAGAGAGAGAGTTCATGGAGAAAAAAGGAAGAAGTTACTGAAGATCTGTCTACTGGACCGTGGATCAAATCCAGGCCAGTCAGCTCCATGGGAGCCACATCTGATGTTCCTTCATTTACAGCTTATGTTTGCTGTGTTATTTTCGTTTCTTATTTTTCCTTTTATTCGATCTGATTTACTGTGTTCTTCCGATCCTCTGGACTGAGGTCGGGTTCCTCCTGGTGGGTCAGGAGAAGGGAGATCTGATCTCCGATTGTAAGTAGCTGGGTGCTACTTGTGGGTTCCCTCCGGTTAGGAGGAAGGGAGGATTGGTCCTCCGGTTCTGGGCTTGCGGGTTGCAAGTCCAGGGGTCCCTCCTGGTCTGGAGGAAGAGAGGTCTGCGACCTCTGGTTTCCAAGTGGCTGGGAGTCACTTGGGTGTCCCTCCGGTTGGGAGGAAGAGGGGAGGCTGTTCCCCTGGTCAAGCTGTGTGGCAGCAATTGTTTGCAAACTGAGTCTGATTGGTTCTAGCGTTTGCTAGTGAAGCCTCACTCCGGTTGGGAGTGAGGGGTGGATGTAGGTCCGGAGGACCGAACCACCTAAAAATCCTTTGAGCAATGGTTTGCTTTGTGTGCTTGCTTCCGCTAGATGCTTGGATAGGCACGTTCCATGTGTTTGCTCATAAGTTTAATTGAATTTGTTTCATCTTGTGATTGCGTCTAGCATCTGAGTTTTAATTTGGGCTATATTTTCTAGAAGGATACATTCACCCCCCTCTGTATCCGGGCCTAGCACCTTAACACCTTCGCCGCCGTCTTCCACCCTCAGCCTGAAGCCCTCCAGAGCTGGAGAAGAAGGAGGTGTCCCCGACACTCTGTTCTTGGAATAGGTGGGCGCCTGCATTTCTGTTTCTTCCCCGCCTTGTTTTCTCTCCGTCGAATGTAAGCGAGAGGGGTGAGGGATGGCGATGATATGAGCCAACCCCTCCCCCCTTCTCCGCCATCCCTCTTTCTTTTTCTATTGCTCTTCTGTGAGCTCCCCTACGAGCAGAACGGTGGCCTTGCCGTGATGCCAGCACCGAACTCGTGATATGCGTGTAGCTTCCTTCACCGATGGAATGATAGCATGCGTATATGAATATATTGGTGGATTGAATGCTCAATGCCTTGTCCTCTTCTTCCATTGCTATTTCATTCGATAGATATATATATATTAGTGTCTTCCCGTATATAGCTTTGTGATTCTGGTTTCCCCAGATTCTGAACACGCCCTGGGATGCCCTAGGCCACATAGATAACCCCTCCCTGGGTCCTCCGCGTCTGTGCCTGTGCACACGCTTCTCTCCATTTTGATACGAAATCCAACCTTGACCTTCCTCCCTCTTTGCATTTCTCCGTTGCTCAGAGGAGGCAGGTGCTCTTTCTGGAATAGTGGAGTCCGCCTCGTGACCACTGCGCTCCAGCCATTCATGTATATGCATATGTGGATAAATTATTCCCACCATAGATATCAACTGTCTCTCTCTCCGTGGCTGCTGTTTGCATTCTCTCCTGTGGATGGCAACCCAGTCTCACGAGCATTAATATCTTAACCCTGTAATGGGTAGGCTATCAATATCGAGAAGCCTCACTTCCTTCATTTGTGGTTCACGGCCATTAAACTATTCGAGTCCCATACGTTTCCTCCTAATCACCCAGGGAGGGGGATATCCCCCACTGCTTCACAGAGCTACCAATCGGTCAAGAGAACTCCACTTCTGAGTGATAGATGCTTCCTACGGGCCGAAAGGCTGATAACAACAGGGGCTTCAGCCCAACAATGTTAAATCCACAGCCTCCCAGGATTCTGTGGTGGCTAAGGGACGAACGCTCCTAGCATGCTTGTCCTCGGGGCCTCCCTCCCTGACGCTCTTTTGCTAATGGATACAGTGCATGCTGAAGGTTGCTCACCCCTCGTAGGCCAGCCCTCGGGTTGTTACTTCCGTCATCAGCTGCCTCATCCCTCTGCTTCCACCCACGGAACTTTGGTGCCCCTCGTAGGCCAGTCCTCGGGGTATCCTGTCCGATTGGGGTTTGCTGGCTGCCACCATGCAGACCGGCTATTTAGGGGCTTACTCCACGAGTGATTATGACCCCGTTTCTCCCCTGCAGTCCTTCAGGGATGGGGGAGATGCTGCCCAATTTTTGGCAGAACTCTTTTAACTGATAAGAGCACTTGTGTAAATGGCTCCAATAAAACACTTGTTCTAAGATAAAGGACCCTAGTGCTCGAGTAAAGACCTCGCACTAGCTCATCACTTCATTCTGGAAGGGATCTGGACTTCAATTAAACAACCAATCAGCCTAATTAACTTCAAAACCCTTAACAGAATCCCAGTAAACTTAAATAGTTTCAAAATTCATCAAAAATCAGCTAAAACGGCGCGGTCCTAATCCGGCGCGCCTTAATACGGCGCGGTACCCCCCCTGCGCAGGAATAACCTTACACTCATAAAATTTTGTTTTCGAGTGGCTCGTTCCCGGCACGCCCTAAACCTGCTCGCCCCAAGCCCACCACGCCGTTTTAACATTTGTTAAGGCCGCGCCGGATTAAGACCACTTACCTACGTTTGGCCGCGCCGGGGAAACCTATCCCTACGCGTGGTTGCGTCGATTTTGAACCATTATGCTGTTTTAATCACTCCCCCGCCCTCAGAGCAATCCTCATCTCCCGCGGTCGAGATCAATGACCCTAACTAATAATAAATCGAATAAGGAAAGGGCTATGCAAGCCCGAGTCATCTTGCTTTTACTACCATGTTTGTTAGCATTTTACTTTCATCATCATGCTTACGTTGCCACTTTCGTCCCCTTAGCGGGGTCTATTAAACTTGATTGATCATTGTTCAGCTTTGCAACTCTGCGACTATGCTTAACGTTGTCATGAGCATCATGCATGCATGCCTGCATGGATTCCCTCCGGTATATTAAATGGCATTGACGAAGGTCTAGGTCACTCCCAATTTGAAGTATTTGCCATGCGTGATGGTGGTTTTTGGACCTACTCCGCCACGTATCGAGGGTACCCAACTTAATGAACCATGCCTCTTTCGCATGACATATAGAAGCACCTTACGTGACCTGGTCACGTTTATACCTTTGCATCTTTATTCTGGACTCGACAGCCCACCATCTCGGAAATTAATCAAAGGTTTTCCCTCCTCGTGGGGGATGTAATTAACGCCATAGCCTTTATGGTATGGCGGACTGCTGGTCCCGACTGAACCTCTCTCTCGCACGATACGGGTCAGAACGAGCGCACAATAAACTCGTCACGTACGTGACTAGCATGCCCACGTAGTCAACTTGCCAGTTAGCTACCAGTTAGTTAATTGGTTAATCGACACGTGAAATAAACAAAATAAACCCAAACAATAATAATAAAAACTAGAACGAAAAGATCCCATCGCAAATAGTCTGGCACGCCCGGTGGGACCTGTGTCACCTTTCATCTCTTTGCCGAGATACTTGGGCTTCGAGGCCCTCCCAAAGGTTGCTGCTCATTGGTTGGTTTGTCTTTGCAGGCGAACGATGATGACAACTGGGCACAACTTTGGCCCTTCAATTATTGATGGTCATGCGCAAGGGTACCTGTCGGTGCCCACAGTGTTCGGCAACTTCCCTGCCGCCGTTGGCTTCCCCAACTTCTTGGGGTTAGCCTTCGTAGACATGCTAGAGGTGGAACCCTCGGAGCCTATCGAGAGAGCTACGAAGAACATGGAGCCTCTGAAGGCCCGATGCTGCCACGACTCGCTCAAGAGTCCAACCTTGGTCGCCAGCTGCCTGGTGCACCATGCTGTCTGTGGGGTCCGCCCCGATGTTGTCAACAGGAACTCCGGAGGACGTCAGCGTAAGAAAATCCGGAGGAGTACTGCTGTGGTTACCGGAACCCTCTCGCAATCCGGTAAATCTATGATGGTTGGTGGCATGCGCGTCTTCCAAAATGGATGCGACGCGTGGATAGTCCCGGATCGGGTTGTCCCTTCCATCCCCGTCCGCAACTCATATCAAGCCCTCGCTGGAAGGAGGGAAGAAAGAGAAGAAGCCGGCCATTACGGCAGAGAGAAGTTGGCCCCCTGGCCAAGGAAATTTAAACAGGTGTGGGTCCCCAAAAGGGTCCAACATGTTCATCAAGCTGCACCTGTCCGCCGCCACCTTGCTCATGACGGAGCGGAAGAAAGGAGAGAAAGGGGCCTAGCCCCGAAAGAAGAAGAAGTGGTTGCGGACCCTCCGCGCCATGAAAGTTTTCGGGCCTGTGCCCGCCAAGCCAACGTCCCTGCTGTGGGACGAAGATTCAAGTAACCCACCGACAGAGCTCGGCTAGCTTATACCCCTCATGCAGGAGGTCGACAACTCGACAACTGTCCCCCATGCTGCATCAAGAACGGGGTCAAGAAGAGATGACCAGCTTGGTCAAGAACTATTTTCGAGGGCTAGGCAACCCCTCGCTTGGGCAGCAGCGGTTGATGCAAGCAGCCGCTGCCAATGAAGACTACTGCCCATCAATGGCAGATGAAGAAGATGTAGGAGAAAAGATGATGGTGTCGTCGGTTGACGATAATGGTTATGGTGACGGCTTTGGGACCGAAGCCAATGAAGCCGCCCCTAGGCGGGAAGAAACAAGAAGAACTTATGTGTTCGAGAGGCTGACCTTCCCAGATCGTGCTAAGAGAAGGGTCCATCGATAGAGAAGAAGGATGCAGGTCTTCGCCTGCAACATGGCTGGCATATTCGGCCGATACAAGGGACTTCCTGAAGATCCCCGCGAGTTGGCTAAATTGGCCGCACGGCCAGGGCCGAATACTCGAAGAGCAGAAGCCGCAAGGCAGCTCCTGGCGACAACTAAAGGAAAACAACCCCGGGTCTACCACCAGTGGGATGATAAGGCTCCTGTCTTGACCGCCAATGTGGTAATGGCGGAAGAAGAAGACGACCTCCCCCTCAACATCCTGCCCGATGGTACGTCCGGGGAAGCAACGGAAGCTATCCCCAGCACTACGACTATGGACCCATCGGTCTTGATGCTACTTCAAAAATATCGGCAAGAGATAGACTTGCTGAAGAAGCAGCTGATGGAGAAAACTGAACAGTCATTAGCTTCCAAACCACCTGAAGTCCAGGGTGAATCATCTCGGGGAGCGGTTCGTTATGTCGACCCTCCGCCGCTCTACACCTTGCCACAGTCGTCCGAGCCGAGCATGGCGATGACTCAGCAGCGGCCACCACAGCCCCAGCCACTGATGCCATCGGTGCTCCCACAAGTGCACCAGACGCCCCTGCTGCTGCATCCTCCACAGGTGACCACTCTGATCACCCCGTACCTGCAGCCGGCACACTTCTATCCGGAGCCAGTTGACCCCGCGGTCATGAACCGGATGATGGTGGAAAGAATGATCGAGTTGAAGCTCGCAGAAAGAAGTGAAGGCGACTACGTCACATTTGATGCCTATCGGGTGCCCTACCCGCAACACCATGCTGCCAAGCGGCTTCCCCTAGGGGTCAACAAGCCACCCAAGTTTGACAAGTTCAATGGGAAAGGATCCCCAAAGGAACATGTTGCATATTACATGACCGTCATGGGTGACCTGGCCATTGATGAGTCATACTTGTTGAAGTTTTTCGGGTCCTCGCTGACGGGGCTCGCATTTGAATGGTACTCTAGCCTCCCGACCGGGTCAATCAGTGACTGGCCGGATATGCAGAGGAAGTTCAGAGAAAGATTCCATGTTACAGAGAGGGAGGTCACAGTGGCCGAACTCTACTCAACAAAGCAAAGGGCCGATGAGACAGCCCTCGATTATATCAAGAGGTGGAGGAACCTCGGAATGAGGTGCAAGCAGCCCCCACATCAGGAGGACGCTGTATAAATATGCAAACAGAACCTCAGGAGGGAGGTTCTGGAAAAGATGATCGGAATGGAAATACGGTCCTTTGACCGATTGAACAATGTCATGGCCGAGGTAGAAGCATTTCTGGCCAGACCTATCCCTACATCAGCTGCCAACACAACCCAGAAGGGCAAGGCAGTGGAGCGGCGCTCGTCGCCTAAAGAAGTGAACGCTCTTGACATCAAGGCGTTCGAACAACAGAAAGATGAAGGCAAGAAGGCAATCACCCCACAGCCTGTAGGAGCCCCAGACGGCAGAGAAGGTCCCTCGCTACGAGACAAGATGAAGAAAGCCTATTCATTTCCGAAGGACAAGACCCGGATTCTGTTCGACTGGGTAACGGAATATGGCATGGTCACCCTGCCAGAGCCAAAGAGGCCGGAGGACCTAAAGAGAAGAGACAGCCTAAGATTCAGCCCCTACCACCAGATGTTGGGGCATCCAATCGAAGACTGCTATGTTTTCAAGGACATCATCAAAGGAATGGTGAAGAAAAATGAAATCGAGTTGGGAGAGTACAAAGTGGACCCTCCTCAACCGCATGAAGCCCCTCGGAGGAGGGCAGCAGTCAACATGATCTCCCTATACCAGGCACTGCCCGAGGAGATCTCCGAAGCAAGTACGTGGAGCACTTATAAAACTCATTTCTTGGATCCCGTGAAGGAACAGCAGGGATGGCAGCAGATCCCTGCGAAGCACAAAAGGAAGAAAGCACCCCGCCCGAAAGTGGGGGCATATATCCATGGTGTTACACCCCGACCTGCTCCGCCGGTGGCAGCACCCGTGTGGATTACTCCACCTGCAACTATCAGGATACCTACACACAATCGGAGGAGACAAACTCCGCTACCAGTGGTCAAGGAAACCAACCCTGGGGTCCGCCGACTACAAAACCTCATTGAAGGGCTAGACGAGTACGTGCAGCCCGAATTGAAGCCTTTGCTGGTGCGGGACCATGTCCCATGGCAAGAACTGGAACAGCTCTCACTCGAGCGAAAGGAGGAAGCTGAAGCAGCATCCGATAAGGAGGGCCGTCTGTTCTGGGGGCAGGCGCCTATCGAAGCAAGGAAGAAGAAGAAACAAAAGAAGAAGAGAAGGGCCGCTAAAGTGCAGGTTGTTTCCTGCAATACTCTATCTGCACTCTTCAACCCACCCGGAGAAGAGGAAGAAGAGGAAATTTCCTTCACACCCCTTTTTGAGGGAGGCAGGGCTGAGACCGCAACTACTACACATGCAACCCGGTCAGGCCGGAAATGGGGGCGCCAGCCGCCACCCAACCACAACATCATATTCAGGAGAGAGCAGCCCTACAAAACACCTCCGCCGGAGATCAAGGGAGTCAGATCCCTCCTCTGCCAGGCCTATATAATAAAAGTGGGGGCAAGGGGGTCCCTTCATTTCTTGAATTCATAAAGATGTCAAAGGGGAAGCAGCCTTGTCAGGAGGCTAACCCTGCACCCGGGGATGTTCACCCGCAGTCAGCACAATATGGCGAAGATCCAAATACAGATGGAGCTTGCCCTGTAGCAGCTAATGAAGAGCGCCGAGGAGCCGGTACCAGCCAGAAGGGCGCTGGATCCGAGGCAGATGAAGCAGGTCCGTCAGGGCCCGCAACCCAAGACTTCCCCAAGCCCAGGTGGGCTGATGAGATGAAGCTCTCCAATGTCCGAGCTGGGAGCCGAATAATGAAGCTACTCAAGAAGCTCCCTGCTCGATTTATAATCTGGGAGATCCTTTCTTTGAGTGAAGAGACTCGATAGGTGATCATTACTGCTCTGTAGACGCCTGCTCATTTTGAGACATGTTTGGCTAAAGCAATGCCGGAGGTTAGCATGACCTTCACTCCAGAAGATATGCTGCTGCCTACCATCAGCCACAACAGGCCGCTGTATATGAAGGGGCACCTGAATGGAAGGGAACTGAATAGGATTCTGGTTGATCCCGGTGCAGCGGTCAACATCCTGCCTTATAGAATATACGAGAGGCACCACTTCAACGTGCATCTCGAGAAAGTCGGGGATATGCGTATCGCCAGCTTCAATCAAAAATGTGAAGTGTCGATGGGGGTGGTAGAGTTCACCCTTACCCTAGCGGATTTCACTACGACGGTGTAGTTCCATGTCATCGACTCCCGCACCTCGTACAAAGCACTGCTCGGCCGCCGATGGCTGCATGAGAACATGGTGGTGCCCTCCACGCTCCACCAATGTTTCAAATACAGTCTCCAAGGGAAGGAGGAGAGGATATTTGCTGACCTTCACCCGTTTGAGGTATTTGAATGTCACTTGGCGGACGCCAACCTATATGCGGGGCCTTCTCAGAAGACCTCTGAAGCTAAGACCCCAGCGGGGGCATCGAGAAGTGCATCCGGCGGCAATTGGTATCCACCACCGCCGCGCGGATATGTCAAGCCAAAGATTGTTGAGTCAGGTGCGATAGATTCAGAGGGGGGGGTGAATGAATCTCCCCTTTAAAAATATAGCCTAATTAAAAACTTAAAACTCAGTTATACGGAATTAAAAACAGTTGCAGCTATATTCTGAGAATACTTAGGATCATCTCGGCAAGACAACTCAATAGAATTAGCCCTCACTCGATCCTATGAAAACATCTAATACGCAGCAATTAAATGAATATATAAGAAAGTCAAACCACAAGGGACACCAGGATTTTTAGGTGGTTCGGTCCACAGACCTACGTCCACCCCTCACTCCAAACCAAAGTGAGGCTTCCACTAGCAACGCTAGACAAGCAGACTCAGTCTGCAACAGATACTGCCACACAGCTTGACCAGGGGAACAACCTCCCCTCTTCCTCCCAACCGGAGGGACACCCCAAGTGACTCCCAGCCACTTGGAAACCAGAGACACACAGTCTCTCTTCCTCCAGACCAGAGGGAATACCTGGACTTGCAACCCACAAGACCAGAATCGGAGGACCAATCCTCCCTTCCTCCAAACCGGAGGGAACCCACAAGTGACTCCCAACCACTTGCAACCTAGAGGTCTCGGACCTTCCTTCCTCCCAGCCAAAGGGAAACAACCAATGACACCCAATCAAAGGCAACCAGAGACGCAAGTCTCTCTTCCTCCAAATCGGAGGGAACCCGACCTCACACTAGAGGATCGGAAGAACAACTAGTGAATAGTTAAGAGGAAAAACAAAAACGCAGCAACAGAAAGCTGGAAAAATGAAATGCACAAAAGCTCTCGTAGGAGCAAACTGGGTTGGATCTGATCCAAGGTCCAGTGAAGACAGCAAGACTTCTCTTCTTCTTCACGAGCTCTCCATCTCTCTTTCTCTTTCTTTTTCTTCTTCTGTTCTCTCACACTTCTTCTTTCTTCTTCTGCTCACTACCTCTCTGCAGCTCTATCCTTCTATCTCGATCTCTCTTTTTCTTTTGTCTCTCATCCACTTCGTCAGTCTTCTTCAGTGGAAGAAGCCTTCCTTTTATAGCAGCCGCAAGCAGCTAGGGCGTGTGCTCTCTTCGATTCCCGCCCAAGCTTCAGACCACGTGGCGGCTTCTCAGCATCTTGGATCACGTGCCAGGTGACAACCTCAGATCACGTGCCACTCATTAACCTGAGTCATCTGCAGCCAGAGACAAAAGAATGTATCAAATTAGTTCAGCCTTTTAACATAGAGTGTATAGACTTTAGAGGCAGCAAATAAGCAAGTATATACAACGTGAGAATGTATAGACTTGAAAGCCTTCATGCGACCTCACTGTACAGACTTGCAGAATGATGCATTAATATAACAGAGGGAAATGTGTAGACTTCTGTGAAATGCATGAAGCAGTCTAATGTATAGACTTCTGTGAAATGCATGAAGCAATCTAATGTATAGACTTAGTTGTGCTGTGCAACCGATGTGCAGACATGGCATGCAACGATGCAACCATAATGTATAGACTTAAGTTGAAGCAACCAGAATGTACAGACTTAGAGTGAAGACAATGCAATGTTTAGACTTTGATGAACATATGCAATGTATGGACTTGGTGTGTGCAGGGCAGGCAATCAATGTATAGACTTCACAATGCACACCCATATCCATTGTATAGACTTACCCCTTGAAGATGTGAGCGAGACAATGTGTAGACTTGGCCCTTGAAGGATGTACAGACTTGAAGACTCGAAGCCCCATGATGTATAGACTTTGAACTCTGAACGACAAAGTAGGATGTACAGACTTTGAGAATCTTGAAGGCCAATGTACAGACTTGGAAAGCCTGAACCAATGTATAGACTTGAAATGCTTGAGGACCAGTGTACAGACTTGGAAACCCTGAACCAATGTACAGACTTGAAAGGCTTGAACACTGGGATGTGCAGACTTTGTGATGTATAGACTTTGAATGATGATGTACAGTGCACCGATGTATAGACTTGAAGAACCGATGCATGAACAGTGATGTATAGACTTCGATCTCAAGGAATGGTTGTACATACTTAGCGTGGAATGCCTGAAGCACAGTGCAATGTATTGACTTGCCACCGACCAATGTATAGACTTGAAAATGATTGTGAGAGCATGCAGTGTAGAGAGTGTACAGACTTACCACCGACCAATGTATAGACATTGCCAAACGATGCAAGCGACAATGCATGAGACCATCGGATGTACAGACTTGGGCTGTACAGACTTGGAAGGCATGTGCAGTCTTGAACTCTTGCAATAGAAGGCTGTACAGACTTGTTCGTGTATGGCGAGACAAGGCAGACGCTATACAGACTTGGTGAGACGATGCGTGAGATGCTGCCAGACTCTGTACAGACTTGGACGTAGGTAATGATTGTAATGTGTAGACTTAGTGTGTAGCAAAAGCAGCGAACGTGGGAATAGGTTGGAATGTATAGACTTACGTTCGATCAGCAATGTATAGACTTCAACTCAGCAAGCTACAGTGCAATGTCTACACTTAATGGTGCAAGCGATGTATAGACTTTGGAACGCTTGAAGCACAGACACGCTGCAATGTATAGACTTAGTGCTCTACCTGCTTCAGTGCTAATGTGTAGACTTGATCAATGCATCTTGAATGTTTAGACTTGAAGAGCTAGCCAACGAGTGTATAGACTTGCTGAACAGCAGCAGAATGTATAGACTTTGTGAGACGCAAAGGCTGTACAGACTTGACGAAATGCATGTGCTAGACAGTGTATAGACTAGACAATGCAAACGAGATCTTCAGACTTGCTATGAAGCAACCACAATGTACAGACTTGCTGATTGTGTTAAGACACAGCATGAGACGCTCAAAAGACTGCCCACTGTATAGACATTGCCTTAGACATGCAGACACTGTGAATGTATAGACTTCACTATGTGTAAGCTTGTGAAGGTGAATGCAATGTACAGACTCCAGACTATGAAGGCTTTGTGAATGTAAATGCATTGTACAGACTTCACGTTATGCTTGAGACACTAAGGAAGACAGATAATGTATGGACTTAGGCAATTGAAAGGCTTGTCAGTGTATGGACTTATGAGTGCAGCATAGACAGATGCAATGTGCAGACATGCGAATCTGGGGGGGTCGACCCATCTGGAAAGGGGGTCGACCCACTTTTGTCCAGACTATGCTGAAAGGTTCAGCATCACCCATTGTACAGACTAACATCAAGCAATCCAGATAAAATGCAATTATGAAATGCATCAACAATTATGAAATGCACCAATGCACACACCACACAGCCTCAGCCTGTTCGTTAGTTATGTAATTCAGATAAGATGTTCAATGAAACATACATATGCAACAAAAACAGATTTATATGCAGACTCAAACAGATGATGACTTATAGTGTTTGCTATCATCAAAATCACAGGGACACAACAATCTCCCCCTTTTTGATGATGGCAACACTATGAGTCAATATTACTTGATCAAATATTTAATCTCCCCCTTTTTGATGATGGCAACACTATGAGTCAGTATGACTTGATCAAATATTTAATCTCCCCCTTTTTGATGATGGCAACACTATGAGTCAGTATGACTTGATCAAATATTTCTCCCCCTTTGACTTCAGCAAAAAGACATTAATTGAAGAGGGAAGAATAAGACTGCATAAGATGAGTGAATTAAAAGCTCCCCCTTTAATGACAATTAGCTCCCCCTGAATAGAATAATGATCAGAAATATTTTGAAGGTTGAAACCAATTGAGATGAAGGGAGAATATCAACAAAAGCACATGGACACTCAAAAATGCTGACTAGATCTCTCCCTTTATGAAAAACACTCAGCATGACATGGAAGCTGATCCCCCTGATTAGATGGAGTGAAAGAAGTGATGAGCATCTATCAGCAAAGCACATGGGTATACAAGAGTTACCACAGTCTGTAATCACAGTGAATAAATGAGGAAGCAAGATTTTCATTAGCACACCAAATTCATAAATCTTTGTAAACGAATTTCAGATTCTTCAATTATAATAGATTATGAATGAGTTTAAACTTACCATCATGATTTAAGAGTGATGTATTTAAGGTTTATCAGGAAAATTCATTACTCATATCTGACACATCTTTTAATAAAGATGAACCATCAACTCATTTGTTATTCATGTTGAACCTCCTTCCAACTTCCTCATTTAAATTCAATGACTCCTATGGAAGTTACACAAGATACTATTGAGATTAAACAGAAATAAATGAGACTGAACTTGTCTTTAGATTCTCAGAATTTTCTATTGAACAGCACTCATTTTTCCTGAGCAAGTTTGGTTCAGTCAACACCTTTTTACATGAGGCACAACACTTATTAGGTGAAGTGACCCAGTTAGTCAGTGTGACAACCACATTGCCTCTGAAGGAGAACAGAGTTAGCAATGGAGTATCTTTTTACATGAGGAGATACCTTGATCAGAGGCCAGAATCCCCAGTTACTCAACACAACCATGCCATTGCTCTGCCAGATTTTTAAACATTTTGAAAAGAGAGTTAACTATGGCACTTCATGACATGAGCTTAATCCATTTCTTTGATAGAGAACCCAGTTTCTCTGTGACCACAGTCATTGCTCTTGCTTTAAATTTTTAAGTGTTTTCAGATTTTTCAAACAATGCTCAGTACACTGAAATGTTTAAGAACAATACTTCCTATATGTATCTTAACCAAAGAAAGCCATGTCGTTTAAAATTTCAGATTTCAGAAGGTTTTGCATGAAGTTCATGAGACAAATGGTTAAGATTTATTAAGTAGAATGAATCAGATATTTTCAAGTCCTTTACATCAAAACTTAAGAAATACATTAGACTGAAATCAATTTGATTTATCAAAACATTCTTAAGCTAGTATAATAGAATATTCTTCTTTTCAGAATGTGTCTGATTTATGTCTAGGGTGCACTGACTAAAATCTTTCCTCATTCAGATGAATCAATGGCATTGTCAAGAAATCAGTGGAGTCAACAAAGGATTTTTATCGAGAGAGTAGCAAAGAGCAATCATGATTAGACAAGAATTTAACATTAGAATAGTTCAGTTTAGAAAACACTAGCTGAGTCTGGAGTACAGACAGAATAGCTACATAAGTGTAGACAGTAGGGAATTCAAGTGAACTAATCATTTGCCAAGAATGGATCAGATTGCTAGACAGAGGGAGTTCAAGAGGTGAAGTGATGAAACATGAATGCTCCCCCTATCTAGATGCAATGAGTCATTTCTTTTTAGATTTTTTTTTAATGCAAGGAGATGCAATGCAACTAACTACATGTATGCATACAACAAATGAGATTATCATGATATGCAAACATTAGTCAAACTCCCCCTTACAGAGTGCATGATATGCAATTAAAGCACTGAAACACAATTTTAAAATTTATGCTCATTCAGAGATAAACTACAATCATTTCCATGAGCATTTCAGATTTATCAATTAGATTCAGTTAGACCATGCATAAAAGAATTATCATGATATGCAGTGCATTCAGATCACACAAATTCAGAATACAGAGTTTTTAGAATTTACCTGAATAGGGCTTTATCATCTTGGGTGCCTTGGTTTAATTTACCCCTCTTTATTCCTCAGTCCAAGGCACACCTGCAAAGTATTTGATCATCTTGATCCTACAGGGACCCAAGCAGCTTTGGGTCCTGCGTTAGCCCTGACAGGTGTTCTAAGCAAATTCATAGCAACATGGTCACCATGATCCATCAGATTGCAATTGTCCATAGAGTGACCAAACTTCCCACAATATCTACATGAAGTGACTGGTTTCTGATTTTTATGATGCCTAGTAACAGCAGCATGAGGTTTATAAACATGATCATAAGATTTTTTGTTATATGCATGAACAATTTGGTTCTTATTCCTAACCAGCCAACATTCAGCAGATCTATGGCCTTGCTTCCCACAGTTATAGCATGAAAGTCTTGCAAATGGTTTTGCAGGGAATTTGACTACATGGGGGTTAACAACCTTCTTCTGAACATGCCAACAGTCCTTGACTGTATGGCCATTTTTCCCACAGTGATAGCAAGCAAAAGAATTTCTTCTATGAAAACCTGACCAGCATTCAGTGGCCTTGTGACCAATCTTGTTGCAGTTAAGACAAGTGATGTGCTGGTTCATTGAAGCAAATTTGTTCTTATTAAAACCACGTGGGCTTACAGGGTATTTAGCATGATATGGATGAGATGTTTTCTTACCACTTGCAAACCAGCATTGTGTAATTGTGTGTCCTAATTTACCACAGTGAAAACATTCAATTTTCTTTTTATGAGATGAAGGATTTTTATCATAAAATTTCCTAGCATTCATATCATCCTTCTCCATCAATTTACACTCATGCATCAGATATCCAAATTTGTGACAGTAGTGACAGATCATCTTCTTTCTAGATGCATGTGAGTGTGTGTGAGGACTGTGATCACCATGCACTGATGAATCCTTTTTGTTTATTTTCTATTTTTCTGTCTTTTTCTGATTTTTGTTCTATTTTTCTATTTTCTTAGCCTTGTCCTGAGGTGGAGATGAAATAGAAGGCTTTTCTTGTTCAGAACATTTAACAAAAATAGTTTTCTGTTTGTTTCCATCAACCTTCTTTATACCAACATGAGTGTCTTTGTCCTTCTTCTGTAGATTTTCATTCTTTTTCAACTCTTGAGTTTGTTTTACAGTTTTGGGGCTGACAGTGGACTTTTGTGCAGTGAATTGAAAAATAGAAGGAGCAGAGGTTGTGTTCTGATTAGAAGCTTTGACAAACACAGTAGAAGTTTTATTCCCATTACTCCTTTTGTTTGTCGGACTGTAACCCAGTCCCTCTCTCTGAAAGCTAACATTATTTCCAAGAAGCTTATTCAGATTGTCCTTTCCTTTGACAAATTTTGACAAGGAGTTTTTAAAATCTTGAATTTCATAATTTAAGCCAAAAATATTAGCTTCATATTTGGACAAATCTGTTTCACAGGAAATGACCTGTTGATGCAAGGCATCATTCAGACTTTTGAGTTTTTCAACTTCCTATCTTAATTTAATTTCATTGTCAGCTTCAGATAGAGACTTATAAAGATCATCAACTTCTTGTTGAAGGGATGTGATTGTTAACTCATATTTAGCTATCTTTTGTTCACAGCAGGTGACATTCCCACTCAACATTAGGTTGATGTTTTTCAGATTTGTAATTTCATGTTCAGCATTCAGCAACTCACTGGAGCTCACCAGGCTTACACTCTTTCCTTTTTCTAAAGTGATTAGCCTCTCAGACATTGCTGAGTTTAGGTGATTCAACTTATTAATTTCCTCTTTCAGTTTACTGTTCTGCTCTAGGAGTTCATCATCAAGCACCCATTCATCTGAATAAAATTTACATTCATAAAACTTTTCTTGTTGTTTTTCAGATTGAAGTTTGTCAAGATTTCTCTGAATCTCTGAATGTGTTACTCTATCAGCCTCTAATTTTTCAGAAATCAATCTATTTTCTTTTTCAAGATTTATTGATTTGTGTTCAAATTCCTTGAGCTGATTTTTGAGTATTACATTTTCAGACTTCATGTTTTCCAATTCAGAGTTGACAAGCTCTAAGTTTCTCACCAGTTCTTCATTTTGAATAACATCATCGTTATGAGCCTGATCATCATCAATTAAATTATGCCTCTCCTTTAGTTCAGCAATTTCGCAAACAAGCTCTTGATTCTCCTTTTTGTGTGAATCAATTTGTTTCATAAGAGTTTATTTTTCAGATTTCAAATGATCTAAATCTGAACTAATAGAATCAAAATCTGTTAACTGTCTTCTAAATATGTCATTTTCAATTTTCAGAATTTCAGGGCTTTCACCTCGAGATTTAGCATCCTCATGTTTCTTTAGCTTCTTTATCAGTTTTTTATTCTTCTTTTTTAGTCTTTCATAGGATTCTAACAGATTGGCATAGGCATCTTCCCAGTCGTCTAAAGTGTAACTAGAGAAAGGATTGGTTACCTCTTCAGCATCTTCGGATTCATCTTGATCACTGCCATGGTCGCTCTTGTCAGCCATCAGGCAGCTGTCCTCATATCTCCTCTGAGTTAGCTTCAGCTTTTCCAGAATGTCCTTAGCGGACCTGCAGTCATAAAAACAAGAATGTAGAGCCTTGTCAGTAGCTTCTTTCATTAATTTCAAAACTTTCTGATTCTCTCCATTTCTTGACCTGTGACTGTTAGTCCATTTGGACTCTTTCTTTGGCAGTCTGTGAGGCACATGTGAGATTAACTTCCACAGATCCGGATCCATCAAATTCACATAGTTATGTAGACTGCTAACCCATGAGTTAAAATTAGACCCATTGAAAACCGGTGGAGAAACCATTGATTAAATCGGCAAGCAGATTAATGCAGCAGAGAGAAAATTCAGAAATGCACCAAAGACAACAGGATCCTCTGTAGATCGTTGGATCTGAACAGTCAGAGAACCTGCTCTGATACCAATTGTTGAGTCAGGTGCGATAGATTCAGAGGGGGGGTGAATGAATCTCCCCTTTAAAAATATAGCCTAATTAAAAACTTAAATCTCAGTTATGCGGAATTAAAAACAGTTGCAGCTATATTCTGAGAATACATAGGATCATCTCGGCAAGACAACTCAATAGAATTAACCCTCACTCGATCCTATGCAAACATCTAATACGCAACAATTAAATGAACATATAAGAAAGTCAAACCACAAGGGACACCAGGATTTTTAGGTGGTTCGGTCCACAGACCTACGTCCACCCCTCACTCCAAACCGAAGTGAGGCTTCCACTAGCAACGCTAGACAAGCAGACTCAGTCTGCAACAGATGCTGCCAACAGCTTGACCAGGGGAACAAGCTCCCCACTTCCTCCCAACTGGAGGGACACCCCAAGTGACTCCCAGCCACTTGGAAACCAGAGACACACAATCTCTCTTCCTCCAGACCAGGAGGGAATACCTGGACTTGCAACCCACAAGACCAGAACCGGAGGACCAATCCTCCCTTCCTCCAAACCGGAGGGAACCCACAAGTGACTCCCAGCCACTTGCAACCTAGAGGTCTCGGACCTCCCTTCCTCCCAGCCGGAGGGAAACAACCAATGACACCCAGTCAAAGGCAACCAGAGACGCAAGTCTCTCTTCCTCCAAACCGGAGGGAACCCGACCTCACACTAGAGGATCGGAAGAACAACTAGTGAATAGTTAAAAGGAAAAACAAAAACACAGCAAGAGAAAGCTGGAAAAATGAAATGCACAAAAGCTCTCGCAAGAGCAAACTGGGTTGGATCTGATCCAAGGTTCAGTGAAGACAGCAAGACTTCTCTTCTTCTTCACGAGCTCTCCATCTCTCTTTCTCTTTCTTTTTCTTCTTCTGTTCTCTCACACTTCCTCTTTCTTCTTCTGCTCACTGCCTCTCTGCAGCTCTATCCTTCTATCTCGATCTCTCTTTTTCTTCTATCTCTCATCCACTTCGTCAGTCTTCTTCAGTGGAAGAATCCTTCCTTTTATAGCAGCCGCAAGCAGCTAGGGCGTGTGCTCTCTTCGATTCCCGCCCAAGCTTCAGACCACGTGGCGGCTTCTCAGCATCTTGGATCACGTGCCAGGTGACAACCTCAGATCACGTGCCACTCATTAACCTGAGTCATCTGCAGCCAGAGACAAAAGAATGTATCGAATTAGTTCAGCCTTTTAACATAGAGTGTATAGACTTTAGAGGCAGCAAATAAGCAAGTATATACAACGTGAGAATGTATAGACTTGAAAGCCTTCATGCGACCTCACTGTACAGACTTGCAGAATGATGCATTAATATAACAGAGGGAAATGTGTAGACTTCTGTGAAATGCATGAAGCAATCTAATGTATAGACTTCTGTGAAATGCATGAAGCAATCTAATGTATAGACTTAGTTGTGCTATGCAACCGATGTGCAGACATGGCGTGCAACGATGCAATCATAATGTATAGACTTAAGTTGAAGCAACCAGAATGTACAGACTTAGAGTGAAGACAATGCAATGTTTAGACGTTGATGAACATATGCAATGTATGGACTTGGTGTGTGCAGGGCAGGCAATCAATGTATAGACTTCACGATGCACACCCATATCCATTGTATAGACTTACCCCTTGAAGATGTGAGCGAGACAATGTGTAGACTTGGCCCTTGAAGGATGTACAGACTTGAAGACTCGAAGCCCCACGATGTATAGACTTTGAACTCTGAACGACAAAGTAGGTTGTACAGACTTTGAGAATCTTGAAGGCCAATGTACAGACTTGGAAAGCCTGAACCAATGTATAGACTTGAAACGCTTGAGGACCAGTGTACAGACTTGGAAACCCTGAACTAATGTACAGACTTGAAAGGCTTGAACACTGGGATGTGCAGACTTTGCGATGTATAGACTTTGAATGATGATGTACAGTGCACCGATGTATAGACTTGAA
Source organism: Amorphophallus konjac (assembly GCA_022559845.1). Taxonomy (NCBI): domain Eukaryota; kingdom Viridiplantae; phylum Streptophyta; class Magnoliopsida; order Alismatales; family Araceae; genus Amorphophallus; species Amorphophallus konjac. The sequence goes on from CM040129.1 coordinate 22,571,967, forward strand.
GAACCGATACATGAACAGTGATGTATAGACTTCGATCTCAAGGAATGGTTGTACATACTTAGCGTGGAATGCCTGAAGCACAGTGCAATGTATTGACTTGCCACCGACCAATGTATAGACTTGAAAATGATTGTGAGAGCATGCAGTGTAGAGAGTGTACAGACTTACCACCGACCAATGTATAGACATTGCCAAACGATGCAAGCGACAATGCATGAGACCATCGGATGTACAGACTTGGGCTGTACAGACTTGGAAGGCATGTGCAGTCTTGAACTCTTGCAATAGAAGGCTGTACAGACTTGGTCGTGTATGGCGAGACAAGGCAGACGCCGTACAGACTTGGTGAGACGATGCGTGAGACGCTGCCAGACTCTGTACAGACTTGGACGTAGGTAATGATTGTAATGTGTAGATTTAGTGTGTAGCAAAAGCAGCGAACGTAGAAATAGGTTGGAATGTATAGACTTACGTTCGATCAGCAATGTATAGACTTCAACTCAGCAAGCTACAGTGCAATGTCTACACTTAATGGTGCAAGCGATGTATAGACTTTGGAACGCTTGAAGCACAGACACGCTGCAATGTATAGACTTAGTGCTCTACATGCTACAGTGCTAATGTGTAGACTTGATCAATGCATCTTGAATGTTTAGACTTGAAGAGCTAGCCAACGAGTGTATAGACTTGCTGAACAGCAGCAGAATGTATAGACTTTGTGAGACGCAAAGGCTGTACAGACTTGAGGAAATGCATGTGCTAGATAGTGTATAGACTAGACAATGCAAACGAGATCTTCAGACTTGCTATGAAGCAACCACAATGTACAGACTTGCTGATTGTGTTAAGACACAGCATGAGACGCTCAAAAGACTGCCCACTGTATAGACATTGCCTTAGACATGCAGCCACTGTGAATGTATAGACTTCACTATGTGTAAGCTTGTGAAGGCGAATGCAATGTACAGACTCTAGACTGTGAAGGCTTTATGAATGTAAATGCATTGTACAGACTTCACGTTATGCTTGAGACACTAAGGAAGTCAAACAATGTATGGACTTAGGCAATTGAAAGGCTTGCCAGTGTATGGACTTATGAGTGTAGCACAGACAGATGCAATGTGCAGACATGCGAATCTGGGGGGGTCGACCCATCTGGAAAGGGGGTCGACCCACTTCTGTCCAGACTATGCTGAAATGTTCAGCATCACCCATTGTACAGACTAACATCAAGCAATCCAGATAAAATGCAATTATGAAATGCATCAACAATTATGAAATGCACCAATGCACACACCATACAGCCTCAGCCTGTTCGTTGGTTATGTAATTCAGATAAGATGTTCAATGAAACATACATATGCAACAAAAATAGATTTATATGCAGACTCAAACAGATGATGACTTATAGTGTTTGCTATCATCAAAATCACAGGGACACAACAAAGATGGTCTCCCATATCACACCATCCGAGGACGTGGGCAGAATAGCACCTCCAGTATTATACGCTGAAGCTAATGAAGTGCGGGTCGGTCAGAAGCATAACTACATTAGAGTCCCAGACGGCCTCACCAAGCCAACTCCCGGCCTTGATAACCCCACTGTCGAGCCTTTCAAAACTTGGGAGGTGACACAGGAAGATGGACCCAACAGCTTGTTCTATACGGCTGAAGAGCACCCTACTCGGGAAGACACAGACTGCAGCCTCCCCGAAGACATATGCAACCCGTCGGTCCCCATCAAGGGTCTGGCATTCACAACTAATCGGATGGCCAGGATGTTTCAGAAGCAGCACATCCCCTCCGATCAGTCTGAAAAGCGCAAGGAAGCTTTCCAGAAAATGTGGTATCCCGCAAATCTGGATAAGGAAATGAGAATGAGACGCGTCTCTCAGCACCCGGGGTTGGGCTTCACCCTGGAAGAAAATTATCACAGTGGCCGATATGAGGTGGACACCCTCTCCGCCTTCTACCCTATTGAAGACAGCCCGCTGGGGGCAACCTTTGATGAATACCCAGCGGAAGCTGAACATGCTGACTCGGGCTAGCCCGGAAATCAAGAAGCGGAGACCGTGATTCCTTGTCGATGTTGGGAGCAGGTCTATCCCGAAGAGGCGGTCATGCAAGCCGAATTCGATACGGCTAGCAGCAGCGAAGCCGAAGGTGTTGAAGAAGTAGGGATCTCTCCCTCCTGTGGAGTCCTACCAACAATGACCTCCGCACCCCTTGTGCAAATCGGGGAAGCCTCGGCCAGCCCCGACCAGGAGGTGTGTACTGCTGACAATAGGACTGCCACTCCTATTGAAAATGCAACTGCCCCAGAAGGTGAGATCTCCTCACCTTTGCCACGAGACTGGGTTGATGTTCCAGCCCAACAACAAGCGGCCACTAGTCGGTCACGACTGCAACCCCATCTGCAAGGACTGAAGCTGCTCTCTTACCCTGGGAGACTGCAATGGCAGCAGATTTGCTGAAAGAGCAATACGCGCGGCCACTATCAAATGAAACAGAGGACTTCCGAGAAGCTCTGATGGTGTCATATGAGGAATCCGAAGTACTCGACCCTCAAGATGGTATTCCAGACTTCGTTGACCTTCAACCGGCACCTCCGGAGATAGAAGACGGAGGCCAAGCCACAGTCGACGAACTGATAGAAATCAACTTGGGAAGTGATGAGGACCCTAGGCCTACCTTCCTCAGTGCCCAACTATCCCCAGAAGAACGGGGGCTGTACATCCAGCGGCTCCAAGAATATCAGGATTGCTTCGCCTGGACTTACAAAGAGATGCCAGGTCTGAATCATGCAGTTTCACAGCATGAGTTGGCAATCAGCCCTGAAGCCGAGCCGGTTAAGCAACCGCCGCGCCGCATGAGGCCAGAACTCATCATGCAAATTTGTGATGAAGTCGACAAGCTTATTGACGTGGGATTTGTCGAAGAAAACCAATACACCACGTGGCTGGCGAATATCATCCCCGTGAAAAAGAAAAATGGACAGATCGGATATGTGTTGACTTCTGAGATCTAAATAAAGCCTTCCCCAAGGATGACTTTCCAGTGCCAATAACGGAAGTCATGATTGATGCCACAACCGGTCATGAGGCCCTGTCATTCATGGACGGGTCATCCGGCTACAACCAGATTTGGATCGCGGAGCATGACCAGGTTCATACTGCCTTCCGAACCCCTAAAGGCATCTATCACTATAAGAGGATGCCGTTCGGACTAAAGAATGCTGGCGCAACTTATCAGCGTGAAATGACCAGAATCTTCGATGAGTTGCTCTACCACAAGGTCGAGTGCTACATAGATGATCTGGATGTTAAGACGAGAAGAAAACAAGACCATCTGCAGGACCTCCGGATTATCTTTCAGAGGCTGAGGCAGCATGAGCTGAAGATGAACCCTATGAAATGTGCGTTCGGAGTGTCGAGCGGAAAGTTCTTGGGCTTCATTGTCCGATATCAGGGAATCGAGATAGACCCCGCAAAGATCAAAGCAAGTCAGGAGCTACCTGCACCAAGAAATCTCTCCGAGCTGAGATCACTACAGGGCCGCTTGGCTTATATCCGGCGGTTCATTTCCAATTTGTCAAGGCGATGCCAGCCTTTCCACAAAGTAATGATGAAGGATGTTCCCTTTTATTGGGATGAAGATTGCCAGACAGCCTTTGACAAGCTGAAAGACTATCTGAAGACTCCTCCAGTGTTGGGCGCACCAGTGAACGGACGGCCGTTGATATTGTATATAGCAGCCACACACAATTCCCTTGGGGCAATACGGGCCCAGAATAATGAAGAAGGGAAAGAACAAGCCCTCTACTACCTCAGTCGGAGACTAGTCAGAACTTTGGAGAAATATACTTATATTGAGAAGATCTGTCTAGCACTGGTCTTCGCAGTTAAGAAGCTTCGACACTACATGTTGTCGCATGAAATCAGCTTGGTATCCAAAGAGCACCCGCTGAAATATATCATGTCCCAGCCGGCACTCAAAGGTCGCTTGGGCAAATGGGCAGTAATCCTTATGGATTTTGATATCTCCTATGTGCCGCGAAAGGCTGTCAAAGGTCAAGCCATCGCGGACTTCTTCGCTGAGCACCCAGTACCTGGGGACTGCCCGCTGGAACCGGAGCTTCCTGAAGATGAAACCCTGGAAGCCGCTCAGGTGTGGCCCTCCTTATGGCAGCTATATTTTGATGACGCTTCCAGAATTGACACCTCTGCCACTGGATCAGCCAGGGTCAGGGTAGGAGCAGGCATAGTCCTGAAATCTCCAGAAGGGAAAGTGGTGCACACATCTTGCTCGATAAACAAGCATTGCACAAATAATGAAGCAGAGTATGAAGTCCTGATAATCGGGTTGCAAATTGCTCTATCCATGGGAATTCAGATGTTGGAGGCATTCGGAGCCTCCATGCTAGTTATAAAACAGCTGGAAGGAGAGTTCGATGTGCAAAAGCAAGAGCTCCTCCCCTACCATCAGCTGGCAACCCGCCTGATGTCAAGATTCTACTTCATCAGCATCAAGCATATCAACCGAGGCCAGAATGCTCAGGTAGATGCCCTCGCTAAGCTAGCCAATTCTTTGGCGGTCCCGCCAGACACGAGCCTGAATATAACGGTGATCAACCGCCGACAAGTCCCCAGTGTAACAGAGGTCTTAGCCGACGAACAAGAGATTGAGGTGGTAGCCGTCGAAGAGGTTCAGTAGCCCAATTGGCGAGAACATCTCCTGCGGTGGTTCCAACACCAGCAGCTCCTAAAAGAATAAGAACAGAGAATGAAACTCCTGAGAGACAAAGACTCTTACGAGATGAGGAATGGAACCTTGTTCTGAATAATGGCAGATGCCCGAAGAAAAGTCCTACTTCGTTGCTTGTCTTCAGCAGAAGCGGGACAGGTGATGCAAGAAATCCATGCGGGATCAGCTGGAGCGCATCAGGCTGGCCCAAAGATGAAAATTGAGATAAAGAAATTGGGTTACTATTGGCCCACTATATTTGATGACTGCTGCAAGTTCGCCAGGGCTTGTCAAAAGTGTCAAGAACACGCCAATGTGTCAAGAAGGCCTCCAGTGCCACTACATCCTACCTTACCAAGCTGGCCGTTTGCTCAATGGGGCACGGACGTGGTAGGGCCACTACCAGCATCTTCATCAGGGTGCAAATACATCTTAGCAGCTACAGATTACTTCTCCAGATGGGCAGAAGTAGTTGTGTTAAGAGATGTGACGGGAGAACTTGTTGCAAGATTCTTCCGGCAGAACATAATATTCCGATTCGAGATTCCCAGCCGAATTATCTCAGACAATGGCAGCCATTTCAGAAATCAGAAGGTTTACCGGCTAGCCGACAAATACAAGATTGACTGGAGGATATCGTCCCCCTACAACCCTCAAGCCAATGGACTTGCAGAAGCCTTCAACAAGACACTATGCACGTTGCTGGCAAAGACTGTCAAGTCTAATAAAAAGGACTGGGAAGAAAGGATATACGAGGCGCTCTAGGCCTATCGTATTATCTATAAAACCCCAACCGGCTGTTCGCCATTCTCTCTCGTGTATGGGTCAGAGGCTGTGGTGCCAATTGAATTAGAAGTTCCTTCGCTGCGAGTCGCCATCCAGCATGGACTAGTCAGCGGTGAACAAACCAATGCAGAAATAAGATTGGAAGAGCTCACCGAGCTCGAAGGAAAGCGCCTCCGGGCGCAACAAAACATCCAACTCTACCAAGCTCGCATGGCCCGTGCTTTCAATAAGCTGGTCAAAGGTCGAGAATTCAAGAAAGGAGACCTGGTGATGGTCAAGAGAAGAGAAGTGATGGCCGCCAATCCCAAAGGGAAGTTGGTCGAAAACTGGGTCGGACCATACATCATCCACCGAGTATATGAGGGAGGAGCTTACATCCTGGTGGACCACAAAGGAGTCATCCAGTTCTCCCCACTCAATGGAAAGCATATGAAGCAGTATCATACGGCACAACCAACATTCCCCGAGTGATTGGAATACCTTTCCTTGGTCTAGTGGCACTCCGCCCTAACCAAGCTAACCTTCACCTTGATCTAGTGGTACTCCGCCCTGATCGAGCTACCTTCACTTTGGTTTAGTGGCACTCCGCCCTGACCAAGCTACCCACCTTGGTCTAGTGGCACTCCGCCCTAACCAAGCAACCCTAACCTTGGTCTAGTGGCATTCCGCCCTAACCAAGCTACCTTCACCTTGGTCTAGTGGCACTCCGCCCTGACCGAGCTACCTTCACATTGGTCTAATGGCACTTCGCCCTAATCGAGCTACCCTCACCTTGGTCTAGTGGCATTCCGCCCTAACCGAGCTACCCTCACCTTGGTTCAGTGGCATTCCGCCGTAACCGAGCTACCCTCACCTTGGTTCAGTGGCGCTCCGCCCTAACCGAGCTACCCGCACCTTGGTCCAGTGATGGTCGGCCCCGACCAGACTCACATAATATATACATCTTTGCCTTTGCGGGCCTTACGCCCGAATCGGCACGAATCCATCCTTTGTGTTAGCATTGTCACCTTGCTGACGAATAAACCCATTTTCTCGGCGCAAGACTTCGTGTCCTAGCCGACCTTTGTACAACGTTGCCATTGCGGGCCTTACGCTCGAATCGGCACAAATCTATCCCTTACGTCAACATTGCCTTCGTGCTAACGAGTAAACCCTCTTTCTCGGCGCAAGACTTCGTGTCCTAGCCGACTCTCTCAACGTCATTCTGTTACATGAGCAAAAAGAAAAGATAAAATGGGGTTAAAAATAGAGATACCCCGCCGATCTTGTTCCTAAATTGGGACAAGGGCAAAAACGGCTATAACCCGACTGCGGTGAAAACCCGAAAGGGCGCTGCAGGCAAAATTGGGTACCCCACGATGTGAAAACCCGAAAGGGCGTGTGAGAAAAAGTAAGAGGGGGCTGGCTTCGGTGAAAACCCGAAAGGGCGCTCGGGTCAGTAAAGTGGTAATCTAAAAAGTTCCTCTTTATTCTCCTCCTAATGAGACTCCCAAAGGACAATCATCAAGAGTCCCATCGGAGATCTCCTAACAAACCTATGTTCGACCCTCGTCATCATCGACGAGATCGGTCAATCTCTACCCTTAACTTAGACCTTTCGTCCCTGTTAATGAACCTATCCTTGCTTCGACATGTGACCCATGCCGATGAATAAACCTATGTTCGACCCTCGTCATCATCGACGAGATCGGTCGATCTCTACCCTTAACTTAGACCTTTCGTCCCTGTTAATGAATCTATCCTTGCCTCGACATGTGACCCATGCCGATGAACAAACCTATGTTCAACCCTCGTCATCATCGGCGATGTGAGCGACGTCACGCGGTTCGGGGAGCGGAGAAGACGCGGAGCGCGCGGGCTCCTCTTTTGTTTGCTGCAACACAGAGATAAGAGAAAAGAGAAGGGGCCACCACGGGAGATTGCTCCGGCGGGGCGAGCGGGACAAATGTAATATAGCAAGGTATGGGGGTTAAACGGCCATAGCGGGAAGTGACTCGCCGCGGCCTCGGGGGGACGGGAATGGTGCAGAAATTAAATAGCAAGAATTGAAACGGCCATTGGGGAAGTGACTCGCCGCGGCCTCGAGAATATGAGCAGATAAGAATATAACAGAATATAAGGAGAATATAAAGAGCGGGAATTTAAACGGCCATTGGGGAAGTGACTCTCCGCGGCCTCGAGAATATGAATAGATAAGAATATAACAGAATATAAAGAGAATATAAGAGCGAGAATTTAAACGGCCATTGGGGAAGTGACTCGCCGCGGCCTCGAGAACATGAATAGATAAGAATATAACATATAAGAACGGGAATTTAAATGGACATTGGGGAAGTGACTCGCCGCGGCCTCGAGAATATGAGCAGAATATAACAGAATATGAAGAGAATACAAGAACGGGAATTTAAACGGCCATTGGGGAAGTGACTCGCCGCGGCCTCGAGAACAAGATGTGATCGCCAGGGGCCAAAAGACCCCAAAATAAAGAAAGTGATCGCGCCTACCTCAAGAGCGGGATATGGCGGGTTGCTTCTTCCTCCCCCTTCGGCCGGCCGACGGAGAGGGCTTTCCTTGGTTACCCTTGTAAAACAGTAGACAATAAACGAACAGAATTAGAAAATGGCAGTGTAGTAACAATTCCTTGCGATAAAAGTAACGAGATCGTGACCTGACACACACCTGGTTCGTGTGGTTTTAAACCCCTCTCGGACTCGAGTAGGAGGAAAATGTGATGATGAATGCAAGTATGCAAGAGACGGCGCCCTTATGTAGGGAGATAGAGGATGCAGTATGATGAATGTAAAGAACTATGGAGAAAAGGGCGAAGAAAATGCTTATTGGATGAGCCGAGGGTGAGATCCGGCGGAGCTTCTGGCAACGTAGGGACGACGTGGAAGCGCGGTGGATGAAGACGACCTTCCTCTCGCGAGCGTGGGCACCCGAGAAGCCGGTAGAACCTCCACCTACAAAAGACCCCACGGGTTAGAAATGACTCCGGTAGCCTCTGGGCTCTGGCAGCCTATCGGATCTCTTAGAAGCTCCCCCAGAACTGAGGGGGTGGGCCTCAATTTATAGGGCTCTGGAGGATGGAGGCGTCCAGGACCCTGGACACCTCCATCAGGGCCGAACTAATATTTTATTCTATTTTTATTTATTTTTTTCAAAATTTTTTTGAGGAGGCGTCCAGGGCCCCGGACGCCTCCAACAGGTCCACCGAACCCCACCGACTGCCGCACGCGGTTTGGCACAACGCGTGGTTTCGTGAGCGGCGCCTCGTGATTTTGAAATGGGCGCGTCCAGCTGCCTAGATGTCTCCACAATTTGGATTTTTTCACATGCGACAAACCGTCGTTCGGTGAGCAGCGCCCGTGAGGGAGTTGATGGAGGCGTCCGGGGCCTGGACGCCTCCAAGAAAATATTTTTTATTATTTTTGTTTTGTTTTTTATGCCAAGCTGGCATTTTATATTTTTTATTTTTGTTTTTATGGAGGCGTCCAGGGGCTTGGACGCCTCCATTAATATATTATTTTTATTTGGCTTTTGGTTTATTTGAAAATAAATTAAAAGAATGGGGGCGTCCATGGGCCTGGACGCCCCCAAAAAGACCCACCCGGATCCTCGGATAAGGTGTTGGAGGCCGCCCGGCAGACACCCTTCTTGGTTCCGGAACCTCCTGATGCGTCTGACTGGTGTTGATGCCGTCCGAATGCCGTGACGAGACGATTCCGGATGTCGAAAAGGGCGGAAGAAGACTCAAGAAAAGAAAGCACTCAAGTGATTCGAAACGCGTAAGCCGTCGCGGGGCGTTGTATAGTGATATGAGACTTTCTCAGGAGACGTCAGGAATAGCGTGTCTACAGCTGCCCCGCCTTGGCGTCTGCTTTGCAAGGGAGTGACGCGTAATGCAATGGAGCGGGAGTGGACTGATAAGTTGATGCCAATGTGTGATGAGACACGCTTTTGACGTTACTGTTTGGAATCTGTCCTGAAGTTTCAATGAGGCGACCTTGAAGGAGGTCTTTTCAAATTTTGACGATTTGCTTGGACGGAGATCAAATAAGGGAGGGTGAGATGTGCGCTCAGGCACGAAACAAAAAGAGACCAACTTCTCGGTGTGGAAGTACCTGGGTCATAAATCCGCAGGTTTCACCTTTGGTGAGCGGTTACCAGCCGATGTGGAAGTGCTGCGGCCAAGGTGGGTCAAACAAGGTAAAAAGTAAAGAAATATCTGAGAGTCTGTCCAAACAAGGGTCTCCTTTGGAAGAGCAACGTAGGGCCGTTTCAAGGAAACTCAGTATTTCATTCGGAGTGGAATATCTCATATTTGTAAGAATTGAAGCACAGCGGCTTTCGCAATCAAATCACTTGAATGATCTTCCGCGATAAATCAAAGTCCTATATGAATGCATGCTGGGTTAAAATAAAAATTTAAAACAAACTAAAATAGAAAATAGCCAAGGATAATATTGTCAACTTGTTAAGAACGGGTCAGGATACCGATCCGGTGAGCCGATACTGGGCTAGGGCCCGTTTATCCGTGCACCAACTCATTGAATGGAACCGTCGTCCCCATGCTACCACAAATTAACGGCCTATCCGTACAATCCAAATTCTTCCGGGATCATCACTGTTTTTGTTGAAGGGGAACTCAAATCCCAGATTCGTTCGGGCCGCAAGGTCCTTGACATGTTCTAGTAGCGTAGGTATCATATACTACGATGCATGACATGGTGGGACCAACCATTGAAAGGTGGGACAGGAGATAGGACAAAGACGTCCGTTAGTAAAACCTGCATAGGCCAGCATGGATTAATAACATCAGAAAGTAACAGAATCGCACCACAATGGAAAGGAGATCTAGCCAAAATCTTGACATTGACCGCTGATGTGACATGTTCCGTCTTGTAGCGCCCTACCCTTCCTATAAGAACTCCTCTTAGGCTAGTTCATTCAAAAGCATCAAGGTGGATTTTGGAAGCTCAGGAGAGGAAAGAGAGGAGAATCTAGAGATTTCAGGATGGAAGGAGAGTCTTCCCGCGTTATGAAGAGGAGCAGGCCTAGCAGCGAGATCAGGCGACTCTCCGACCTCGAGGGTCATCTGAGTGGGACGATCATGTCGCATATGGTAAGCTGATTCTTTTCAAATTTCTCCACGTGAACCTTCTTCTTACTTCCTTCATTTCTTCTTCTTTCTTTTCTCTTCCAGCCATATCCACTCTTCCCAGGCCCGAGGAAGTTTTCCAAACTGCCATGGCTTTCAAAGCTAACTTCCAACATCTCCATCGGTATGAGGGCCATACTCTCGAAGTGGCATCTGCAGGGGCTCCTTATTCACGCCAAACACTATGAGAAGATTCGTATGGACTGGGCGGCTATGGGCGCACTAGTGGAGATCTGGCATCCCCAGACCCACACTTTTATCTTCTCGACCTTCGAGGTGACCATCCTCCTCGAGGAGGTGGAACTTCTGCTCGAATTGAAGAAATTCAAGAGTGACGGGAAGGTGAAGGCTATGCGGATGTTGACATGGGGGACTTCTGAAAGCGTCCTCGGAAGCTTCATGCCACCCGACGTAGCCCAAAAGGTCCGTACTCAAAAGGGGATCGATCTCCAAAAGCTCGCGGAGTGGGTCATGGACGCCCTGAGAGGGTCACCAGACGATGACTATTTGGAGGGAATTATGAAGGGGTTCACCATTTGTCTGGCGGGTGCTCTCTTATTTCCTTATACCGACAACATGGTGGAGGAAGACCAACTAAGTGCCATTCGTGGGATCTGGAGTGGAAAGAGGGCAGGACCCGCCGTCCTTGCCTATCTTTACAGCGGTCTTACTGCCTCGAGCATGGGTAAGCCTCCATTTGGTTGTGCACTTGTCTTGAATTGCTGGCTTGATTTGCATTTCAAATTCGACCACCGTGAGGGAATGCCGACGGCTTCGAAGCTTTTCCAACAAAGCCCGCTTCACCACATAGCCGACGTGTTAGGGTTCGGTGGTACTGTAGTGAACCGCGTTCCGTGGCTAAAGAAACGTGAAGACTGGCGGTCTCACTTCCGCACCGTGACACAAGGCTTTTTTACTTGCGCACCGGCATGTTTGCTTTCGCTTGATCTCCTCATGAGGCCTTCTTGTGAAGTTGATCTCCAACTGATTGGTGCGACCGAGTTTATCCTTTACAACGCGCATCGGTGCTGCCTCCAGATCGGCATTCCACGTCATTCGTTCCCACTACCGACTGGCATCGTTCCTTTGAAGAAGAGAGAGTTGGGCACTGAAGCGGATGCGAAGGAAGCGAAGGCCGTCAAAGCACCCTGGAAGATAAGTGTTGCGGGAAAGGCCTTAGCGCACGTGGGGGAAGAGTGCGAGCTGTGGAGGGCTTATGTAACCGAATTGGGGAGGTTAAGGCCTAAGGCGCCTAAACCCCTGATGTAGCTCATTCTACTTTTCTGATGGAATAAAATCTGGCATTTGGATGTTTTGGACCCTTGTTCCCTTAATTATTATTTTTTTTGGTGATTTTTCTTTTCCTTTATGTTTTTATTTTGTGCTTTTGTTTGGATTATATACATACTCTTGTCTTATTTCTCTTTTATTATTATTATTATTATTATTTTGAAAATTTTACTATGGGGGCGTCCAGAGGCCTGGACGCCCCTAAGTTTTTATTTTTCGTTTTGAAATTTTTAATTTTTTTGGGGGCGTCCAGGGTCCTGGATGCCCCTAATTTTTTATTTTTTAATTTTTTTAGTTTTTGTTTTGGGGGCGTCCAGGCGCCTGGACGCCCCTATTTTTTTTGAATTTTGAAAAACATAAAAAAAAGGTGGGGCGTCCAGGCCCCTGGACGCCCCAAAGAAGGTGGATTCTATATATATGGGGGGGGCCTCCCCCCCTTTGCTCATTTACTGTTCATTCAGACGACCGAGTCAAACTAGACGACCCATTCTTAGTCCCAATGGAGCAAGGAGGCCCGAGCCAGGGTGGAGAGAAGCGGAAACGACGGGCTCGTCGTTCGAGGAGGCTGAGGGATGATGCCGAGGAGGCTGCTGCGGCGGAGGAGATTGCCGTGGAGGAGGAGGCTCCTCCTTTGGCCGTAGAGGCTGCAGTAGACGCTGGCGATGCGGGAGAGGACGATCACGACCCGGTAAGCCCCTTGGAACTTCAATCTGTTGGTTTAATAGGCTAGATAGGCGGACGAGAGGCCGTGTGGTGAGGGCCGGTGAGTGAGGGAAGGAGGCGTCCAGGGGCCTGGACGCCTCCACATTTTCTTTTTTTATTTATTTATTTATTTATTTATTTACGTAAATAAATAAAAATAGAATTAAAAATAAGGAGGCGTCCACGGCTTGGCAAGCCTCCATGATAATATATATATATTTTTATTTATTTTTGTTTTGATTTTTGGTTTTTTTTCTAAAAATAAAATAAAGAAAATGTAAAGGAGGCGTCCAAGGGTTTGGACGCCTCCAAAAAAACATAAATATTTTTTAAAAAAATAAAAATAAAATAAAATAAATAAGTAGTATATACAGTGTTATTGTTTATTACTATTCATGATGCTGATGTGTTCTTTGTTGGTTTTGTGGTGTGTAGGGCGTGATGAAGGGCCGGATCAGCTGGTCCTTAGTGGTGGCAGCATACCGTGGGCAGCCAGACTTTCAGAGGGCGCGTGTGGATGCCATGGGCTTCGGAGCTTTCCTTAGGATCGAGCCCTTTCGGCTCGACCTTCCTCTTATCCAGGCACTGAGGGAGCGGTGGCACGCGCCGAGCCGGGCGTTTCTGATGCCCTGGGGGCACATGGTGCCGTCACTGGAGGACGTGGCTCGGATCACCGGGCTACGCGTGGACGGAGAGGCGGTGAGCGGGGTCACCTACCCCGACTACCGAGAGAGTGCCCTGGACCTGCTGTGGTTAGAGACGAGCGTGACTGACCGGGACAGTAGGGTAGTTGGCCGAGTGGAGATCATGGAGGCGCTCGGATTCGTTGACCCGCTCCAGCGGGTTAGCGAGACTGGAGCGGAGTTTCTGGCACGACTGGAGGGAGATGCCCGTGCAGCTTTCACCCAGGACCCGAGCGAGCGGGAGCTGGTGGATCTAGACCTCCGGAGGTTCCTCTTCTTTTTCCTGGGCCGCCTTCTGCTGGGGACGAAGGGGGATGGCATCCACTGTCGCTTCCTCGGGATCCTGGCGGATCTTGACAGAGTGGGGCACTACGCGTGGGGAGCGGCTCTGCTTGCCCATTTGATTGCTGATCTCTCCCAGACTTCAGAGAGGGAGACGACAGTCAGCGGCTTCGCACCTTTTCTCCAGGTACACAATTTATTTATGCATTTTACCGTAGTTAAATATGCAATTACTCGTGCTAATGATGTATGATGGATGCAGGTGTGGAGCTACTACTACTTCCCGATGGGAAGAGCCAGACAGGGGAACAGGAGAGCCGTTCCTCTAGCGCAACAGTGGAGGCCGGTTGTGGTAGCGGCACCACACAGCTACCAGCTGGCGTCACTTCGTCGGGAGCTGAGCGAGTATCCCGAGGCCATGGTATGATGCTCATGATTTTTTGTGTTTTTTATGCATGTGACTGAATGGTAACTATCATGATGTATGTATGGTGATGCAGGTGGTGTGGAGACCCTACCTGGGCATGGGCGACGCTGGCCAGCCTTGGGTTGTAGCGGGTCTTCCTCGTTTCAGGCGGGACGTGTGGGTCCATTGCCTGAACGAGATCGAGCCGCTTCGGCTGAGGCTGGTTATGAGGACATTGGGGCTAGCCCAGGAGTGGGTTGATGTAGATGAGCCGGCCCGCATCGGGTGGAAGACCAAGGGGAAGGCGAAGATTGTGGACTGGCGTACGCGCTTCCCAGCACAGTACTAGGACTGGCAGCATGGCGGGGCCCCAGTGGTGTCCCATGTACAGGACAGTACTGATTACCTGAGACGATACCGAGCTACGTACGGGGACCGCCTCTTCCTTGGTGGTATGGCAGGGGTAAGTAAAATGAAAATGCTTCACCCTTCTATATGTATATGCATGTGGCATTAACTTATGTGCAATGCAGGATGCTCATGACAACATGATCGCCGACCTGCGGGCCCAGTTGGCGGACGCCAGGCGGCAGTTGGTGGCCATCCGACAGGAGTTAGAGATCCTGGTGAGTTTATGGGCTGCATTTTTTTGTGACCTGGATTTTTGATACTCGGCCTCTAACTGTCATTTGCTCTATGTTTCAGCGGGCCCACCAGACAGCGGCAGTCAGGATGGCTGGTGGAGCGGGTTCCAGTTCGCGGGGCCCTCCCCCGGAGATCTCTGCCCTTCAGGAGCAGCTGGTGTATGCGGTGGCTCAAGCTGAGGAGGCCGAGCGTGACCGCGAGGCTCGAGTGAGTGTCTACTTGGCCCTGACCCTCTTCTCGTCACTCTTTCATCCTTCACCTCTCTCTTACGATGCACGCGTACTTTGACAGGTGGCCGAGATCCGAGAGGCCCTGGCGTGTGCTGTTCGTGCCGAGCAGGAGCGCGACGCTCGGGTGGCGGAGCGTGACGCCCGGATTGTGGAGCTGGAGGAGGAGCGTCGACGGGAGGCTGAGGAGCTCCCTCGTGACGTGCTGGATCTGCGGATCGCCCTCGAGCTGTCGAGGAGGGAGGCGATGAGAGAGAGAGAGGAGAGGGAGAGAGAGAGGGAGGACAGGAGGGTGGAGCGACTGTGAGACTGGGGTGAGAGGAGGGCTCTGGAGGCCCAGCTGCTGGAGCTCCGATTGAGTCTCGGCACGGCGGAGGGGAGGCTTCGAGAGAGCGAGGAGCGGTACCAGAGGGCGAAGGAACGCGGGGCGCGACTTCGTCAGTCTGGTTCTTTTTCCATGGGCAGCTATCTGGTTTCTTCGGCCGAGGAGCGTCGTCGCGCCTTCGAGGCTGGAGTGCCACCTCAGGGCGAGGCGAGCACGGCTTCTCAGGGTTCGCAGAGGCCCCCTAGGGATCCCCGACAGAGGAGGGAGGAGAGAGATGACCAGGAGGGTGGTAGCGAGAGTTAGAGAGTTATTTGTACACGTCACCCTTCTCACTGTATGATGTACTTTGACTATTATATGAAATGGATTTCGTGTGGCGTGCCCTTTTCTTTCTCGCACTTTCTTTTGCACCACGTTGTTTACGCTTCACGAGACTTTTGCCCTGGATAGAAGGGAACTACTTTGCACGGGGGGATTATGTTCCTTTCTCCCTTTTTGGGCGCGTCCAGGCGCGAGGACGCATCTTAATCCTTGAATTCAAATTTAAAACGTCGGGTGGCCTTTCTTCTCCCGTGCCTTACCCGTAAACGAGCCCGCCTTCCGCCGAAACTCACTTGCCCCCTTTTTCATCTTCCTCCTCTTTTGATCGATGGAGTTCGGTGGGCCCGACCATGGTGAAGGTGGAGAGGGACGAGGAACTCCTCGCCCGAGGAGGGACACGCAAGAACACGGAACTGCGTCCATGGAGGAGGAAGGGTCGCTTCGGGCCCCCGAGGGACCCGAGGGGCCCGATGTCACGGAGGGAGGTGAACACGGTCTGGTAGGTCCTCCGATCTCTTCCTCTTTTGATCCATTTTGAGTTTTGAAGCGAGCCGCGCGAGGGGGGAAAGGGTTCGGCGAGTGTTGCACTCAAATAATGGACGCGTCCTAGACAGGGGACGCGTTCTTTGTTATGATGCGAGGCCCTTCTTTCTTGGTGTAGGACATGGCGAGGACCCTGGGCCTGGCCGATGAGTGGGCGAGTGCAGACGAGCCGAGCCGCGTCAGGAAGGAGACTCGCGGCAAGGCGAAGCTTGAAGACTGGCGCATACGTCTCCCTGGGCAGCAAGGGAGCGTACTGGTGCAGGATAGTGCCGACTTCCTGCGGCGGCAGAGAGAGAGTTATGCGGGGCTTCCCCAAGCCGGGGATACGCACGACGTCGACGGGTCGCGTGCCCAATTAGCCGAGGTCAGGCGGCAGCTGGCCACCACTCAACAGGAACTGTCGCTCTTGGTAAGCTAAGTGCTACATTTTCTATTTTTAAATGTGGAGCTTAGCTGACGGCTGTTGTTTGTTCGTTCCAGCGTGCCCAGCAGACAGCGATGGGGGGAGTGGCTGGCGGCGCATCTTCCAGTTCCTCGGCCCCTTTTCTTGAGATTGCCTCCCTCCGGGAGCAACTTGCTGGTGCGGTGGCTCGGGCTGCCTGGGCGGAAGAGGAGCGTGATGCCTGGGTGGCGACTATAGCAGAGCTGCGACATCGCGGTGAGGGGAGACCTTCTCCAGACATCCTGGAGTTAAGGGTTCTTCTGCAGATGACGAGGCGAGAGGCAGAGAGAGAGAGATCTGAGAGAAGGGCCGAGCGACAGCGGGATCAGACCGAGAGGAGGGCCTTGGAGGCCCAAGTGAGGGAGCTCCAGCTGGGCCTTCAGGTCGCGGTGCAGAGGCTAGGAGCGATGGAGACGCGCTACGAGAGAGCGCGAGAGTTCGGGGAGCGACTGCGCCAGTCTGGTCGCTTTGCCGCTAGTGGCTTCTTCGCCACGTCAGGGGAGGAGCAGCGAGTCATTACTGTGGAGCCGGCGCAACGAGGCGAGGTGGGTGCTACTGCACGGGGATCCAGAAGGCTTCTGAGGGACCCTCACCTCAGGGGAGAAAAGAGGGACGTCTAGAGGGACAAGCACGAAGATAATGGCACGAGTTGGCGAGCCAGTGGACCCGCCTCATCTCTATGATTGTAGTGTTTATGACAGCTTATGTAGAATTATGAATGGAGTGATTTGATTTTCTACTGCTTGTTTGTTCTCTTGTGCATTCCTTCTTCCCTACACTTCTTCTCCTTTGCACTGTTCCCATGTGATGGGTCTGCCGAGACTCCACCCCAAGCGGAGAATCGCGTCTTGTTGTGACCATTTTCCACGGGAATCTGCCGTCGAAGTCAATAATGACGGCCCTAGTTCCTTTTCCCGGATGTTGCGTCAAATTTTGCGGACGTCCTCCAAAACATGTTAGGGTATCCCTAGACAACATAGGGGGCTAGTTGTCATATTCTTCGTCCAATCAATCACCCTGTGCGAGTGGTGAAGTGACACGGGACCGCATGGTAGGTGCCTCATCGCGAGGGCTATCATTAAAGGTGATGGAGGCAATCTTGGCCTGCACTCCTTCCATTTTTATAAATTCTTGTCCCTTTTATCCTCCCAGGTATATCGAGAGCTAACTCGAGGAGCACAAGTTCTTACGGGAGAGGAGGAGTTCAAAATTTTGAGAGTTGGATGGAGCGCGAATCTTTCCACTCCTCGAAGAGAAGCAGGTCCAGTGGTAGTAGTTCCAGGAGGCTTTCGGACCTCGAAGGGCACTTCAGCGAAAGGGCCCAATCACAACTCGTAAGCTGAGCTTTCCTGCCCTTTTCTCATTCTTTCTTCCTTCCTCTTGACAATACCCTTCTCCATTTCTTATGCACGCACAGAGTGTGATGAAATGACACAATTCATGGGAGTTAGCAGTGGCCGCATACAGGGGTCTCACAGATTTTCAGAAGGCCAGGCAAGACGTGATGGGATTTGGTGCCTTTCTTCGGATCGAGCTGATCCAGCTCGACCTGGTCCTGATCCAAGCCTTGTGTGAGAGATGGGACCCAGTGAGCCGGGCATTCTTGATGCCTTGGGGGCACATGGTGCCCAGCCTGGAAGATGTGGTCCGAATTACGAGCCTCAAGGTGGATGGCGAGGTAGTGACCGGAGTCACTTACGCAGACTACTGAGAAGGTGCCCAGAAGTTGCTGGGTTTGGACCTAGATGGTCAGAAAAATAGGTCGGTAGCCAGGGCGTCCCTCATGGATGCATTATGGCTCACCGACACTCGTCGGCGGGACGATGAATCCTCATAAGAGTTCATGGAAAGGATGGAAATAGGATGCCGTGCCGTGTACTGCACAGATTTCGGCAACTGGGAAAGATGCAACATAGATTTGAGGAGATTTCTCCTCTTCCTTTTGGGGAGATTGATACTAAGCTCGAAAGGAGATGGTATCCACTGTTTCTTCCTGGAGCTGTTATCAGACCTTGAAAGAGTAGGGTACTACGCCTGGGGAGCTGCCATGCTGGCGCACTTGTTTGCAGGTCTGTTCCAAGAAGCGGACCGCGAGATGACTGTGAGTGGTTTCACACCATTCATCCAGGTATTTTTGGTTTTATTTGTTTTATATTTTTTTATTTTTGTTTTTGTAAGATATTGACGACATGTGCCAAAGCAGTTGTGGAGCTATTATTACCTCCCCATGGGGAGAGCGCGGCATTGGCGGCCAGCGATGGTGCCGCTAGCCAGACGGTGGCAACCCATCATGAGTGCGGCAACCCTAACCTACCAACTGGTGGTGCTAATGCGGGAGCTACAGGAGTTCCCTGTAGCGATGGTAAACTGGAGACCCTACTCAGACATGGTCGATGCCGACCAGCCGTGGGTTCTAGCAAGTTGTGCCCGGTTCGGACGGGAATTATGGATGCACTGCCTGAATGAAATCGAGCCGCTTCGGCTACGATTGGTTATGAGGACTTTAGGACTGGCTCATGAATGGGTGGATACGGCTGCGCCACCTCGTGTCGGGAGAAAGACGCGAGGACCGGCGACCTGCATTGACTGGCGTGTGCGATTCCCCGAACAGTACGAAGACTGGCAACGGGGTGGCATAATCGTGGAATCGTAGGCACGGGATAGCGAGGATTACCTGCGTCTATACAAGACAAGGTACGCAGAGCGGTTCCAACCCCGGGGACTTGCGGAGGTAGGTCTCCCCTTTTTCTCTTTTCTTCTTTCTCCCCCTTTTTTTGGTTTTCTGGTGAAAATGCTGACTCGTATGGCTGCAGGATGTCCGGGATGCCATGATAGCGAATTTACGAACTCGCTTGGCAGAGATGGAGCAACAATTGGGCGATGCCCGTGAAGCCTTGAGTGCTCCGGTAGGTGTACAGTGTGCGTTCCTAATTGAAACCCTAGATTTCAGGTGTTGGCTGCTAACTCATGTGGTTATAGCATGCCCAGATTGACGCGGCTTCCTCAGCGATGGGAGTAGGCGGTGTCTCTTCCAGCTTGTAGATTCCCACCTCAGAACTTGACTTGCTTCATGAGCAACTTGCTCACGCCACGCAGCGTGCTGCGGAGGCAGAAGGGATGCTCTGTATACAGGTAAAAGTTTCAATGTTGAGTTCTTTTTGTTTACGCCTTATCGCGTATCTGAGATGGTACACTCGGTAGGAAAAGGAGACGGAAGAAGCGCTTGCCCAAGCTGCGCAGAAGGAGGCTAGGATAGCAGAACTGGAGAGGGAACTGCGGCGTCATCCTGATGACGACTCCTCTAGGGATGCCGTGGAACTGAGGATCACTCTCCAGTTGGAGAGGGAAGACCGCGAGAGAGAACGTGCAGAGAAAGAAAGAGACGCAGAGAGAGAAAGAGCCAACGATTGACTGAAAGGGAGGAACGAAGGGCCATGGAGGCCTAACTATTCGAACTCCGAATCAGCCTTGGTCTTGCTGAACAGTGGCTGAGAGATGGTGAGGAGCGCTACCGAAGAGCACGAGAGCGTGGCTTTCGTGTTGGTAGCTTCTCTGCTGCTTCTGTGGATCAATGCCGGGGTGTGAGAATAGGAAGGGGAGTACAGAGCGGTAGGAGTACTGCTTTTCGTAGTTGGGTAGCGCCTTTGAGAGCGTTTTGCCCGGAGAGTAGTGGGACGAGTAATGCAGAGAGAGAGGGCGGAACTTGATGTAATTTTTTTGGTTTTTGGAATAAAATACAAGGTTCGGTTTGTTTATTTTTCACCTTTGCTTCTGTTGACTGAATCCCTGCATACATCACTGAAACAAACAAATCAGAATTTCTGTTCTGACTTGGCCCCTTGCTCAATAAGCAAATGGTCACTGTGACTGTCCTTGATAACTGGTCAAGGGGCCAAGCCTTTATTAACGAAGGCAAGGGAAAGATGTGGTGATGATGAATGCGACAGACAAGCGCACGAATGCAAGCGATATTAAAAGTGAGATGCTGCATACAAAATACAATCATGCAAAAATTGATTTGTTTTCTTTTTTATATTTGGCATTTTTTTTGTTTTATCATAAAAAATATTTTTTGTTTGCAAATATGTACATTTTCTCTTTTCCATTTTTTATTGTTTTTATCATTTCAATTTTTTTTGTTGCTAACGCCCGGCAAGCACCCACATGGCACCTAACCTACGTGAGAACAGGGGTTTCTTACTAATCTCCCAGGTATCCTAAGTGCACATCTATGTTGATTTGGGCCTCTAGACCCCTCGAATGATGATCCCGCCGGCTAAGACTTACCCTGATGACAATACCGTCATGCCATGCTTAGGCTCCCAGTCGCTTCCGACCACAGGGATTCACCCAAAAGGTGTTTGAGGTAAGAGATTTGCCCGACCCGGGTCTATTTCCTCACAACTCTAGATGGTATATGATGGAACACCCTGGAACCCTAACGACCAACCGCGCGACGCTGACCCGGAATCAGACGCCGTCGCACCCATAGGTGACGCGCTTGCATTGGCCTAAGCCCAATGTTAAGCAAGAAGACATCAAGGTGGTAAACAGGGGTCTTGACCAGCCAGAAACACGGAGACTCCTTCGCAGTGATAGCTTTTACTTTTCAAAGTAGGCAACCAAATGTGTATATTAAAATAAGGTCGCAGACCCTAGGCAGTTTTCACCCTTCAGAAACTCCATCGAACCTTCATCTTTAGAGGGAGAAGGAAGAGTGTAGGGGATAAACCTCCTGAGAGGACCGACAAAGCCGTTAACCCGGCGAGCAAATAAGGGCCCATTAACTCTTTCCTTTCAGACAACTTCGGACCAAATCTCGAGCATTTACATTCCACGGCCCCTTTTGTGGATTCAGACTTTTGCTTTGAGGGGTTCCATTTATCGCAACAGGCACGGTCACGACCAGGCTTTTATCTTGATTTTGATTTTGTATTTCTTTTTGTGAGGGAGATAAAGTCGTTTGACGTTTGTGGGCTCCCTTTTCGTATGCCTGCGGGGACACTGCCCTCTTCTCGTGCTCTGATCGATGCTCGAGAAAATGGATCCTACTCTTGCCTTTGGGGTTTGAGTTTCGGTTTCTCATGCTCAGCGTTTTAAGGGCGCCGACTGTCTCATTTGGTCGAAAAGAAAAGAATAAAGATTACAGCTTCCGGAGATCTTTTGGGTAGGGCCCCACCGTAGGTGATGCTACCGACTTTTTTTCAATAAAATACATAAGTGAGCACATGTTAGCTTCCTTCGAGCGAGCATAGGCCGACGTGGCCGGACAGGGATCTCCACGGTTCTGGCAAATCAAGACCCGGTGCCTACCAAGCCTTAATGGGCCCTATCCTAACATGAAGGTTAGATGTAGGGACTTAACTACATGGTGACTGCCAGGCATCGGCATTTTAAATTTTCTATATTTTTAGTGGTTTTCAATATTTCTTTGTTTTTGATGTTTTTTATCTTTTCATCATTTTTTGTTTTGTGCTAAGGGTAGTATTTATTAAGATAAAGCCCATTCCAAGGGTGGGATAACTCGGTTCCTTCGGCGTTGACTAGCTTGTAGGCGTTACTAGGGTACACGGCTTGAATTACAAATGGTCCTTCCCAATTGGGTTGGAGCTTAGAACGCGGACCTCCAGGTTTGACAAAAATTCTTTTTACGACCATCTCACCGACTTTGAATTTTCTCTCAACGACTTTCTTTTGGTAAAAGCGAGCGAGTCTATTTTGATACACACGCGCGTGTTCGGCAGCGGCCAGCCGCTTCTCATCCAAAAGTTCCAACTGGGCGAGGAGTCAATTACGACGATCGTCGAGGGGAAATTCCTCATCCAATTGTACCCTGAGAGAAGGGATCAGAGTCTCATACGGGACTACCGCTTCCATACCATAAGTAAGGGCAAATGGAGTCTGCCCGGTGGGGGTACGGATTGAAGTGCGATAGGCCCATAGGGCTTCGATAAGTTTTTCTGGCCAGTCTGAAAACTTACTAGACTTGCAGGTTTTTTTGATGATTTTGAGCAATATTTTATTGGTGGCCTCCGCTTGGCCGTTATCTTGTGGGTAATAAGGTGATGAATGATGCAATGCAATTGCGTACCTTTTGCAGAGGTCCTGTAGGTCCTGAGAAATGAACTGTGGCCCATTATCGGTGACGATTGTGCTTGGGATGCCGAATCTGGCGAGGATGTTCTTCATAATGAACTTGCAGACTGTTGACGCCTTGATTTCCGCGTAAGCTTCGGCTTCGGCCCATTTGGTGAAGTATTCCGTCGCAGTAAGGATGAAAGATTTCTGCTTGGTGAGGGAATTGGGATCACCTAGGGGACCAATGATGTTGAATGCCCACATGGAGAAAGGCCACGGGGAGGATATTGGATGAAGTGAGGAAGATGGTGAATGGATTTTATCGGCGTGAAGTTGACACTTGACACACCTACGGACATAGACAGCACAATCCTCTTCCATAGTGGGCCAATAAAAGCCTTGGCGAATGATCTTCTTGGCGAGCATCTGACTATTCACGTGGCCACCGCACACACCCGAGTGTGTCTCCTCTACACATTTCCAAACCTCATCGTCACCAAGACATCTTAACAGAATACCAGTAAGGCTCCTCCTATAGAGTAGACCTCCAACCAATGTGTATTTCTGAGCCACCCTTCTTATGGCTTTCTTGTCCTCTGTGGTGGCCCCTTCAGGATAAGACTGATCTTGGCAGTATTTGACGATTTCATAGAACTATTGTGACGACCCGAGGATCCGAGTACTGGAAAGGAACCGGCACGTCTCGAATCTCGGCCCGCCAACCCACGAGCCAGAAGACTCGAAGGGTAGAAAGGAGTGGTGTGGGGGTACAAGAGAAGCTGCAACGACCACAGAGATATCACAATAATCCAAAATAAAATGCACATAATAATATAAATAAATAAACTGCTACAAGGTCCACAGTGTCTCATATCCAAAAGAAAGTACAGTCAACAGAAAAGAAAGTACAACTACACGGGGCATCCCCCGGAGTACAACTACACGGGGCATCCCCCGGCTCTGGCAGACTGGCGACTAACCCTGGCTAGAAGAACCGCGCTGAAACTCGGCCGCGCCTCTCGAAGACCCCGCCTCACCTGAAAAGTAGGGGTGAGCCTCATTTCATTGGCCCAGTAGGGATCCCGCGAATCCCCACCTCGCACGAGAAGCGAGAAGGCGGAAGGTAACCCTACCTAACAGGAGTACGGTAGAACCAACAAGCTGAAATAAATAAACAGAAAAGTCATCTACTCTAACAGTACCGTACTACAGAACCTCGGTCCCAGAAAACACGAGTCCACGCCTGCCAGTGAACAGGAGCACCACCCACTAGAAGAACGACCGGATGCGTCCCCTGACGTCTTATACCGCGTCACAAGTGTCTAGCTACTACGCCCCGGGCGTGAGACTCAGACACACTCAGTAACCAAAAGTAACCGCAAAACAAGGACTAGCTGAGGTCACGCTCGTCAGCGCGGGTCCGAACCCTCAGCCTCATGTGCACACTCAGACCGTACGCCCTAGGCCTGTCCTCTAGCTGGTATTTCCCCCTAAACTCAGACTCGGAAGTACGCGGGGGCCCTGCGGTAACCAGCCTACTCACCGCCTCTCTCGGGTACGCCGCTCAGCCACTCCCAGGCGAGCCAGCACACGCGTGCCGTGGGAAAGCTACGACTAGTGGTAGGGTCACTAAAAGTAAGGACTAATCCACGGAAACCACCGACCAACACTAACAAGGTGCAGAGGTCATCCTCTGTACCACACCGACTCTCGGTAGCACCAGCCGACGTATCACATCCCAGGATCCCCGCGGCACCCTCGTACAGTCCCCATACGATGCCAAGCATCAGTCGGACCGTAAGACAACACAAAGGGGTCAGGACCCACTCACCCGGGCTTGATCGGCACGAAATGGCAGACGCGGTCACCGGAGGACCGCCTCCGGTGGTAGCGGTCTGCCCTGGACCGCAACCACCTGGTAGCGGTCCTCTTGGGACCGCGACCACCCTGGCACCAGAAAAATGAAGGCGGTCGCCTGATGACCGCCTTCACACAGTAGCGGTCCCTAGGGGACCGCGACCAGGAACCAACAGTCAAAAATGCCTCGAGGCCCGTGCCGGTCCCCAGGGTGATAGCGGTCGTCCCCAGACCGCGACTAACAGTCGCGGTCTGTCGCAAGACCGCGACCAGCCACCGACACTCTAAGGCCTAACGGTCAAAAATCTGATGAAGGCGGTCCTCACCTGACCGCTACCATTGATAGCGGTTACTGGTGAACCGCGATCACCCCGAAAAATCGAGAACGACGGGAAATGGCCGAAAACTCCATTCCACGCCCCAATCACCCCCCGATGATGGGGAAACAAAGGAGGAACCCTCCCCAACCCTCCTAGCATGCATCTACCGCCTCGGATCGGCCAAAAACGCGAAGAAATGGCGGATCGGCTCACAAACCCCAAAAACATGGTTTCACCCAAACCCGCTCAAAAATGCCCCTCTCGACCTCCTCTCGGCCTACAAAGCACGGGGAACGATGGGATGAGCATGGGGGTTCGTCTCCCTACCTCAATGGAGCGAAAGCTCCACCGAATCACCGCCGAAATCAAGGATGAAGCTTTTACTCCCACGAACGCCCCGCCTCTCGCCGCGAAAAGCACGCCACCGGGACCGCCTCCCCGCCGCCGCCGCTGCCACGCCGTTGTCGGAGTGAGAGGGGCCGCGTCTCGGTCGCCCGGGGGAAGAAGATCGGCCACGGGGGAGAGGGGGAGCTCTCACGGTTGAAGGAAGGAGGAAGAAGAAGAAGAAAAGAAAAAGGTAAAAAAAAAAGAAAAGAAAAAGAATTGATATATATAGAAAATCCAGAAAATCAGAAAAATCCCAAAAAATAAAAAAATACACCTCCTCGACCGTCTCGACGCGCTGATCGCAACGGAACCACTCGCGGGTTGGTGAACGACCCAGTTCACCCGCTACAGGGTTCCGAAGGATTCGCCGAAACCCGTACGCGGAAATCGGAAAACACGCACGGAAAAGCCGCGGACACACTCCGGGCCTCCGAAACGACTCCGAATCGCGCCGATCCAAACATGAAAGATGTCCGAAATAAAATTTAGGACACAACAGGGTTGGACACTCTGATAAACCAGATCCGGGACCCACAAAGAAGGATCCGAAAGATCCGGGACATTACAACCATGGTTTCTCTTCATCAGCTAGTTCTTCTTCAACCTCTGCCAACATGATCTCTCTCTTCTCAAGGATATCTTCCTGCAGGATCTTCCTTGCTATCCTGTCTTTGATATTTACGTAGGAAGCATCATCGATTGCAGGGGCGTGAAGTTTGTAGATGGAAATGGACTCAAACCATCTTCCTAGAGGGAACCTTATGGATGATGCCAATGAGGCGAGGGCATCGGCGAGAATATTCTGATGACGAGGGATATGAACAAAGATCAGTTTGGTGAACAGTTTGGCAAAGGCAGTAGTGAGTTCTTGGTATGGCTTGAGTTTGGGATCGCGAGTGCGATATTTAGTGAGCACCTGGCGAAGGATGAGTTGACTATCACCTACGACTCGCAACTCAGTGATACGAAAAGAATGAGCGAGTTCTAGGCCAGCTAGAAGATCTTCATATTCGGCTATATTGTTGGTAACTGGAAATTTGAGCTGGTATGCCAATGGGAATGTGAGGCCTTCAGGCGATAGGAGGGCGACGCCGATTCCTCTCCCTTGAGAATTCAGAGCTCCATCAAAATATAGCATCCACATTGGCTCATCTGATTGGTTGACGGACATTAGTTCCTCATCTGGAAACTCTGATTGGACGGGATCGAACTTGGGAAGAGGATGGTGAGCGAGATGTTCGGCTATGGCATAGCCTTTAATCACCTTTTGCTTGATATAGGTGATGTCGAACTGAGAGAGAAAACTTTGCCAGCGTGCTAGCCTATCCATAAGGATGGATTTCTCTAGAAGGAATTTGATAGGATTCACTCGAGCAATCAAGTGGACCTCATGAGCCAAGAAGTAGTGCTTCAATTTCTGCACTACCCAAACGAGGGCAGCACAGGTTTTCTCCATGACGGTGTACTTCTGCTCATAGGGATTGAAAAGTTTGGACAAGTAATAGGTTGCCCATTCCTTGCCTTCTTCATCAGCTTGTGCGAGGATGGCTCCCACGGAGTCATCCAAGACTGAGACGTAAAGGATCAGAGATTTTTCTGTTGGGTGGAATGAGAACGGGTGGACTAGCCAAATATTCCTTCAACCCTTCAAAAGCTTTCTAACACTTAGAATTCCAGTGGAATTCTACTCCTGGCTTGGTCAACTCGTAGAGAGGTCTACACCTTTGTGAATGTTGGGACACAAACCGACGAATAAACTGCAACCTCCCGATTAAACCTCGGACTTCCCTCAAATTTTTGGGAGGCGGCATATCCCTGATGGCCTTAGCTTTGTCGGGATCTATCTCGATCCCTCTTTTACTCACAATGAACCCCAGCAATTTACCTGATGACACACCAAACACACTTTTTCGGGTTCATTTTCAATTGGAACTCCCTTGACCTCTGTAAGACCTTAGCCAAAACTTCTGGATGTTCCATCCTGGTCCTTGATTTCACCAATAAGTCATCCACATACACTTCCAGATATATGTGCATCATGTCATGAAATATGGCCATCATAGCTCTTTGGTAAGTAGCTCCAGCATTCTTTAACCCAAACGGCATGACCACGTAACAGTATGTTCCCCAAGGGGTAGTGAATGACGTCTTCTCCTGATCCTCTTCTGCCAAACGAATTTGATTATATCCTGAAAATCCATCCATGAACGAGAGGGTCTCGTAGCCTGCCGTGTTATCGATCAACACATCAATGTGAGGTAAGGGAAATCGTCTTTTGGACACGCGCAGTTAAGGTCCCGGAAGTCGATACAAATCCTGACTTTCCCATCTTTTTTCATGACCGGGACAATGTTCGCCACCCATTGAGGATAAAGGACGACTCTAATGAACCTGGCTTTGTGGAGCTTATCGACCTCTTCTTTTATTTTCAAAGCCATTTGAGGGTGGAAACGCCTTAACCTTTGTTTTACCGAGACGGACCCTAGTTTTAGGGTTAAACGGTGTTCGACCAAGGTTGAATCTAGACCCGGCATATCCTCGTAGCTCCATGCAAACGTGTTCTTATATTCCTTGAGAACCTCAATTAATGCCTCTTCTTCAGAGGGTGTTAGGTTGTCACTTATGAGGATGATCCTAGGGTCTTCCTCAGTTCCCAAGTTGACTTCTTTGGTGGATTCTTCTACGGCGGTTGACGGCTCGTCGAATCTCCTCATTCCACTAGCATATGCGCCTGCCGCATCCTCATATTCTTCACCCTCATCTTCAGTGGGATATTCTTCATCCGTGATCTCGTAGACTCCATACCCTTCATCAAATGCACAGTCGCCCTCACATTATATTTTCGGTAGCTGGATGGGATTTTCTAACAACTGGGGGATGGCAAGAAGGGCCTAACACCTGGCGGCCAAATCCAGAAGGAATCGACGAGGGATCTGCCTACCCTTGGATTTCTTCCTAGGTACTACCCTTGGCCCATCATTCCTAGATTGATTGACAATATTTACAGAAGAAGAGGAAGACGAAGGGGATGGTGTAGAATGTACAGGAGAAGACCCCTTAGAGGAGGGGTAGAAAAGGTCGCTCATCGGATCTTGGATGGGTGGTTCGCAGGGCGGTACGCACCCGTGGGAGATGTAGGAGGTTTCCTCAACGAAGATGTGTTGTTGGGGAGTTTGAAAATTGACTTTTTTTTTCGTTTTCATTTTTGATGACAAAATAGTGAAAAGAGATCGGAGGAGAGAGAAAAGTGGTTATGGCTAGAGGATTGCGAGGCTCATAGAGTAGATCATGGTTGAAGACCTGGCGCAGGTTGAAAAACCCGCGTAGGTATGTAAGCAAAGAAGGGGACCTGGGAAGATCATCAGACAATTGTCTGGCCCGGGAAGAAAATATCAGCAAAGGCTGAGATGAGTGGATGGAGAAGATGGCGGCTAATGAGCCGTCGACGGTAATGTTGAGGACAGATGAAGATCCGTCGATGACAGGGTCCTTCTTGCGAGGGCGAGGATAGTTTGGAACCTTGGCAAGAGTGATAATATTCTCTGGTATTCTGGAGATCAATGGTGGTCCTTCAAGCTGCGGAGATGAGAACATCCTTTCCAGTGCAACGGAAATATTCCGTATGTCGAACCATTTGTTCCATTCGCATTCCGGATCTTTGATCTTGTCTCTTTTGGTGATCCTCGGACATTTTTCAGCCAAATATACAGCATGTGATCCCCCATATGCTTCTCGTGGGTAATCTCCCATCTGAACAACGGGCCCTCTGTTGAAGTGGTTTGATAGAGTCCATGTGAGGGGCTTCCAATCCGCCTTGAACGGTCCTTTGAAGCCTAGGCCAAACCTGCGGTTCGGCCTAATTTCCTTTGACGGTTTGAGCCTACCCTGTAACTGTGCGCCCAGACCTTCACCCTGTTGGTAGCCGATGTTCCTCATAATCTCCCAACCTTTGGAGTGAAAAGGGAGACATGATGTTGCGGTTGCCCTGACCGGCTCCTTTGGTGCTAGTGGAACGTGAGATGAATCACGTACGTCCAGTAGTGACAATATGGGCCGATGAGACGGCCAAACAGAGGGCAGAGAGATGTTGATAGCATCCACTGTGTGAAGGACAGGTGTACTGACCACTTTAATAATCCTCCCATTGTAAGGAAACTTCAGGCACTGATGGTTGGTGGAAGGCACAGCGTCCATGGCTTCGATGTAAGAGCGACCCAGTATAGCCTTGAATGTGGGGTCCATGTCGAGGACATGGAATTCCGTGGGAATTGACATGGGGCCTAGTTTTGCCTTCAGAATAATCATCCCTTGCGGCGGCCTTTTGCTATTGTCATAAGCTGTGACCGTGATCGAGGAAGGTCTTATTTGTTCCTCGTCGACCCCACACAACTGAAGAGTGCTCATGGAGATCACATTTATGGATGCACCCGTGTCCACAAGACAGGGGTTTATGGATACCCCATTAATTTTTATTGAAATGCGCAGTGCATATTTTCGAGCCTCCTTGGGAGCGAGCTCGTAGTTGTGGAACATGATGGCCGGTTGTGTGTCCGTTGGGGTCAGGACGGTAGAGATCTTTTCTACAGGGAGGTCCTCATTCACCATGACCCTTTGAAGGTACTCCATTAAGGCTGCCTGGTGGGATGTGGATCTTTGAAGTAGCTCTAGGATGGAGATCCAAGCAGGCGTCTTATCCAAGTGTTTCAATAGATCATACTGTGTTCCAGGGATAGCCCTTTCTGGTTGTTCTCCATCATCCTTCTCTGGCTGAGATTGCTCAGGATTCTGACTGTTGTGGGGGAAAACCCTGTGGAAAATCTTTCCACTCCGGAGCACCATTGCCTGCGGCTTTTGTACCTCTGTGGGGGTAGCAGTGGGTTTTAACAGGGATTTGAGGGGTAGTGGTGGAGGAATGGTTGATGAAGCAGGGGTGATGACGGGAGCAGGGATTCTGATGAGGGGTTTGTTAGGTGGAGGCATGGTGGAGGTAGAGGGGATATCGCGTGGATTATGAAGGATAAGGGGTCTGGAAGGTGGAGGTGGAGACGAAGTAGAAGTGGGTAGGGCTTGAAGCGGGCAATGATTTTGAGGTGGGTGATGGGTAATGAGTGGTTTTGAAGGCATTAGTGGTGATACGGTGGAGAAAGACGGGGTTATGTATGGTTGACGGATGATAAGGGGTTTAGAAGGCGTAGGGGTAAATGTGGTAGAGGTGGATGGTAAAGTGGGGGAGTGGGAGAAGATGAGAGGGTGTGAAGGCGTAGTGGAGAGTGTCGGTTGATAGGGGATCGGGGTACGGATGAGAGGGCGTAATGGTAGTGGAAATGGTGAAGGCGATACTGACGCGGGTTGATGAGAGAGAGGTGCTACCCGGGCAAGGCAAGGGTGTTGCATGATGATAGGATTGGCGGTAGAAAGAATGGAGGTACTTTCCTGGTGCCACACCTGCTCTCGCCCGACTTCCGGGAAGGAGGAGATGGGGTTAACCTGATGATTGGGTTGTTGGTGCTCCGGTAATGGATTCTGGATTATGCCCATGTTGGGCTGTTGTTGTGGGGCCTGCTGAGGCTGTTGTTGTTGTTGTGGTTGCTGCTGCTGCTGTTGTTGTAACTGCTGCTGTGGCCTATGAGGAGGTCTCCTAGCCTTGAGAGTGGCGACGTATCGTCTCATTTCATCCCAATCTATTTGATGTTCATCATTCATATCGTGGATGTAATCTTTGAAATGGAAGCAGTAATCTACTGTGTGTCCTGGCTGCTTGTGGTAGACGCAGTATTTGGAGGTATCAACATTTGGGGGCCACACGGGCCTTTCTCTGGGTAGGGCGAGTTGGTTTGATGCCATGAGGGCATTAAAAATGTCTGCTAAGGTTTCTGGCAATTGTGGATAGTAGGCTCTCTTGGGACCGACCAGCCTCCTTTGTTGCTGTTGGGGACCATAGTTCCCCGGGGTTGGAACTTGGTTGTACTGAAGCGGTGGTTGTTGTTGCTGAGGTTGTGGTTGTTGTTGCTGGGGTTGACGTAATGGAGGCATATTATCCTGGGGTGGATTATTTTGGGGTGGAGGACGAAGAGGGAAAGGACCTGGTTGGAGGGGAAGTAGGGGCATTTGTGGAGGCCTTGGGTTGACTGCATAGTTGGCATTGTTGACCGCACCCACTTGCTCATTTGTCACGACCCCTTCTGTGGCTCCGCCCGGGACACCAGCGCCTATTTTTCTGACCACTTTGGGCTTCGGCGACTCAAACATGTTCATAATGGGGGAGTCTTTTAACTGGGTTTGGATGTACCGGGCCCTTTCATAGAGTTCCTCCATTGTAGTAAGTTTATTCATGGCCAGGACGTGTCTGAACTGTGGGGTTGCATTAGACACAATCATCTTCACTTGTTCGGGCTCGGAGAGGGTATCCCTTATTCTTTCCGCCAGAGACCTCCATCTATCAGCATAGCGGACAATATCCTCGTCGGGCTTCATCTTTTCGGCCACTAGGTCGGTAATGGAGAGTGAGGGACCGACCCTATCCCTATATTTCTGCAGGAACCTTCTCTGGACTATTTCAAAATTCTTGGCCTCGCGGGGCTCCAAAGAATAGAACCACTCTAGCGCGGGACCATCCAATGATCTCTGAAAGAGGTATGCCAGGGACCTCTGATCGTTTTGCCAATAGGATGACTCATACATGAAATCCTTGAGGTGAATGAAGGGGTTGCCGGTGCCATTGTATCTGCGGTACGTGGGCATTTCGGAGGAAGGAAGATGAATGACGGGAAGGATTGGCAAAGCAACCTCCGGGGTGGCTTTCACGTCCACCATTCTTCTCAGATTTTGAAACTGCTCGTCCATGCGATTGAACCTATTGAGGAGCGATTGGGCGAGCTCCTCTGGAGGTGAAGGTGGTACTTGCCACTGGGGGAGAAACTGTCTCTCGGAGACTTGAGGGGGGAACCCCGAATGAGAGGGAGCTGTCGGACCGCCAACAGTTGGCCCCGGCTGAAGCGGTATGTGGGGAACAACGGGAGTTTGAGATTGTGACGGGAACTGGAACGAGGGTGGTTGTTGGCTCGCTTGTCCTTGAAGCGAGGGAGACTGGATAGCTTGCGCCAATGAAGGAGATGGAATGGCCTGCACGGACTCTTGGAGAGGTGCGATGGCCGGAGTTGATTCCTAGGACGTGGGGGAAACGGATTTCCCCTTCAGAATGGCCTGGAAGGCCCGGAGCTATTCAGAGGTAAGCTCCGTGTTGGCGAGGACGCCCAGTAAGGAAGAGATATCCTGTGGTGGGGACATGTCCCCGGCAATAACCTGCACCTCATGCGAGGGCTCATGAGAGGGACCCGAGTCCATAGCATAGACTCGCGGGTCGGCTGACAAACCACGACTAGGGTGGTTCTCCTCAAAAGACTCGTGAGCCATGCTCACAGTTTTCCCAGAACGCAAAAACATACACTAGCAAGCAAGTAGCAGAGATTATCAAATAAGTGGATGCCTTTACGCCTTTTTTTTGTGTTTTGATTTTGATGATTTTTTTTTGTGCTTTTAGCGAGATCCGAAGTTCACACAAAATAGGGACCCTAGTTTATTTTTATTTCACCGCCGTATCAGCTAGGGTCTCTCGTCTTACCACGAATGGAATAACTAACTCCGGGTAACTTCAATGGTACAACCAGCCCAGTGAACGAAGAGGAGATTCTTCGATGTCGGGGACTTACGGAGGTCCCAGTGGAGGAGATTCTAGTCCGTTGAGAGGAATCCTCAAACGGAGAGTCCTTCCTTCACCGGGAAAGGGTGATCCTTAGAAAAAATGAAAAAGGATATAAAAGAGGGATGGATGTATGCAATGGAATGCTGACAGAGATATAGAGTAAGAAAACAGCAGAAATAACAAACATATAATAAACACCCAACCAATCACAACTGACAGTGCTGCCGTGAGCACAATGGGGGCGCGCGAGGGCGCCAAGGTGGAGAGGCACGGACGGTGCCGAACTTGCAAGGGTAGCCAAAAGGAAGCAGTCGAGGTCCCACCGTGATCGCCAATCTGTGAGTGATGTCACGCGGTTCGGGGAGCGGAGAAGACGCGGAGCGCGCGGGCTCCTCTTTTGTTTGCTGCAACACAGAGATAAGAGAAAAGAGAAGGGGCTACCACGGGAGATTGCTCCGGCGGGACGAGCGGGACAAATGTAATATAGCAAGGTATGGGGGTTAAACGGCCATAGCGGGAAGTGACTCGCCGCGGCCTCGGGGGACTGGAATGGTGCAGAAATTAAATAGCAAGAATTGAAACGGCCATTGGGGAAGTGACTCGCCGCGGCCTCGAGAATATGAGCAGATAAGAATATAACAGAATATAAGGAGAATATAAAGAGCGGGAATTTAAACGGCCATTGGGGAAGTGACTCGTCGCGGCCTCGAGAATATGAATAGATAAGAATATAACATAATATAACAGAATATAAAGAGAATATAAGAGCGAGAATTTAAACGGCCATTGGGGAAGTGACTCGCCGCGGCCTCGAGAACATGAATAGATAAGAATATAACATATAAGAACGGGAATTTAAACGGCCATTGGGGAAGTGACTCGCCGCGGCCTCGAGAATATGAGTAGAATATAACAGAATATAAAGAGAATACAAGAACGGGAATTTAAACGGCCATTGGGGAAGTGACTCGCCACGGCCTCGAGAACAAGATGTGATCGCCAGGGGCCAAAAGACCCCAAAATAAAGAAAGTGATCGCGCCTACCTCAAGAGCGGGAGATGACGGATTGCTTATTCCTCCCCCTTCGGTCGGCCGACAGAGAGGGCTTTCCTTGGTTACCCTTGTAAAATAGTAGACAATAAATGAACGGAATTAGAAAATGGCAGTGTAGTAACAATTCCTTGCGATAAAAGTAACGAGATCGTGACCTGACACACACCTGGTTCGTGTGGTTTTAAACCCCTCTCGGACTCGAGTAGGAGGAAAATACGATGATGAATGCA
Organism: Amorphophallus konjac; assembly: GCA_022559845.1. Classification (NCBI taxonomy): domain Eukaryota; kingdom Viridiplantae; phylum Streptophyta; class Magnoliopsida; order Alismatales; family Araceae; genus Amorphophallus; species Amorphophallus konjac. The sequence continues at coordinate 22,606,150 of CM040129.1, forward strand.
AGAAGTATGCAAGAGACGGCGCCCTTATGTAGGGAGATAGAGGATGCAGTATGATGAATGTAAAGAACTATGGAGAAAAAGGGGAAGAAAAGGCTTATTGGATGAGCCGAGGGTGAGATCCGGCGGAGCTTCTGGCAACGTAGGGACGACGTGGAAGCGCGGTGGATGAAGATGACCTTCCTCTCGTGAGCGTGGGCACCCGAGAAGCCGGCAGAACCTCCACCTACAAAAGACCCCACGGGTTAGAAATGACTCCGGTAGCCTCTGGGCTCCGGCAGCCTATCGGATCTCTTAGAAGCTCCCCCAGAACTGAGGGGGTGGGCCTCTATTTATAGGGCTCCGGAGGGTGGAGGGGTCCAGGACCCTGGACACCTCCATCAGGGCCGAACTAATATTTTATTCTATTTTTATTTATTTTTTCAGAATTTTTTTGAGGAGGCGTCCAGGGCCCCGGACGCCTCCAACAGGTCCACCGAACCCCACCGACGGCCGCACGCGGTTTGGCACAACGCGTGGTTTCGTGAGCAGCGCCTCGTGATTTTGAAATGGGTGCGTCCAGCTGCCTAGACGTCTCCACAATTTGGATTTTTTCACATGCGACAAACCGTCGTTCGGTGAGCGGCGCCCGTGCGGGAGTTGATGGAGGCGTCCAGGGGCCTGGACGCCTCCAAGAAAATATTTTTTATTATTTTTGTTTTGTTTTTTATGCCAAGCTGGCATTTTATATTTTATATTTTTATTTTTATGGAGGCGTCCAAGGGCCTGGACGCCTCCATTAATATATTATTTTTATTTGGCTTTTGGTTTATTTGAAAATAAATTAAAAGAATGGGGGCGTCCATGGGCCTGGACGCCCCCAAAAAGACCCACCCGGATCCTCGGACAAGGTGTTGGCGGCCGCCCGGCAGACACCCTTCTTGGTTCCGGAACCTCCTGATGCGTCTGACTGGTGTTGATGCCGTCCGAATGCCGTGACGAGACGATTCCGGATGCCGAAAAGGGCGGAAGAAGACTCAAGAAAAGGAAGCACTCAAGTGATTCGAAACGCGTAAGCCGTCGCGGGGCGTTATATAGTGATATGAGACTTTCTCAGGAGACGTCAGGAATAGCGTGTCTACAGGCGAGATTGGTCGATCTCTACCCTTAACTTGGACCTTTCGTCCCTGTTAATGAATCTATCCTTGCTTCGACATGTGACCCATGCCGATGAATAAATTTATGTTCGACCCTCGTCATCATCGGCGAGATCGGTCGGCCTCTATCCCTTAACTTGGACCTTCCGTCCCTGTTAATGAATCTATCCTTGCTTCGACATGTGACCCATGCCAATGAATAAACCTATGTTCGACCCTCGTCATCATCGGCGGGATCGGTCAGCCTCTATCCCTTAACCTGGACCTTCCGTCCCTGTTAAGAACAATATCCTTTGCTTTGGCATTTAACCAATGTCGACAAACTAAACCAGGATCCGACCCTTGTCATCATCGACAAGGCCGATCGGCGTGCTAGCGGGTAGGCTCTCCTATGTCCCGGCTTCTTCCTACAAAAAGAAAAAGAAGAAAAAGAAAGATGGGGTTAAAAATAGAGATACCCTGCCGGCCTTGTTCCTATATTAGGGCAGGGGCAAAAATGGCTATAACCCGGCTGTAGCGAAAACCCGAAAGGGCGTTACAGGCAAAATCGGGTACCCCCCGAAAGGGCGCGTGGGCAAAAGCAAGAGGGGGCTGACTTCGGTGAAAATCCGAAAGGGCGCTTGAGTCAGTAATGTGATAAAAATGATGACGAATAAAAAAATCAATCAATAAAAAATGATGAAATGATAATGTAGCAGTGAGGTTATCCTCGTTCATCGTTCCACTTCCTACTACCCTTTTTCGACCCTTGTCACCATCGGTAAGATCAGTCGCTACCCTTTTCGGTCCTTGTCACCATCGGTAAGACCGTCTACCATTCCGACCCTTGTCACCATCGGCAAGATCGGTCACTACCTTTTTCGGTCCTTGTCACCATCGGCAAGATCGGTCGCTACCTTTTTCAGTCCTTATCACCATCGGTAAGACCATATACCATTCCGACCCTTGTCACCAACGGCAAGATCGGACGCTACCTTTTTCGACCCTTATCATCATCGGCAATATCGGTCGCTACCTTTTTCAGTCCTTGTCACCATCAGCAAGACCGTCTACCATTCCGACCCTTGTCACCATCGGCAAGATCGGTCGCTACCTTTTTCGGTTTTTGTCATCATCGACAAGACCGGCTACTCTTTCGACCCTTGTCACCAACGGCAAGATCAGTCGCTACCTTTTTCGGTCCTTGTCACCATCGGCAAGACCGTCTACCATTCCGACCCTTGTCAGCATCGGCAAGATCGGTCGCTACCTTTTTCGGCCCTTGTCACCATCGGCAAGACCGTCGACCATTCTGACCCTTGTCACCATCGACAAGATCGGTCGCTACCTTTTTCGGTTTTCATCATCATCGGTAAGACCGGATACTCTTTCGACCCTTGTCACCATCGGCAAGATCGGTCTCCGGCCTATCGATCCTTGTCGCCGTCTACTAAACTGACCGACTTTCTATCGACCCTTGTCGCCATTGACAGGACCGGTCAACTTCCCCCCCTAACCTAGACCCCTCGTCCTCGTTAAGCAGTAAACTACTTTTGCTCCATATAAACTCTGTTAATGAATAAGCCCTACCCTCAATTTCCGTCAGCATCAATGAATCCGGCTGACAAGCCGTCTGTCCTTATTTCCTAGCCCTGAAGGGGCATCTATACCCTTTTGGTCTTTCAAACTCTTGGCCTGCACTAGCCGTTGCCTAGTCCCGAGAATGGTCACGGCGCGGTGGAGCGAACACCTCACCCCTTCCCTGAAGGCGTGAGCGCTCTCCTGCCCTAATAACTCATATACTCGGACTAGGGTTAGCTGGCGAATAAAAGGGGAGGAAGGGCCAATGCAAAGATAGAATTGGCATTTAGCAGCAAATGGGGATATTTCATTTCTATAAAACAAAGGGATACATGTTACGCGGGGCATTCCCCGGAATACATGAAGTCCATCAAAAAGGGCCAAATAGAAAAGACTATGGCAGAGGGCGTCGGAAGATGTCTTCCAGCTCTGGAATGCCCAAGGAAGGATGGCAGGTTAGTTCTTGCAGTCTAAACTCAGTGGCCTCCAGCTGAGATAGTTTCTCCCCGAGGGAAGCAGCTTGTCCCTCGGCTATCTCTGCCTCCTCCATCCCCCGGACTTCTGGGCGCTCTACTTCTTGAAGCTCAGCCTCTGCCCTTGAAAGTTTGGCCTGTAGCTATGCTATCCGGGCCGTAAGGAAGCTTCGGCGCTGCAAAGAGGCATTAGCATCATTCCTCATCCTCGCTGCAGTCCCTTTCAAAGAGATGAGAGCTGCTCAGCATTCAGCTCGCTCCAGTGTTATGGCCGCCAGCTGGTCAGCTACCTCCTGGCCTAAGAATTCCCTTCTGTTTACATATTTCAGAAGCAAAATCACCCGTGGAGTCCAGTCGTCCATGGGGCAACCAAAAGCCAACAGCGAGCGGGACAAGTGCTCTATCAAGCCCCTCAGCTGAACATAAGTCAAATCTCTGCTGGCCGTTATGGTCTGCTGAAGGGTCCCTAAGAACTGCCACACAAGGTCACTCCATGACTGGAGACCGAGCGGTGACATCTCGGGTAGTTCAAACTCCACTCTGCTGTCCACGGTGGCCCAGATATCATCGCTCATCCCAGAAGATGACGACGGCATGATCTGCAGTGCACTTGTGTGGGGTACAACTGCGGTGACTGATATGGTAGCTGGAGTCTCGATGACGGTGACTTCCCTGCCAGCCCCTTGGGATGAATCTGCAACAGGAACATCAAGAGCCAAGGACATCTGATCCTCGCCTCCAACTCGACTGACCCCCATATGGCCAGTTTCATCAATAAGAGCCAAGGCCCCAGTAGTCCTGGCTTCCTCTTCGACGATCTCTCCCGCCTCTACCTCGGAGGGGCCACCTTTCTCCAAAGCCGACCGTTGTGCGACTTTCAATGGCTGGGAGTCCTCGACTGCTACCAACTCGTCAACCCTCACAAGTACTTCGGGTCCTGTGGGACCCGCTGCCGCTGCATAGTCCTTGGGATATCGCAATGCGATAGGCCGCAAGACTGGCGGGAAAGTTGCGTGACCCGCGTCTAGAGCCGGGAGGGGTATCTGCACCGTTATGGTTGGCAGCAGCACCTCAGTCTACACCAGAAATATGTACATCAGAAAGCTAAAAAGAAAAGAAAGGAAGGGTAGCAAGCACCGACCACGGGAGGGTCCTCACCTCAGCCGGTACTAGGCTCAAATCTCCAAGGGCAACCTCTGCGGCCCCAGCCCCTTCGCTCACGAGTGAGCCTGACGGCCCAGGACCACTCCATGACAACCGGGGCGGGCTGAAAGTCAGGTGATCACTTTCATAGGCCGAAGATGCCCCGGCATCCTCAGTCTCTGTGTCGACATGTGGGAACTCCTCATCACTAGAGCCGCCACCGTAATCGACCTGCTCAGAGTAAGAGGACTCCTCTGCTCTTTCGGGGCGCTCCACCATCGGAGCAGGAACCTCTCCAGGAGGAGCATCACCCGCAGCAGGGACTTCCTCCATGCACTCCACACCAGGAGCAACAATTGATGGGATCTCAGGGGCAAGCTCGCCCTGCCCCCGGGCAATCGCTCCCTCTGCACCCTCTGCGCCCGGGAGTAATGACGGTTGCATATCAACTGAAATTTACGACAAGAAATAGTCAAGCCGACTGAAGGCATGAAGACTCGCGGTGGCGTCGTGATTAAAATATAAATTACCTTCCATTTCCTATCTGGGCGTTGGAGAAGGCAGATATCTCTCTACGGGAGAAGTAAGGACTTTCTCTGCCCCTTCTCTAGCCACGACGCCTACCGTCGCCTCCAGCCCGACGATCGCAGCGACTGTGTCGGCAACTTTCAACAGGGATTAGCCAGGGCAGCCAAAGTGAGCCAATGAATTCTGGAGAGATGAAGAGCCTACCTTCAGCTTCTGGCCTTTGCATGCGGGGAGCCTCGAACTCTTCGAAGGATACAACTGGAGGAAGAACGGTTGCTGGTTCCTTTTCTGCGGCCTTCCTTCGGCGTACCCGTGTCACTCGGGTTACTACCGCTTTAGCCTTCCCAACGGCCTCCCTCAACTGGGATCGGGTCCGCTTTCTCGAATCGCCAAGAGGCAGTGGCATCGTGGTCGGGGCCGGTTCGGGAGCCTCAAAGTATGCTAGCTTCTGAGCTTTTATTATCGGCTCCCTAAAGTGCCGAGTCTCCTCCGAAGTTGGTTGGACTGCACATGCACGAAGGTGAGAATAATACACCACAATGAAGAAAAGAGGCTGGCCGAAGGGCCTGAATGAAGAAATAGAACATACTTGATGGCCCCGTGTAGAAGGGGAAGAGAGGCCAATAATATAGCGGGAGCACTTTGTCTCTCGAAGCTGCCTTGTGAATAAGCCAACATAAATCTCCTATCTTTTCACTCGGCTCGGCCAGCAGTGCCAGGTTCTTGTGGCCACGAGAAGACAGGTGATAATATAAGCTCAGGTGGTCCAGCCCCCATCTGTCAGCATATTTGAATGAGATATGAAGGGGCCGGTCCAGAATGGCTTCGCTAGGATCACCCACTGAAAAACCATGCGATCTGAGGAGCGTAAATAGCCAAGGAGTGTTGTCATATAGAGCATCCCGCCTGTCTTCCCTACGGATGAAAGTCCGATAGGGGTGCAACCTGTCAACCTCGGGGCGCCAGTCAGACACCACCGAGATGGGTTCCTCTACCGACAGAGGAGTTGCTGAAGAACCACCCTCTCACTGCTTACCCTGCATAGACCCCGAAGCGTTTTCACTTAGTCATCCTTGCTGATTGTGGGCAACTTCGGGTCGACTTTGGTCCTGCGGCTTTTCACGGCTTTTCGGGCCTCAACATAGGCCCTCACTTCCGTGTTGGTCCAAGATTTCAGCTTCTTCAAATAGGAGGGCTCAATATCAAGGGTTGGCTCCGGCTGGAAGTCCAGAAACCTATGCTCTGCTACGGCCCAACACTCCCGCCGGGAGCTCCTTTAGAACCCCGTCCGCGTGTTCCACCACTTGATATACGCAGGAGTGACGCGGGGGAAATGGGCAGGGGTTGGCACCCTGAAAGAAACATTTTCTCGGCGGTGGAAGAAGTCCCACCATATCCGGGCATCATCATTTGAAACTTGCCCGGCTCTGTGCCTATTGGGCAACGCAAATTGTGAAAAGGAATGAGGAATGTGCTGGTCATAGCCAAAGTTCCGGCTGAAGCGGAACGGATAATACGGCTCCAACCACAAAATGCCGCTCTTGCGGAATACAAGGATGCTTGGCCTGATAGCTAGCGCCCAGTCAACCAACTCCTGCTCAAGGATGGGCCCTGTACACTTGGCCCCAGAGATTGGATGGATGTACTCCTCTGTCTCAAAGAGCTTGCACTGCTTCGTCCTATTCACTAGCGGGCTGGAGTGGGTAGCTAAGCCCCAAAAGTGAAGAACCTCGGGCGAATCTGTGGGAACCCGGGTCAACTTGCCCCGAATGGCAAAGAGCTGCTCCGCTAGCGAGGATGGTTCAGCACTCGCAAACTCTATCATCCGCGGAACAAGATGAACCGACTGTAATGCCCGAGGGGCAGCCCCCGGAAAAAGGGTACAAACCCAAGCATTGAAGAAGTGTAACGGACAAACCGTCCGTAGATTTTTGGGAAGACGCGTCTTGTGCATGTCTCCCAGCATTTTGTAAGTGAGGCACAAAGCCACTGGGCAGAGGGACAGCTTAGTACCCCAAGCCATGAGACAGGCGGGATAGATAGCCTCTGCTCTAATCACTCTCTCGTCACCTTACAGAAGAGTGAAAGAACAGATCCAATAAACCAGGTACGCAGCACAGTGGGTGACTGCGTCGACGCCAGTGGGGTTCGGGTCCTCCCTCTCCCCTCTTCTTAAAGATGATGCTGCGGCCTACCATCGGACTCTCTTCTTCCTCTTCGGAGCCATCGGCGCTATTGGGGCAAGTCCTCGTACTTCTTCTTCCTGCCAAAGAAATATTGGAGCCAGGTGCCCATCTGCACCCTCCGCTTCTCGCCCGGCTTCCTAGCTTCCCTCGTGTCATGTGACGAGTGGTAAAGTGTGCAGTACGCCTTCATCAGATAGCGATAAGCATGGCCCGCCAGATATCGACCCTCACCGTCGGTCTGATCCTTCAGCCAGTCAGGCCAGCAGACTTCCTTGTACGGCTCTCCGTCGATGGGTAGACCGCTAAGCTGTGAGAGGCTCCATAAATCCAGAGAAGTCTCTCCTTCCGAGGTATAGAAAGTGTTGTACTCGGGGCAGAATACTTCGATCATGCCGCAGCATAAGCCTCGGGAGATGGGGTAGTGCTATCTTGAGGCGTATACGCTGTGATAGACGCCAGCCCTGGTCAGGATGGGAGCGTAATGATACAGCACATAATCTGTTAACTCCACTGCCCCAGGTCTGAATGCGTGAGCATCGGTGGCCCTCAGCTCGGCAAACCACCCCACGGATATTTGGTGCTTAAAACGGACCACCAGGAAGTCCAACAGAAAGGATTCTTCTCTGTACCCCCATCTCAACGGGGCAAGAAACAAGCCAAAGATCGGCTTTTCCTGGTCTACCCGGCCTGCGGAATCATTCCACCGAGCGAGCACAAATTCAGGGGCCCTGGTCAGCAGCCCATCTTCTGGAGCCAGATCCTGCAGTCCAAGCATGACGCTCCATTTCCTGACTTCTCCGGGAAGATAAATTGGCCTTCCCCGCACCACACAATCTGTTAGACTATCCCTCTCCACTAACAAGGCCTGCTCGGCCTTGAGGACGAGGAACAGGTCTCTCTTCCCCTGAAGGTTGAAGCGCCGAAGGAAGGACATCAGATGTTTGTGATGGGGACATCAACGTCAGCCCGCTCACATTGTGTTCGCATTTACGTCCTTTTATATTTGTATGTATACCCTTGTGATATATGGGTACACAATTGTAGGTCTTAGTGGGTTTATTTGCAAAAGGCCATTGGGTCTTTTTGCAAAAGTGCATGTAGGCCCTGCAGGGGCCCCCTCCCTCCTCCTTATTGGTCCACTTGGACTCCCGGGCCCAAGGGGGCTGGTCCATGGTCCAACCTTGGACTTGGACCTAGATTTAATTAAAGAAGACAAAATCAAATTGCCTTCTTTAAAGGGGGGGGGGGGCGAACCTTGTATTTTATTGTGATTTATTGTGGTTGTTCAAACCACATCCCAGCCCTTCACTCATCAACCCTTGATCCAAGGGTCTAGAATTAGTTAGAGACTTAGTCTATATAATGTTGTATTTTTCATGAGAAATTGAATGGAAAAATCAGAATTTTTGTGAGTGTTCAAGGAGCTTGGTGCGCCCCTCTCTCCTCCCTTGCTGTTCTTCCTTCCCCAACCCCAGATCTAGAGTGTATCCCTCTTCTATCATCCCCTCTCAACCTCCGGTGATCGTCTGTGCCGCCGCCGCCGCCGTTCGTGCCGCCTTCGAGCCGTCGTGGAATCGTCATCAAGTTTCTGTCTTGCTGGATAGAGGTGTAGTTCGTGAATTCCTGAAGTCGGCCACGAGTTCAGATCAATTTAAAATTTTGAGGGTTGGTTCCTATCTTATAGCCCCTTCTTCAAAAACAAAATTAGATTCAAAATCCACCGTTTCATATTTTTACCTTTTCGTTCATCTCTCAATCTCAGATCTGTTCTGTCACTATCTATAGTGACAGTAGCCCTGAGTTTCATGTCTTAGGTCCACTTTTTGATTTATTTTGGTTCGCCCAATTTTACGGGAGGTTACACCCATCCACCCCTTCATTCACAATTTTTCTCAATTTTTTTTTCGTCCATTTCATATTTTCTAAAAATCGTTCTCAGTCCCAGCTACAGCTCTGTCCCCCTGTTCCCAGATCCGACCACTAGTCACCCCAAAAATCATAGTAAATCACCACCACCTCCACATCAAATTCTAAAAATAGTCCCCATTCCGTGGTTTGATCCCCTACAACTTTGAAGAAGAGCTCAAGAGCTGAATCGGAGGTTTACTAGGCGGTCAACGGTGGTTCTCAGACAAGTACCCTGCAAATCTGAGGTTTCGATTACTATACAATAGGGGCTTGTAAATTTATTAAAGTTCTGATCCGATCAGATCCAGCAGATCTCTCTGAGTCTAGATTGAAGCATTTGAAGAGATCTTTCCAACGATAGCTCACGCGTCCCGATCCGACGTCGGGATTGATCGCAGCGGCCGTTTTCGTCGGAGCGCGCGCTGTAAAACAGCAACCACCAGTCCGTGGACAGCAAACCCGACGCGTGCCGATCGGAACCGCCCGACCCCCGGGTGACGTTCTGGTGTGCCGCCAGCCCAGGGAACACTTCCCTAAGTGTCCACACTACAGCGGCGCCACCGGGTCCCACACGACCCCACCAGACAGCACGTGGGCCCCACGGTCGTGATCACGCGTGTAGCCGAATCAACACACGAAGCTGCCCGTCATCCCGAATTCGGTCCTCCCGGGCCCCTGGTGTCGCCCTTTACCTCCCTGCGTGGAGTGGGCATATTTCCATTGCTGTAATATTCATGTATTAACTGTCCCGAGAGCACGAGTTCGGCCGGGCCCATCGTCCCCACGCCGAGCGCGTGGAGGTATCGCATTCGCTCCCTTACTTGGCATTTTGCTTAATTTTCATATATACTTGCTTATGCCACTGCTAGAGAGCATGATAGGGTAATTAGCTCGCTTTCTATTTATATCACCGCTGCTGCGAGAGAGAGCGTTACCGTCCCGTGACCCAATCCGGGCACAAGTGAGAGCCGACCACCCTAGCTCACAGCCGGTTTCTCAACCGCGCACATCCGACGCTTCCCTCGTTAAGGGGCAGTCACGAGCTTGTCGTGTCCGTGGTCTCGTCCCGCATCAGTTTGTCCTTGGGGTAATCCCGCCTGACAGCGCCTTCCCGGTCATAGTGAAAAGAATCACCTCCAAGGATGAGGAGACGGCCGGTGTCCACAGTATCGGTCTCCGAATCTGAGGACTCTGCAACTACGGCAAGTTGATCGTGCCCCCGATCAAGGGAATTAACATTCTCCCACGTCACCACGGCGCGGGAGGCGGAAGAAGAAGAACCAGATGCCATGTTAGCTGCAAAGAAACGCATCAAACAATAAACAAAGTTAAAAAATAGTTGATCAAGACAAATTTCTGAAAAAATTTCGACAGAGTCTCCCTAGCATGGGAGATTGCCAAAGAGAAGCGGGAACACGTCCACTAAGGGAACAGCCTCTAACAGCAGCCACCGGCATTACACCGAGGCCAAATGGGACACCTGGGGGAATATCTTCGGGGGCAAGCCCTACTAGGAGCCTCCCAAGACCCAAAAGATGGGTTCAAAACCTGAATAAACAAGCGCTCCGCTCACCACTAAGAAGGCCCGCCCATGCCCTCAGCTCGCTCGGCACCGCGAGAGGAGAAGAAAGGGAGGAGAGAGAAAGCTACGGTGCGAATGAGGAGGGATGAAGGAAAAATCAAGGATGAAAAAATATATATAGGGGAAGGCCTCCCCTTTGCTAATCCGGCGTGCTATTTAGCACGCCGAATTAGCATCCTTCAAACAAAAGGCGCGCCGGTTGAAGGCACGTCGGATTAACTTCTTCCAAGCACCAGGCCGCGCCGGATTAACTGCAGTGCAACCTTCAGGCCGCGTCGTATTAAAAAGGTAAAAGGCCAGGGGCACGCCGGATTAACCCACGCCGTATTAACAGTCAAACGGCATCAGATTGGCATCTGTGCCAGATTAAGGGCCGTTCCGAGCCTCCGTCAATTGAAGAGGAGATCATCTCAGGCGAGGCTCATCCATCGGCCTTGCTACGCTCGTGCCTTGCTTGTAACGCCCACGGCTGGGGGGCATTTGTTGGCACTCAAAATATCACTCGCGGCGATCAGGCCTCGAAGACGAATGACACGGCTCACTGAAGAACAGAAGCCGATAAATATCAACATATTAAGGACTTCTCAAGCTGCCAGGGCCTCGAGTCACTCGGGATAAATGCCAGGGACTTCGCCTCAGGAAAAGTTGAGATGAATTCACAACCAACCGGCAGTGCGACCAAGCCTGCCCAATGAACCGGCATCAACTCCGTCGTGCCGCATACACTGCACCCGTTGTCCGACCAAGGACAACGGTCTACCCGGTGGCTACCCACCTCATGAAAGACTCTCTTGAGATGAAAAAAGCTCCCTCGGCACTTCAGGACGGAGGACCGAAGGCTCTATCGGCGGAAGATCCCGGCTACCCGGCGTAAGTACGGCTTCTCACCAAGTTGGGCCCGTTAATGGCCAAATGATCACCCGGTCAAAGCGGAACTATCCTGGGTGTTACTCCACCCTCCAAGAAGCTTTGAACACAAGCCAGGCCGAGCTAGCAGCACGGATCATAGTGCCGAAAGCCAAGTCAGCGGAAAACCCACGTGTTCAAACCAAAGATACTCGAGATTCTGAGAAGGCCGTACGCCATCCTGAGAGCGTTGACAAGGCTTCTCATCAAGGTTTCAAAGAGCGACAGCAAGATGAATGGTCACGGTGACGCCCGGAACCATCCCCGGACTCACCGGCTAACCTGTAACGGGCGGGAGGTGCTAATACGGCGCGCCCTTATCCGGCGCGCCCCCTTAAACCAGCACCCTCAAATCCGGCACGCCTATAGTAGAAGCCCCTTCTCCGGCGTGCCATTCTCCACGCTGGATTAAACTTCGAACCCGTTCCTGTATAAATGGCAATTCGAAACAGAAGAAAAAAGAAAAGGAGGCGAAGAGGTTTTCAAAAAGAAGAAAATCGAGAGATAAGAGAAAGTGTCTGAGAGCCAATCATCGGGGAGAGAGAGAGGGTTTCTTGCGAGTGAAGCAGGGTTCCTCTGAGCACCCTTCGCCACCGTCTTCCACCCTCAGCCTGAAGCCCTCCGGAGCCGGAGAAGAAGGAGGTGTCCCCGACACTCTGTTCTTGGAATAGGTGGGTGCCTGCGTTTCTGTTTCTTCTCCGCCTTGTTTTCTCTCCGTCGAATGTAAGCGAGAGGGGTGAGGGATGGCGATGATATGGGCCAACCCCTCCCCCCATCTCCGCCATCCCTCTTTCTTTTTCTATTGCTCTTCTATGAGCTCCCCTACGAGCAGAACGGTGGCCGTGCCGCGATGCCGGCACCGAACTCGTGATATGCGTGTAACTTCCTTCGCCGATGGAATGATAGCATGCATATATGAATATATTGGTGGATTGAATGCTCAATGCCTTGTACTCTTCTTCCATTGCTATTTCATTCGATAGATATATATATATTAGTGTCTTCCCGTATATAGCTTTGCGATTCCGGTTTCCCCAGATTCTGAACACGCCTTGGGATGCCCTGGGCCACATAGATAACCCCTCCCTGGGTCCTCCGCGCCTGTGCCTATGCACACGCTTCTCTTTGTTTTGATACGAAATCCAACCTTGACCTTCCTCCCTATTTCCATTTCTCCGTTGCTCAGAGGAGGCAGGTGCTGCTTCTGGAATAGTGGAGTCCACCTCGTGACCACTGCGCTCTAGCCATTCGTGTATATGCATATGTGGATAAATTGTTCCCGCCATAGATATCAACTGTCTCTCTCTCCGTGGCTGCTGTTTGCATTCTCTCCGGTGGATGGCAACCAAGTCTCGCGAGCATTATTATCTTAACCCTGTAACGGGTAGGCTATCAATATCGAGAAGCCTCACTTCCTTCATTTGTGGTTCACGGCCATTAAACTATTCGAGTCCCGTTGGTTTCTTCCTAATCACCCAGGGAGGGGGATATCCCCCACTGCTTCACAGAGCCACCAATCAGTCAAGGGAACTCCACTTCTAAGTGATGGATGCTTTCTACGGGCCGAAAGGCTGATAACAATAGGGGCTTCAGTCCAACAATGTTAAATCCACAGCCTCCCAGGATTCGGTGGTGGCTAAGGGACGAACGCTCCTAGTAGGCTTGTCCTCGGGGCCTCTCTCCCTGACGCTCTTTTGCTAATGGATACAGTGCATGTTGAAGGTTGCTCACCCCTCGTAGGCCAGCCCTCAGGTTGTTGCTTCCGTCATCAGCTGCCTCATCCCTCTGCTTCCACCCACGGAACTTTAGTGCCCCTCGTAGGCTAGTCCTCGGGGTATCCTGTCCGATTGGGGTTTGCTGGCTGCCACCATGCAGACCGGCTGTTTAGGGGCTTACTCCACGAGTGAGTATGACCCCGTTTCTCCCCTGCAGTCCTTCAGGGACGGGGGAGATGCTGCCCAATTTTTGGCAGAACTCTTTTAACTGATAAGAGCACTTGTGTAAATGGCTCCAATAAAACACTTGTTCTGAGATAAAGGACCCTAGTGCTCGAGTATGGACCTCGCACTAGCTCATCACTTCATTCTGGAAGGGCTCTGGACTTCAATTAAACAAGCAATCAGCCTAATTAACTTCAAAACCCTTAACAGAATCCCAGTAAACTTAAATAGTTTCAAAATTAATCAAAAATTAGCTAAAACGGCGTGGTCCTAATCTGGCGGGCCTTAATATGGCGCGTTACCCCCCCGCGCCGGAATAACCTTACACTCATAAAATTTTGTTTTCGAGTGGCTCGTTCCCGACGTGCCCTAAACCGGCGCGCCCCAAGCCCACCACGCCGTTTTAACATTTGTTAAGGCCGCGCCGGATTAAGACCACTTACCTATGTTTGGCCGCGCCGGGAAAACCTATCCCTACGCGTGGTCGCGCCGGTTTTGAACCATTATGCTGTTTTAATCACTCCCCCGCCCTCGGAGCGATCCTCGTCTCCCGCGATCGAGATCAATGACCCTAACTAATAATAAATCGAATAAGGAAGGGGCTATGCAAGCCCGAGCCATCTTGCTTTTACTACCATGTTTGTTAGCATTTTACTTTCATCATCATGCTTACGTTGCCACTTTTGTCCCCTTAATAGGGTCTATTAAACTTGATTGATCATTGTTCATCTTTGCAACTCTGTGACTATGCTTAACGTTGTCATGAGCATCATGCATGCATGCATGCATGCATGGATTCCCTCCGGTATATTAAATGGCATTGACGAAGGTCTGGGTCACTCCCGATTGGAAGTCTTTGCCATGCACGATGGTGGTCTTTGGACCTATGTCCTCTGCCACGTATCGAGGGTACCCAACTTAATGAACCATGCCTCTTTCGCATGACATATAGAAGCACCTTACGTGACCTGGTCACGTTTATACCTTTGCATCTTTATTCTGGCCTCGACAGCCCACCATCTCGGTAATTAATCAAAGGTTTTCCCTCCTCGTGGGGGATATAATTAACGTTATAGCCTTTATGGTATGGCGGACTGCTGGTCCCGACCGAACCTCTCTCTCGCCCGATACGGGTCAGAACGAGCGCATAATAAACTCATCACGTACGTGACTGGCACGCTTGCGTAGTCAACTAGCCAGTTAGCTACCAGTTAGTTAATTGGTTAATCGACACGTGAAATAAACAAAATAAACCCAAACGATAATCACAAAAACCAGAATGAAAAGATCCCATCGCAAACAGGAGGGGAATCTGTTGACACCCATTTTTTGCCGACAAGTTGAGTCATTTCTCTTACCATCATTTATTGATGTCTCGAGTTGTCCATTACTCATTGGACTATTTTCAGGCAGCTTATTGGGCCTATTTTATGGATACCTCTCTCCCTGACTAGGTCTGCTTCAATTCAGGGCTCAATGGGCCTTGATTTTGCTTGATTTATCATATTTTATCAAATTTCAAGTGTCCAGCCTTTGTGTGGCCAATCGCATGACAGTTCAGTAACTGAGTAGTTGTGGGTTAACCGTTTATCTATTTATTGGATATTAAGGTGATTTTTCTAAATTTCCACCGACAAGCTTTTTGAACGATTCATATACAGCCGTCCAGATCCATGGAACGGTATGCTTATGACCGTCCAGATCCCAGAGTCCCAGATTCGTTGGTTGTTCAGGTAATTATCTAATTATCTAATTTAGTCTGATTTATCACCGACAGGTGTTGGACGGTTGATTTGAAACCGTTCAGTGAGCTGAGTGGTCCATTAAAAACCGCCCAATTCATGAGAGTCCACCGGCGAAAATATCGGTCAGTTCGATGGATATTTGGATAATATTTCTCACTTACTTAATTTCCACCGATAGATTGGACGGTCTGGTAACCGACCGCTTAGTGTATTGGGTCTATCGCGTGACCGCGCAATGGTCCGATTGTTGAAAAACTAAGGGCTTTTCTCTCTCTATTTGTGGTTTTATCCTTGATTTGTTCCAACCATTTCTCCGTGATTTTTCAACCAAATGAGGAGCCGTTTCGACTGGTTGGAAGATAATCGCATTATCTATAGATTTTTTTTTGATATCTCGAGCTAATATTCATTGGAAACCCTAATTTTGGGGCTAGTTTCTTAGGCTCTATAAATAGACCCTAAGGGCAAGCTTTAAAAGGGGGGGGGGGATTTCAAGGTCGAGGCGAAGCTCTGCCGGATTGTTGAGCGACCGAAGACAGGGAGGGAGGCCTTCTACGTCCGCATAGGCCTCCGGTTCAGGGAGTACACTATTTTATTGAGTTATTAGTTCACGAGTCCCTCCGTCCATTTTCTCATTGCATGCGTCATTCTCCTTTCTTCCGTTTGTTCTTCTTCATTCTTTCATCGCATTACATACATCCTCCTATATTTTTTTGGTGCCCCTAGGGGTTTATAAACCTCTAGGTATCCCCCATTTCATTTGGTTATGTTCGTTTTCTTCTCTTTCAGCATTTACTACGCACTTTAGTTCTGATATTGGGCCCCTTTTTGTGTTCTACACTTTGTTTTGCAGGTCAGCATCATCACAACACGAGGCCCACTCCTCCGGGCCGGCCTGGAAGGGTGGAGGTAGAGATCCCACGTTTTTGAAGTTGGTGGTACAGCGCGGTCTTCTTCTGTCCGTTTTAGGGACAGGGCGGCCGTCCATCGACCGTCCAGTTCTGTTCAGCGGTGGATACCGAACCGTTCTATAATCTGGCTGCTCTTCGTCCCGCGTTCGCCACGGCGCTGCCAGGCGGTCTGTCGAGCGACTGCGCATCTTAAGGGCGGTTCTTCCAGAGCCGCGTATTGCTGCAGTGCTATTCTAGGCGAGTGTCTCCCCTTTCTTTCCAAGGTACGATGTACTTGCTTACATTCGGCACCTTGGTGGCGATCACACACATTCCACATCCTTCCCCCTGTTATTTACACATCGTTTAGTTCTTTACATTAGCACGGTAAAGAAGGGGTTGGAAGGGTAATCAAAAAGGGAAAGAAGGAAAAACATGTCAATAGACACATGTAGAAGAAATTGTGATTGAACCATTTTTGGCTAGCTTCTGTTTGGCACCATGTGTAAACACCCTATGGAAAAAGTGTCGACATCTTGGGTTCAGCGCAACGGGCTTCGTCTCTGTTTGGCGCATATGTCTCGACACCTCCTATTGAAGTCTCGGCACGGTGGCACGATCCTCACGTGCGTATGGCACCCATCTCGACATTTGTCCATCGAAGTGTCGACATGTTCTTGCTTGGAAGCCTTGTCTCTTCAAGATTCTAACGAGACGTGTCGACACCATGTCTGAAAGTGTCGACACCCTCATGTTCATCCAGAACGGATCTGGATCCCGTTGCGACCACTTTCCAAGATCGGCAACCGGTCTTGGAAGATCTGTTAGCACTTAGAAAGCCGTCAGGAAGCTTACCTTGTCAGAAGATCTTATTGACTGGCAAAGACATCCTCTGAGATGTTGGTACCATTGCAGACTCCGTTCCCTACCTACCCACGTACTAGCAAGTCGGCAAAAAAAGGTCAACGGAGCTGAGGAAGCAAATCAAATAATGGGGATGAGACATCCTGGGTATGGAGTCTACAGGGGACATGGCAGGAGATGTCATGAGCCACCGATAATGGAGACAGCAGGAGCTCCAGTTCACGTAAGAGAGCTGAACAAAAAGAGATAGGAGAAGAAGAAGAGAAGGTGAAGAGAAGCGGGAAGCAAGCTCGGAGAGACCTCTCCTTCCTGGTGTTGTTGGCGTAAGGGTAACGTAGCAGACCATCTTCTTCCACTTTAGGAGTTCTCATAGCAAGGAGATAGCATCCATCCATAGCTTCATCAGGTGGCAGTGAAAGCTAAGGAGCTTATCCATCATTCCTCTTGCGGTCGTGGTGAAGACCTAGGAACAAGATGAAGAGGAGCTAGACTTCGTCCAATTTTCTCCAGATAGGAGTTCTCTTCTCCCATAGAGTGTCATTGTTATACCTTGTCTGGTTCATCCTCTTTTGCTTTTGTTTTTTCTCAAAACACATACTCTTATATTTGCTCCCTACCTGCAAGTAGGAAGACGGACAGTATATTCACTGATCCGTGGGTGTTGGGTTGCATACCCTCAAGCTATTTGGCAACGATTAAAGAGAGTCTTCTCTCTGTTAGAAGCTGTCTATCAGCTGTAGTGCCTTTGCACTAGTGAAACCTCACTTGGTTGAAGTGAGGGGTGGACGTAGGTCTCTGGATAGATACCGAACCACCTTAAAAACCTGTGTTCTGTGGTTTGTTGTCTAGTGTGGCTTGATGCTAGATGCTTGGTAGGAACGCTATTGATCATCACTCTTGCATTTAGCTCATTAGCTAGCAACTATTTCTTCCCTTACAGCTCTTAGTTTTTTTAGCTGTTATTTCCGCAAAGAAGGGCAAAGAAGGGGCTGATCTATCCACCCCTCCCCTCTAGATCCGCCGATCACTACTCAACAATGCTGTCTAAAACAAGGAAACACAATTAATAAACATCAATTTAATGAAAATCGTAGGAAAAAGGTGATCTGTCGCCCAGCCGCTAGGGTTCTGTGGCGGTCAGGAGCTGGCCACAAGTCAAGATCTTGCGGTCTATCGCGGGGCCGCTAGCATATGAAGAAGTTTCAAATTTTCAAAAGATGAAACGGTCTATCGCGGGGCTGCCAGAATCAGAAGCGATTCCTGTAAGACTGCAACAAGTTCGCTGCTTCGGTCTCCAGCGAACTTTGATAGACCTCGATTGTAACAGGGGATTCATGCGGTACAATAAATGAAAATTGTGCAAAATAGAATCAACACGAAGAAGATATAAATTTGCATGAGATAGCATGGATTAATTAAGATTAATCCTTCTAAAACCTAACATTTAATCAAGATAAGAAAAACTAACAAGAACGGTGCCCTAGATTGACATGCTCCGACTAAAGACTTGAATTCGATCGCTATACTAAATAAAAATTAGGGCTTTTAGTATCAAAATAAAGAGGACTTGAAGACACACATGCTGGTATAATTTGATTAGGGTTTGGTCCACTAGAACCTACCTTAATCGAAGGAAGAAGAAGACTAAGGTCGCCAAAATCGCACAAGGATACCTCCCAGAAACTCGTCGAGAACCACCCTTGATCGAGCTCCTCACCGGCTACCGCAGCAAATGGGGTTTCTAGGTTGGTCAAGGGTTTGTTTTATAGAGGCTATTGGATCTTTGGGGTGTCGATAAGGCTGGGAAGAGTCCCACGAATTTGACGCGCGCGGGAATTGCGCATTGACCAAATCGCGCTGCCTCTCGCCCAAAATTGAGCTCTTAGGGTCAGGATTTTCACATGGGAAGAGGGGGGAAATGGGCTAGCCATCAAGGCCATTCGAATGGGCCTAGTTGGGCTCAATTGATCGAGATTTGGGCTTGAATTAAGCGATCTAAGGTTAGGTTAGTTTAAACACGATTTTTTTGCCCTAATTCCATTAATTCGGCTTGATAGAAATTTTATTTAGGGTTTGCCCAAGAAGAAAAATTGCCTAAAATTTTAGTCCTCTATATGATTATGAATTTTCTAGATTTTTATAAATTAGTTAAAACTTCACTCAAAGAAACTTCCACTTTAATAGTAAGTAATTGTCTAAAGTATTACCCTTTATTATATTAATTAATTCTCGGGGTGCTACACACCCCATCCTCTAAAAAAAAAGGAGAAGTCGCTGCTACTGTGCTAAGAAGTTCCCTATTTGAAAAGAGAGAGTGTGGGTAAACAAGAAAAGAGAAAAGAGAGTCAGTAGAAGAAGATAGAAGAGAGCAAGTGTGCGAGCAAAAGAAAAGAGAGAAAGAGAGAAGATCTTAGAAAGAAGAGTGAGAGGAGAGAAAGAAGAACAGAGAAGTAGCCAGAGGGTGAGAGAAAGAGAGTAGTCATAGCATCAATTACAGATCTGCCAGCATTTCGACTCGTGGATCAAATCCAGAGTCTATCTGCTCCTCGGAGCTACAGTTTATTTCTACCTTTGTTTTCTCTTGTTATTTTCCATTTCATTTGTTTGTTTGTCCATTCCTTTTATGTTTTTTTGATTCCCTATTCAGGGATCGGAGTTCCTCCTGTGCGAACAGGAGAAGGGAGATTGGGGTCTCCGATTGTGAGTGACGGGGTGTCACTCACTGGTTCCCTCTGAGGATTCAGAGGAAGGGAGGTCATCCTCCGGTTCTAGTTCTGTGGGAAGCAGAGCTAGGGTGCTGGTCTTATGGGAAGCAAGACCAGGTCAAGGGATTTATTTCCCTCAGTTTCAAGCTATTTGGCAGCCATTATTTGCAGACTGAGTCTGCGTCTTGCTTTAGCAAGGGAAGCCCCACTCGAGTTTGAGTGGGGGATGGACATAGGTCTATGGGTAGCAGACCGAACTATCTAAAATATCATGTCCATCATGGTTTGTTCTGTGCATACATTTCCATATCTTCTATCCCCCCTTCTCAGGTTGCTTGCGCATTCTATATCAGAAGTTCTTCTGTGTGATTTCTGTTTGAAATCGATATAGTTGTTAAGTGTTTGACTGAGTGTTTAGTATAAACATTTGCTTCTAAGTGTTTCTCATGACAAGAGTTCATTGAGCACAAAGTGGTTGAGCTTGAGCGTTTTCATGAGTGATCTATTTTCAGCAGTGCATGGATTCTAACACTCTTAGTGTTCTAGAGCAATTCTGAATTGAGTTTTCTGCAACTGTCATTTCCTTCAGTTTAATCTTAGTGGGCGTATTTTTGACTTGAGGCTAGTTTTAAAAGGGATCTATTCAAACCCCCCTTCTAGATCCCTGCCTTGCACCCTATCACGCGGGTCGGCCCGCTGTTAGCTGTAGAAGGGCTGGGATATATGCGCCCACAAGGTGTTCGGGGAAATGCCCACCCTCTCTGTTGTGGATCGAGTGCAGCAGTTGCTTCAACAATGTAACTCTCGGTGCCCTGCTGGCTTTGTGTGCATTTACCTGTTGTTAATGATCATCTGGACTATTTGGAAGAGTAGGTGTAGCAGGAGATTTGATGGGGTCTCTGAGGCTCCAGCTAGGAGCATCACTCGGATTGTCATATCTTTACAGGAATCTTTTTACAGACAACGGTTTAAGACAATGCCCTCTTCCCAGGGGCGACAGACTCTGGCAAAACTTGGCCTTTCCTACCTGTATAAACAGTCGGTGTTTTTTTATGGCCATGGTACCAATATCATGGCAGAATGCAAGGCGCTACTTGATGGTTTGAGAATTGCTATACAATACAACTTTAAGCTCTCTATGATATACTCCGACTCGATGGTGATTATGCAATTGTTAAAGGCTGGCTCTAAACCCCCTTGGTCCATCCTACCTTGGTGGGATTCTCTGCTTCGCATCTATAGCCAAGTCCGCGCTCCGATTCTCCATTGCTATAGGGAATGCAACAACGTGGCGGATGCATTAGCTAATGCGGCGTTGGTTGGGGAGAACAATTCTGAATTTTTTCTTTGGCGTCAACTGCTATGGCAAGCAAGAGGCGCTATCGTTCTTGATGCAGTTGGCCTGCCCTCAATCAGAGCTTTTTGTCCTACTTAGTGCCTTGCAGATTTGGACCTTGGTGTGCCAAGCGTGGCCATAGTATGGGATAGATTTTGTTGGTTGTTCTCATTCAGGGGTATCCCCTGATTTTTCTTGTAAGACTTTTATCCTCTAGTTAATATATTTTTTCTTTAAATTAAAAAAAAAAAAAAAGAAATGCCCGACACACGTGTGTGAGCCATATATATGCATTGCGGGCCTCCAAAGCCTGTAGTTGACTTAGTTAGGCCTCCCTTTGACCTTGGAGGGTTGGAAGAAGGTGTCTTAGCGTAGGCCCCGGCCTTGTTGCTGCTTGCCATGTGGCACAGCTTGTAGTCGGGGCGCCCCCGAGTTGGCCCGGGTGGCCGTGTAGAACGCGGGAAAAACCCGCCACTGAGTGATTGAGAGTAATCCCAATCAATTGTTGATGTCGCCATATGTCACGGCTAGCTGGTTGGGACCCTTGGTTGGGCCAGGAAAGTTGTAGGAGAGGCTGGGTAGTCCATGCTTTAAAGGTGTTCGGGGAAATTCCCGAACCCTTATCCTTTAATATTTTGCTGGGAAATTGTCTGGGTACAACAATGACTTGACTGTCTTGATAAAGAAGAGCACTCTTGTTAAAAATACTACTAATCCTCTAGGACCCAAGAAAACTTGGGTACCTAAAAATTTCGAATGAGAATTTTTGTTGCAGGGGTGCCATGGAGCTGAACAAGGATTAGTCAATAAATAACAGCTCTAGGCACAGGTATGTAAATGGTTAGCTATCTGAAAAATAAAACAAAATGTTGGCTTGTCTCCCTCACTAGCTTATTTATGCATGCTCTAGAAAATTATGCCTTACTGCCAAGAATTTTTGGCTCATTATTAAGAATGTTTGAACATATATGCTGCAGAGTTTACTCTCTAGTTATTATGAAATACTCATTGACTGAATTGAGAGTATGAAAAGCTTGCTTGTCAAAATAGAATGATATGTACACATACTTGGAGTCTACATATGCTGTAAATGATGAATGTCATTCTGTTTCTTCTTGCATTTTCATGCATATCATGCTAAGGAGAGGTCCAAGAATGTTCATCTCCCACTCCACTACATTGCCTTTCCTAAAAATGATTAACCACGTCATGACCCTTTGGTATATAGAATGGTGATTTGTGGAAGGTTAGATCAACTCCAACGGGAAACTATCACTATGCGTGAGAGCATCATTGGATCAAGCTCTCCGCCTGGTACCATGGGTTAATTGTTCATATAAGTCCTAGTATGCATACTCACTTGTCAAGATTTCACTAGGACACTTGTAGAAATGAATGCATACCTTGAGGGGGAGTCTGCACAAAAAGATTGATCTGCATTTTTGCAGAATTGCATTCCTTGTATAAACCAGTTCATGCATCATGTTGATGAAGTGCATATCATTTTCTGCATATACTTTTGTCTGCATAACAGTATGCCTACATATCCTCTAAGATGAGCATGATTAATGAGAAGTGCTTTCAATTTCAAATTAAGCTGAAAGTTTACATGAATCAGTTCTCTTGATGTAAAAGGTATGTTGCTTTTATGTCTTTGAAAGTCTTGATCATGTGTGTTATTTTGAGCTTGTTGACTTTTTGAGATTCCTTGATTATACTCATCATCTGGCTCTGAAATATCTTGAACTCCCTTCTACCTGATAAGATAGGTCGACCTACTTTCACCACTGTGTCAACCTAGCCCAAAGGAAAACTTCTCCTTTCTGTTCTGTTTGAAGATCAGGTCGACTCACTACGACCTCACTTGTTGTCTGACAGTCTTCAAATCCTTCAGTCATGCACCACCCTTGATTTCTTGACTTATCAGATTGTGTGTATGCACATCTTCTGACTTACATGATTACAATGTTCTCTCCTACAATATTCTTGTAAGACATTTCTTGAGGGGGAGTTTCATTGTCAAATTTCATATTCTAATCAGGCTTTTGCATCATGCTAAACTATGTTGGTTCCGTCTTGGCTTTTGAAATTCAAGTATAAATGCTTGCTAGAATTGCTGGTTATAACTCTATCAATTAAAATTCAAGATTGACAGCACCTTCTTCATCTAATCTGGGATTCATGAATAACCTTCTGGTCGTAGGATACTGCATTTTCTTCTGCTTGATAGTGTTCTCCAATTTTTGCTACTTTCCTTTGTGTGCTTGCCTATGTCCTCCCATCCTCTTCAACCTACTTATTGATAAACTCATATTTCGAGGGGGAGCATTCTGGTTCTAGTTTGGCTGAGCCCATACACTCAGGGGGAGTCTTCACTCAATATTCTCCACTTAGAGCTCCTTGTTTATATTTCAGACCAATCCCAAATAAGTTGATGGTTTAAAGTATATAAACTCTAAATCTGGGTTTAAGGGTCTTGAAAATGAACTTTTTAGTGTATGGAATATAATTAAAACAGATTCAAATGAATTGTAGTCTCATGTCTTCCCGAAATATGTACCTTGAAAGTATTGAGGCCACCCTCGTTAAAGAATTCTGAACTGAGTATTATCTTTAAACATTCAAATGATCTGATGAACTTTAAGGGAAAAGGCTTAGAAAGAATGGAAATGATTTGCAGAGCAAAGACTTGGAATGACTTAGAAAACATAGACCCTTCACCCTAGAAGTGATTGGGAACTACGTCATGAAGTATATGTCCAGTTATCTCGGTTTAAAGACGTCAGAAAGAAAAAACTTAAGGCAGAGCAATGGCTAAGGCTCATTAAGAAATCATGTCCCTTCACCCAAGAAGTGCCGTGGACTGTGTCATGATATGACAAGCCACCTCTATGCAATTTGAGACACGATAGTTAGTGAAATTCTAAGTAACCAGGGAGTCTGGCATCTAATCAATGTGTCTCCTCATGCCAAAGGAATGAACTAAACTTGAATATCCTTAAAACATTGGTCAAAATGCAAAATCTTGAAAAATGAAATTTCATATGTGTGCTTAACAATGGAATTTAACAGTTGGTATTTAATTTTTTGTATCAGTTGGAATGTAACTCAAAAGGCTGACCCTAAAAGGAATTCTGCACCCTTACTATGTTTATCTTCAATACTAGTCTAAACTTCTTTTCTAGGACTACTTCATGAAATCTGTGCACAAGATGGAAAGGAATGAGAGCAAGGTATGTAATGCTAAGAAATTTGTTTTAGCTCTATTAAATATACTAGAACATATTTTCAGGGTTCTTATGCTCAGATTTTGGGCTTATAACCTTTGAACCATTAATGCAAATAATGGTCTTGATGAATTATGCTCTAAACAGATAATGTTGATCCTTCATATTTTGAAAACCCCGGTAATATGAACTCTGTCACCAATTCTATTTCAGTCTGTTGGTCACTCTGTCACCATTCTAATATCCACTGCCTAACTACCCATTTTCATCTGGCATACCAGTGGATCATTTCCTTGCACTTTCTTGCATTGCATAGAAAACTCAAAAGCAAAATTTTTTGAAAAACAACAAAACATAAAATTTGAAAAACTTGAAAACTGTGTGTTCAATGGCTGCATGTTGGTCTGCATATAGTACTTGTTTGGCTGCTCCTAGCATTGCTCTGAACATTCATGATCATGTTCATTTTCTTATATACGCTAATCATCTGCATCTGGCAATCTAATTTTAATCACTCCATTGTTCTTCATTTACTCTAGGTTTTGTGCTCCGTTCGCATTCAAGAATTCATGTCCTTGCTACCTTTCAGTCTTTGGATCAGTATGCTCACCCTACTCCTTAACTCACACTGCTCTGATCACCTCCCTTATTTTTTAGATTTCCAGGTCTTCTCTCTCATCTTCTCGCTTTGATAATGACAAAGGGGGAGAGAGAATGAGCCATTATTTCTGTATTGTCAAGGGGAGAGAGCTTTGTCAAGGTAAGAGTTTTGTCAAAGGGAGAGATGCTTGTTTAAGGGGGAGTGTTTAACAAATTGCATGTAGCGTGTCACTGACTAAGTTGATCACGTTCTTCTCTTTATTGAAATAATGGCTCACAAGTTTCCATCATCAAAAAGGGGGAGAATGTTGTGCATGTGTGGAACATGCATGATTTTATTATTGTGATGATGTCTAACTATGACTCATTACTATTCTTTTGGAATTGATTCAAATATATTTGAACATGCATAACCATGCTTTTGATGCTTACATACAATGCTCTTCATGAAAAGACTCATGCTTCATCTATTCTTGATAGAACTCTTATTGGATGTTAATCAACTTTCATAATATTCCAAATCAGTCTTAATCCCCTCATGACTTAAGCACACAAGTTTCTTGAAAGCCTACAGAAGAAGTTCTCATACAACAACCAGTAGGGCAAGATACATCTCAAGCAAGATGAGCTTAAAACGAAGACCAAGCATATGATAATCCAAGAATGAAAGAAGTTCAGGTTGCCAAGGATCAGTAGCTTGATCAATTGAAGATGTAAAGAGATGTCCAGAACCTCAAGCAAAATGTAGCAAAATTCAGCCCAGAATTGCAATGTCTAGTTGGATGCGTCGACCCCATGAGGATGTTACGTCGACACCTTAAAGGCTAAGCTCACGGCAGTTCAAGAAGAGAACCAGCTGCGTCGACCTCACCATCGAGCAGCGTTGACACGACCAAGCTCGCAGCACAGCCAAGTCAAAAGAGTCGACCCATGGTTTCGACCCCTCCATGCGAAGCCTCTGTGGCGCCTGCTACGTCGACCCCATCTCAACGCAGCGTCGACCCCATGGTTCTCAAAAAGAGAAAAAGGCCCAAGCATGGTCAAGGCTGCCTCAACCTCGTGGCTTCACTGCGTCGACTCTGGGTGCATCTCCAACAAACAAGCAAGAGTGAGAAATGAAGGAGTCGACCCATAGGGTCAACCCCTTTTCAACTGGCGTTCTGCCGCACCAGGGTGCGTTGACCCCACCAACTCAGGTCATCAACGCAAGGCTCTCAAAGAGAGTGTTGCAAACGCATCTCCAAGCAGATGTGTCGACACACCCCGCTCAGGGCGTCGGCGCAAGGGGCCCTTCCAGAAGCTGTTTTAAAGCCCATTCTCAATAGATGCGTCGACGCATAGGTAATGTTGCATCGACGCACTCAAGGTCCCTCTGAAATACTCTGTCATAACTATACTTTTTGACAACCATACAGGAACCAAAAATAGCAACCGTAAATCTCCAAAAACTTGATTTTTAAGGTGTGGAACAGGTTCCTATGACAGACAATTGTCCTTGTCATCATTTGATTGCCAAAATAACTTTTTGGACAAAAGATTTGTTAGATTACAAATGTAGGAAAGGTCACCTTTCAAGGTAACCTTCTTTTTGCATCCAACCAATCAGAGATGGGTCTTGAAAATCTTCCAGGATAGAAGGATGTCCTTCATGCATGCTAGCCAATGGAAATTGAGATGCTGTAGAGACTCTTGGTCAAACCACACTTATTTATTCCAGACAATCAAGTTGCAGGATCTTAAAGGGAAAATTGACATATGTGCTGGAGCTATCAGAAAAGATGTATGTTTCAAAAGACCCTTTGTTTACTCCAGACAATCAAGCTACAGATTTCTTAGAGGGAAAATCCTCCATTGGGTCTTCTATATATACATGAAGCTTCTGATGTAGAAGTTGTTGTTGCCCTTGAAGAAGAAGCCCACGTTTTCCTAAGCCTTAAACTGAGAATCTGAGAGGAAGAAAAAGAGAGAAGAGAAGAAGTGTAAGCAGCCCAACATCTGGCCGTCCCAGTCTAATGTTGTAAAAGAAAAGAGAGAAGAAGAAAGAAGAGAAGCCTTGAGAGAGAGAGAGAGCAGCCTTGCAGAAGCCTGAGCCTGAAGAATAAGATCTTTGGATCTATATTTGAAGTTGCAGCCACTAGCTTCTAGATCTGTATCTAAAGCGACAGTTGGAGTTTTTTTTAGTTGTAGTTTCTGTTTTTAAATTATTTAAGTATGTGTTCGGTGCTCTGGTTAGAGACCGGAGGTGTTGTTAGTCCACGTGTTTTTGTTGCACTTGCAGCTTGTTCTTTTCTTTGTTTGTGTGTGGGGGGGCGGGGGACGGGGGACGGGGGACGGGGGGCGTCGTCCCCATGTGGTGCTACGTTTGCAGCGTGTGGTAAAGCCTCACCGGGCTTGGTGAGGGGTGGACATAGGTCTGCGGGTTTGCAGACTAGACCACCTTAAAAATCTCCCCTGCAGTGATTTGTGTTTGTGCATTTGATCCTTGTCTTCTACTCTGATTCACAAAAAACCAAGAGGTTCTGATTTGCACTCAGTTTGGCTTGACAGCACACTGAGTTTCTTGCTTTTCTCTAAGTTGCATTGGCTTACTCTCGTTGTTTGCTGCACACTTGCCCACAAACACTAGTATTCTTCACGGGTTTGGTCCAAACCACCATTCATACAGTGTGCCATGTCCATCTCTTGTGAAGGATCATTTGGTTCTGGTTCTACATAACTCCTTAGAAATACTTGTGTTCCTCTTATCTGTAGACTTGACTGTGCCTCACTCAGCAACTGAATTAGTTTGCCTAAGTTTTTCTTAAATTGGGCACTAAGGTTTGAAAGGGTCTAGTCACCCCCCTCTAGATCCTACTATCATACCCAATAGTCCCTGTACAACGGTTCTGACCCGAGTCTCATGACTCAAGGACCATTAGATTTAGTAGGTCTAGTGGACCATCCAGAGTATGGTGGCCCCGAGCCACCTGGTACTCCATGTTATTCGCAATGGGTGTGTATGTGACCTTTCGTACTCACATTTAGTGACCCCCACTAGTCGTAGCTTTTCTACGCGCGTTTGTGCGGACCCACTTGGGAGTGGTGGAGAGCTTTCCCAGTGTGACGATTTTTAGGCTGGTTACCGTAGGGCCCCTCGTCTTTGCAGCCTGAGTTCGGGCTGGGGGAAAAACCAGCTAGAGGATCTGACCTAGAGCGCGTGGTCTATGTGTGCACACGTGGTTGGGGGCATCGGACAAGCACTGACGAGCGCGACCCCAGCTAGTCCTTGTTCTGTGGTTACAAGTACGATGTCTCAGTTTTGCCTGGGGTGAGGAAGACACCTGAGGCGTGAACTAATATGTCAGTGGATGCATCCGGCCTTGTTTCTGGTGGGCAGGTACTCCCGTCACTTGACGTGAGATTTTCATGACTCGAGTTTCCTTTTCCCGTCTGCGAGACGTGGTTTGCTTGTATTTTTTGGGTGTTTTCCTAATGTAGAGGTCTAGGGTTTTTGGTAAGTGTTACCAAGGGTTTTCCCTAGACAGTGTAGGGTTCATGATGGTGAGGTCATGATTCTATTACCCAGACCGCGTGGTCTTGGGTTGGGCCTTCGTCTGTGAGATGGGTCTTCACGATAGAGTTATCGTGATGGTTCCCTTAGCGGTGTAGCCAGTGGTGGTAGTAGTCCGGCGGTCCCCCGACTATGAGATCAGGGTGTTGGTTTCTGTTCTGGTAGGAGTAGTTGTAGAGCCGTGATTTTACTGGCTACTGAGTTTAGAAATTCGTGTACGACTGTGCCTTCCACCGTTGTTGTTGTAGCTACTCCTACTGTTATCGTTGTTATTGTTAGTGTTGCTTGTTACCGCTGTTGTTTTAGGTTGGGGTTTCACGGGACCCCTACTGAGTCAATGAGATTAGGCTCACCCTCTACTTTTCAGGTGTAGCGGTTCCTCCTCGAGGTTCAGAGGTGTAGCGCGGTGGTTCGTAGTTGTCAGCTCGTCGGGCCAAGTGTTCACTCGGCGTAGAATATTTTTCTTTTCCTGTAGACTGTACTTTATTTGGACCGGACTCTATAGTTAGTTTATTTAATTGTTATTATAACTATTGTTCCTGCTATATTTCTTATTTCTATGTACCTCCACACACACCTTTTAGCCCTTCCGAGCCCTTCCGAGCCCTCCAACTCGTGGGCGGCGGGCTAGGATCCGAATGGTATCGGGTATTTCCCAGTATCCAAATCTTGGGTCGTGACAATTCTAATCACTTTTAGACCAACGAGGGCTTGCTTCTTCATATCATGGCCCCCGGGTGATCCTCCTTAAAGGGGTGAATATTAATTTTCATATAATGTGGCAATAATCTAAGTCCACGTTTCAAAAATGAGATTGTAGCAGCCCTTGGGTCATTGGAGCCCCATGTAGGCTAGTCCTCGGGGTGTCCATGCCCAATCCGGATCATAGGATGTTGCCGCTTCAGTGTGCATTCTTTTTATTTTTGGGCCGCCTCGGAGTTTCTCCGTGGGCGTGTACCTAATTGACACCCCCCAATGCTCCAGGTCTAGGGGAGGTGTTGTCGAATTTTCGCCAGACAATTTGAAGATCGATGACATACAAAGAACGATGATAGATGGACTTTAATTTCAGAAAACTATTGAAACAAGGATGAATAAGAAAAAAATGATGAAGTGATGAATGAAATAAAAAGAACATGAAATCAAGATCCTCATACCCAAACAATTTGCATTTGCATGATATTTCTTGCATAGAAGAAATTTTGTTAGAACGCATGTGCATGCATCCATGCTTTGCCCATATGCCAAAAAGGTAATTAAAAGATGAAATAGATCAAAAAGGGACCAAAGAAAGAAAACACATTTGCATGATATCATGTGCATAAAAGGAATCTGCATCAGAATTGTACAAACACGATAAAACTTCATCAAAGTTTCATGAATTGCCAAGACACTACGTCTTCTCCCTGAGGTACCAATTGCATTTCTTCATGTATACATCGCCTCATGATTAAATTCTGAATGTCAAATAGAAACTCACGTGCACGATTAATTTCATACTTCATTTGAAGTTGCATAACCTCCCTGATGTGTCTTCATGCATATGCATATTTGAGCATGGGTGGATTTGCTCTGAATCTTTTTGGACTAAAGTTGCACTTGCTACTGGCTTGGAGCAAGTCGACTTGGGCTGGGCCCCAAGTCGACTTGCCCATGATTCCAGCAGCAGGGACCTACTGACTGGCTTGGAACAAGTCGACTTGGTCCAACCCCAAGTCGACTTGCCCAGCATGTTGATCCCTCACATCATGTAACACCCCATAATTTTCTAGGAATTTTCAGGGCTTAAATAAAATTTCTAAGCATTAACTTTAGTTTAATATGCCGTTAAATAAATTATGGGTTAGATTAAAATAATTTAAAGGCCCTATATTAACCAATGGGTTAAGCCCACTTAGAGTAGGCCCATAGACCTAAATCTAAGTCTTTTAGGCCCAAGCCCACATCTAGAAACATAATTAGGGTAATTTACATAATTAAATTGGATAATTAGGCTAATAAAAAAGATAGATGGGAGATAATTAGAAAATCTGATATTTTTAAATTTTCACGTGAGAATGCGGTCTATCGCACGACCGTCTTCTCACAATAGCGATTGCGAGATGACTGCTACTAGGTTTCGTGAACGGAGGTGTTGGAAGCGTGGAAAATTTGGATTTTTTCCATCCCAATCTCTATAATTCGAAGCTACCTGACATGGAAACCTAGTCTAGGACTCTTGGGGATCGCTCCTACTCCTAAATAGGACTCCCAAATCGATCTAATCCCTCAAACCCTAGTGAACCCTATAAATAGGTCTAAGGTTCGACCTGCGTGAACCCTTATTTTGGAGCGCATAGTTCGACGGTAAGGAGATATTATTTTAGGTTGGTTATTTAGAATATTATGTTCCTTTTAGTATTAACTAACATCCCTCCAAATTTCGTGATAGGAGGCCAAGCGTCCAGGGAGTTAGAAGCCCCCGAAGTTGTTATTCCTCTGCAAGGCGCTCAGGAACTAGCATGTCGGTCCAAGGAAGATCTAGAGATTGGAAGGCCTGATCGATGTATTTAGAATTTCATCCTTCAGAACAATTTGTTAACCTTTATATCTTCTACTTACCCTCCAAATTTCATGGATTTAGGACAAGTGGTTAAGGAGAGCAAGGGATGGGAAGTTGTTGGTTTAGCATAGGATGTACAGAAATTAGGGCGTCCTTCCAGTCCAAAGTTCAAAGTCTGAAAGCCCATTACAAAGATAGGTTATCTCATGAAAAGGCTAAATTAACGTGTTAGGAACAAGAACCCTCAATTTTCTTGTGATTCCATGCACTTTACTTAGAGAATTTCATATTTTCCTATGATCACACGTGCATAATATTTATAGCATCATATTTTTGCACCCTTAACCAAAAAGATGATAATCTTGGCTAAATCCATGAAAACCATGCATCTCCATGACTTTATTTTATTGTAAACATGTTATCTTCCTGTCTAGCACATTTACAAGCAATTGTTTCCTTAAGTTAGGCCTTGCATGACTTAATGATCCCCATTCTGTTACAAGGATAGAAATGGTCTACCAGCGACCGCTACTGTCTAATAGCGGTTCCCAAATGACCGCTACTGTGTATAGGTGGTTCTATCAAGATCGCTACTAGGTTTCAATTTTTTGCACTTTGTTAACTCCAAACATATTGCAGATTGACCCTATTATATATATGTTAAGCCTAGGTAATTAGGCCTTATTCGTAATTATGACTGTACATTTATGAACTTGGTTATATTGTGCATTAAACATGTTAGGTTTCATGTCTTTCATGTTTTAAATACCTATTTTAAACTTATGCTATTTTCATGCCAAAATTCATATAGTTTGTATTAAAGTTATTCTACATGGTTCATGGACTTGTCTTATTGTTGTTGTGATCACTGTTTTATCACGGTCTCACTCTCATCCTTGGAGTCTTTTTTAAGTACATGGCACGTATTCGGGTGCGATGTCATTAGTTACACTTTGCACTTGATAGGAACACAATCTTGGACTTGTGATCCTCCCCTTTGGATATTCCTTCCATCGGACTAGGTGATCTTGTTTCAAGATCTTCGTAACTCTCCGCGAGCCAGGGATTCCCACTAGGACGCCAAGCTGGTTGTACTCTCAAATCCCAATTATCTAGAAAATACTTTACCGACGTTTCTGTGTCCTGGATAGTCGCGGCCATCAGGCGACCGCCACTATCAATTAGCGGTCATCCTGTGATCGCTTCTTTCTAAGAGTTTCACTGCGTCGACCCTTCTTTCTTCATGCGTCAACTCTGTTTAGAAACAGTCATGCCTGAACCGCCTCTTCATAGAAACGGTCCTGGCATGATAGTCTCTTAAAGAAACGGCCTCGATATGACCGTTTTATGTCTAAGTCTTGATTAACCTGGGGTTTGACCCAAGGGTTGATTTTCCTATGTTCCTAGATGGTCAATTGATTATCTAGAACCTAACGCATTGTTCAATAAGTTATTAATGAATTGTGAAAGTTAAGGAATATGTCGTTATGATGCCGGATTTCTTCCGTCGCATGACCTTGTCATTAAATCATCCTTTATCTCATGATTTCAATTTTATACGTTCTTACTTTGATATTTGTTATCATGAAACTATAGTTTGAACTTGTACATTATTGGCATACATTATTGATATTTCTCATGGAAGTAGCTTGATTTAGAACTTGAAGATACAGATCGGGCATTGATTGTGTCCAAGGGCTCGACACTAACCCCCTTGGCTGATTGCCGAAAACATGATATAAATCATGGGGTATGATGAACACTGGCGTCGCATTACGTCGGGAGTACTGTTTTTATAGACGAGTGAAAATCATGAGGCTCTACATGAAATTATACATTCTTATTACATGACTTTCTAGTGCATAGTCTTTATGGTTATGAAAAGTACATTCTCGTTACATGCAAGTACATTCTTGATACATGAAAGGCCACGTTCTATTCTTGCTTGATCATATTCTCATTCTACATAGACATTCATATCTCTATGATCTACATCATGTTACTAATGTTACTTTGGTTTTATTCGTATCATTTATCGCATTCCTTTTTTCTCATATTCTAGAGCTAAAATATTAACTACTTAAATATTACCTTCATGCTGATACGAAGATACCTACTGGGCAAGTGTGCTCATTCCCTACTTTTTCAATCTTTTCAGGATATTCTAGCAGGTCGGATTTAGACTATTCAAGTGATGGATCTAAGAGCGATTGATGGTTCGAGAGAAGCCGTAGCTAGTCTAGCCAAGAGTCAATTATGTAATTTTTACTTTATTGAGTCTAGTGAAAATAGTCAAGTATCAATGTACTTTGAATATTGTTCAATAAAGTAAAGTTTTTGAGTATATCAACTTGTGCATTCCCTTTTATGTGTGAATGATTAGCGCTCTGATTATTATTATCACTTGAGACTTCTCTTGCCGGCTGTTCACGTTCCCGATTAGTCTTCGCTACATAATCTCAGGGCGTGACAGTTAATGTGATATCAGAGCCTAGGCATAAGTAAGTCCTAGGAAGAATGTCATGTTATAGGCTAAGTCTAAGGTTTAAGGACCCACACCTATGAACTAAGGAAAGAAATTTCCCACCTATGAGAGATTGGGTAGAGCCTGAGATGAGATAGTTATTTAGAAGCTATCTCTAACTCCCTTTCAATTCTATAGGAACTAATTACTTGTTTATTTCATCAGGCACTTCATTTTTACAATGGCCGCTGAACGTGCCGTAAATCGTGCTAATTGGGAAGTGATGCAACAAACAGTTGTGGGTCTTACCCAGGCCCTACAAACTGTGGCCCAAGCTGGCGCGAGGGCTGGTGCGGGTAACTTGCACAGAAATTTCCAGAGTATGAACCCTCCAAGATTCTTGGGATCCTCCAACCTAGACGAAGTGGAGAATTGGATCGATGAGATGAACCATATATTCGACGTCATACAATGCTCCGACCAAGAGAAGGTCTATCTCGCCATATTCCAACTAAACAAAGATGCATGTACTTGGTGGAAGGCACAACCTCAAAATAATCAACTTACTTGAGAGGAATTTCTTACACTCTTCCGTGTAAAGTACTTCTCCGAGCACGTCAAAGAAAGAAAGGCTGTAGAATTCGCCTCTCTTCGCCAAGGCATGATGTCCGTGGAAGAATATGAACTTCAATTCTCTCGGCTGGCACCATATGCTCCTCATTTGGTTAGCACGGACACTCTTAAAAGCTAACTGATTCATGGACGGATTAAGGCCTATCTTTATCACTCAACTTGTGCCTCAAAATATTAGCACATATACGAAAATGGTCCAACGGGCACACTTATGTGAAAGGACCTTGGAGAAGGTAAAGAGGTTCCAGGGGAAACAAGAAAAATCGAGCCAAAAATATGATAGGCGAGAGGAAAAAGAAGAAAAGTTTAGCATCATGGAGGATGACGAATCCCATCACAACAAGAGGTCCTGCAATGGGAACGGTAATGGTAAAAGAAATAGTAATGGAAAAAAGAATGAAAATGGAAATGGCAATGGAAAGAGTAAAAGAGCAAAGAAGGAGAAAGAAAAGCAGGTCATGGCGACTTGCTCATTCTGTGAGAAGTTCGGGCACACGGCCTGTGGCGACCCAGACTCTGGATACCGGGTAAACCCGATACCACTTGGAACCTGCGAGACCTCCCAAGAGCGGAAAAGCTCCAAAGGGATAGAAAGGTATGTGATAGTACATTGAACTTCTAGATATAACAGTAAGTAATTAAATTTCAATGATCAGGATTGCTAAAATAGCAGAAATAAAATTACATTTTCTATAAAAAAATTAAAACTAATAGAGTCTAGTCCAAAGAAAGATAAGTACAGTCCAACAGAAAGAGAAACATACCCTCAAGTCGGGGGAAACCCGACACTGGCAAGAGCTGGCAACACAGAATTACCGTACAGCAGAACCTCCAGCCACGAGGACGCACAGCTACACCTGAAAAGTCAGGGGTGAGCCTCGTGTCACTGGCTCAGTAGGGATCCTATAGAACCCTGCCGCAAAACACGCAGTAACAACAGTGCTACACTAAAGTAAAGCAGGATCAACAACTGTGAAGGTAAAGAGGAAAGCCTTAACGCTGAAATACGGCAGCCGAAGGAACCTCGGCCCTCTAAACTACTCCGAATAATAACAGAAAGGTGAACCCCGATCTCACAAAGTTGGGCGTTACCGATCTATTGTTGAATCACAAAACCCTATCGTGAAAAGCCTACTAAAATAGGTAAAGCCTACCAAAGACCTACACAGTCAAAGGTACAAACATACACGAGCTCACCGTCATGTACGGCACACTAGACTAGACTGCGGATGAAGCCAACGTAGACTACCTGACAAGTCATGTCAATCATGATAGAAACCAGTAACAAAAACACAAGTCACAAGAGTCATGCGTCAAGTGACAGAAGCACCTCCTCACTAGAAGAACAGCTCCACTGATGTCTTACACTGCGCCTCAAGTATCTCGCACTCGCCTAGAATAGCGGTAACTGAGACACTCACAAAGAACCAAGTACAAAGAACAACAGTAACGAGTGACTAGTCAGGGTCATGCCCATCGACGCTCGTCCAACCGCCCCTGACCATGTGTGCACATACAAGCCCAATGCCTTGAGCCAGGCCTCTAGCTAGTTTCACCCCCAGTAGGATGCAAGCGCAAAGCAAGGAGGCCCATGAAAACTAGCTAAAAACCATCTGTCGGGAACTACCCCGCCACCACTCCTAGGTGGGCTGACACACAGGAAAGTGTTGTCAGGCTACGACTAGTGGAGTCTTACTAGACACAGAGACTCCAAAACAGTGAACACCGAAGTACAAACAGTGCAAACACACATGTCGCAAGTACTACGAAGCACAATGTAGTATACAACTGCTACCAGATTCAGGACAGTCAACTATACCTTTTGACAATGATCCTTGAGTCACAAGACTCAGATCAAGATCATCGCACATCACAGCAACACGATGTTAATCAGCCTAGTCCCTAAGCTAAAATCATGATAAAACACATCTATAATGAGTCCTCGGCCTCCGAGCCACACAACGGATTCACAATTCCATATAACACAAAACACGGAACATAAGGGATCACCAAAAACCCTCCAACCACATGACACACAAACTGAGGTAAGATACCTCCAAGCTCCCAAAACAATGTCTCGATCCTCACAGGATAGACGAGACACTCACGAGGTCACGGGTCAACCACTGGGTCACAACCGGGTTGACCAAAAACCATAATGACCCTCGAAATATACAAAACTCTACTTGGTACAATGGCCCTCTCAGACACCCTATAACACAGTCACAACCCTCATAGGACGTCCAAGACATACACAGGAACAATGGGCTAACCAAGGGGTCAAAGCCACATCAACCGAAAATCAAGCCAACACAAAAGGACATTCTGGGCAGGTGGCGGTCTCACCTTGGCCGCTAGACCAACCTGGCGGTCATTCAAAGGGCCGCTACCCTCAAGAAAAACCCAAATGCAAAAACCACCAAAGCAAGAGCCTTGCGGTCTGCTTGAGGCCGCTTCTTGCTAGAAAATGGTCTACTCCTGGCCGTAAGAGGGACCCTAGCGGTCACACCCTAGCCGCTACACCCAGTCAAACTCCAAATAGTTAAATCGACTTAACTGGTCAAAACCACTAAACAGTCTACCTAGAACCATTTCACAGAGAAAAGCGGTAACCATAAGGCCGCCTGACACCCCCATGCGGTCGGAGCTAGACCGCTAGCCCGAACCGACTTAAAACTGTTGACCAAAATCAAACGAAGCTTAGCGGTCGTCCACGAACTGCTACAGCCAACCTTGCGGTCTATCACACGACAGTTTAGCTAAACCGATAAACTACATAACCTAGTGGTCTCCTATGGATAGCCAACCAACCCCTTGCAGTCTTCAATGAACCGCCAGAGACCAAAAATGGTCTCTGGAAGGACCGCTAAGGTGATACAGCGGGAAAATTGTAGGGGAGCTCAAAACCCGATATTTCCACACCCCAATTATGTCTAAATGACGGGAAAACAACCCTAGACATGACATCTAACTTCCACAAGCCTGAAGGGATCAATCCGCGCTCAAAAACACAAGAAACAGGCGATTCCCATGAATCAACCCAAAATGAGTCACATGGATAGCCGGGCTCATACCAGCTCCAATTTTCAACCAAACATAATAAAACTAGCGGGAAAATATTCCCAACATGCCAGGGGTTCAAATGAAACCATTCAAGTTAGAAACTGTTGCCTGGAACGGCGAACATGGCTCACATCCCCTCAAACATGCCTTTCACCCAACCGAAACAAAATCCGCTCAAACTCACACCGTTCGGCTCCAAATCGCGAGGGAACGCAGGAATAGAGTAGGGCATCTATCCCCCTACCTCCACCGAAGTTATCGCGCACCGAAACGGCCACGATACGTCAAAATCCATCACACGAATCCGCCCACGCCGGCTTTGAATCCACCGAGGGATCGCGCCAACACCACGCTCCATTCTTCACGCCAGCACGCTCCACGACACCTCCACGGCATCTCCACGACATCCCCGGGTCTCCTTCGTCTGCAGTCGGAGCAGAGGGGGAAAGAGGAGAGAGAACGGAGGGGGAGAGAGTGAACGGCGAGAGAGAAGAGAGAAGAGAGAGGTGAGGGAATAAAAAGGAAAGAAAATAGGAAATTAGGCAATTTTCCTAAAATTCAATTTTTGGCACGAAAATTCATAAATTCAAAAAAATATGAAAAATAGTCTTCGCGATCCTCGGAACGAGCACAACGTACCTGTAGCATCCTTGAGTAGCAAAACTCAATGGTCAACTCTCCACAGGGTTCTGCAAGTTATACAAGGGAAAAACCCGCGTGGATCGTAAAACACGAATCAGGACCCACGAAAGCGATCCGATAGCTCTCCGATTCTGATCCGAAGAATCTAGGATATTACGGTCCTCCCCCCTTAAGGGAATTTCATCCTCAAAATTCAAGGAGCTAACGAGTGAACAAAGGAAGAATAAACCCAAACACTAGCTATGCTCTTCAAGCATCAGCCAAACCTCAAAACACAAAGCACAATAACACAATTCTCGAAAAACATAATTCAGAGGGATACTGCCAGACCACAATCACAGACACACGCTCCGGATCTCAAGGCACACTGATCCACAGAACGAGCATGGCACACAAGTGAACACAAGTCTAACACCTCTGAAATAAGGCAACATCGCTTACGTCTCATAGGGAAAGGAGAAACGATCCATGCCACGAAAACAACTACCGATAAAACACACTCGACAGACACAACAAGCATTAACTTAAACAAGGAAGCACAGTCCTCTTAGCTAAAAGCTCCACGATCGACTTCTGCACCAAGAATAACAACGAAACTAGCACACAGAACGGCAACGACACCACTGGACCACGAGCATAACCAAGTCAGTCCTCACTCAGACATTACATCTGATTCGAGTCTCATGCCAACTCTACCATGACAGAAGAGTACAGCAAAACTAACAAACAAGACCTCTGTCAACACAATGCCAAGTCAGACTCACAGGGAACTCCTCCCAAGCTGAACACAACCACCAACCAACAGCAATAACACTTGCAGAATCTCGACTCCGTTCTCACACATAACGATGGGACACAACTGCAAGCTGGGTCATATCAAGGCACAATTACAGTTGAATACATGGCTAACATATACAAGCCATACTACGAGCAGCGTACCTACAAGGACCCATAATAACAACAATAACAATAAGCTCGGAGAAGGCATCTCAAGGGCCACGATCACGTCCCGAGAGCATAACTCCCAATAAAAAGTAGAGAAGAAAAGGGTACTCGACCAGCATATACGTAGACATATTTCTCCAATCCTCACGTATGCCGGTGCCAACCATCACAATGCTTCCAACACGGCACAATAACCAATAGCATCAAGGCACATAAAGCCAAGATGATAATACACCGAGGAAACAAACCTCTCGACCGGCCAAAATCTTCCAACCAACGATCCTCGACCTGTAGGTTATAAGCCCACACGCTTCCGCTGCGCACTCACACAATGCACACATGCATCACAAATGATTTGGCATTTGCATCTCCGCACACACTCGACGTTATCGCAATTCATGAAATTGTAATATACCACGCCTCGAGTACCGATCCTACTAATAATCGATTACAAGTCGCCAGAGTGCAAACCATGAAGAGCACCAGCTTCAACACAAAGAACACCTATCTCAGCTTATCCTTACGTCCTGGCACGATTATTGAACATTCACAGCACAATAGCCGCCAACCACGGCACATCGGACATGGTGCACTATGGCCTCAAACACAAACACTGGGTCCAAAGCCAGGCAACCACCGAACAAAGGCAAATCAGGTTCAGAACTAACACAGTCCACACTTAAGCAGACACCGGACAAAGGCTTCACAGAGACAGCACTTCCAAAGCTTACCTCGAAAAGACGCCACCAAACAGGATGAGAAGAATCAAGCTCGACTAACAGTAGCTCACCAGGAAGGAAAATCCTAGGTTCGCCCGAGCATTCTCTCAATCAAGGCATCCAATCGACCACCATAACACGAGCTTAACACCTCAAGGGCTGACCAAACTAAAGCTGGGACTACCAAATAACATAAAAATGTGCACGGCTATCACCCCAATGATAAAGTCACCAGCCACCTGAACAAATCATGAAAAAATCTTGAACACCGTACCACAGATTCATGCATGCCGGTGAACTCTGCCAAGTACAGCATAACCGAGACAAACACCATGACAAAATAAAAACACTCTGTCACATCCTGACGAGAGCAAAAATCATCTCACACAGTGCCAACACAGCACACACAAGACCACACGCGAAAGCAAAGCGATAAACAATCGCAAAACCAATGCCAACTGCTGGCTGTACTGGACCATAAGGACTCTGAACACTACAATATCTCGAATTCCCATGTACTTCACAAACAAAAGCTCAGCTAGCTCAGAAAAATTTTGAACAACTCTGAACTCTCGCTCTGATACCACCTGTGGTGACCCAGACTCCGGATACCGGGTAAACCCGATACCACTTGGAACTTGCGAGGCCTCCCAAGAGCGGAAAAGCTCCGAAGGGATAGAAAGGTATGTGATAGTACATTGAACTTCCAGATATAATAGTAAGCAATTAAATTTTAATGATCAGGATTGCTAAAATAGCAGAAATAAAATTACATTTTCTATAACAAATTAAAACTATCAGAGTCCAGTCCAAAGAAAGACAAGTACAGTCCAACAGAAAGGGAAACGTACCCTCAAGTCGGGGGAAGGCCGACACTGGCAAGAGCTAGCAACACAGAACTACCGCACAGCGGAACCTCCAACCACGAGGAAGCACAGCTACACCTGAAAAGTCAGTGGTGAGCCTCGTGTCACTGGCTCAGTAGGGATCCCGCAGAACCCTACTGCAAAACATGCAATAATAACAGTGCTACACTAAAGCAAATCAATAATAAAGCAAGAGCAAAAATTGTGAAGGTAAAGAGGAAAGCCGTAACGCTGAAACACGACAGCCAAAGTAACCTCAGGCCTCTAAACTACTCCGAACAACAACAGAAAGGTGAACCCCGATCTCACAAAGTTGGGGGTTACCGATCTATTTTCGAATCACAAAACCTTATCGTGAAAAGTCTACCAAAACAGGTAAAGCATACCAAAGACTTACACAGTCAAAGGTACAAACATACATGAGCTCACCGTCGTGTATGCTACACTAGACTAGACCGCGGGTGAAGCCAACGCAGACTACCTAACAAGTCATGTCAATCATGACGAAAACCAATCACAAAAACACAAGTCACAAGAGTCATACGTCAAGTGACAGAAGCACCTCCTCACTAGAAGAACAGCCAGATGCGTCCACTGACATCTTACACTACGCCTCAAGTATCTCGCACTCACCTAGAATGGCAGTAACTGAGACACTCACAAAGAACCAAGTACAAGGAACAACAGTAACAAGTGACTAGTCAGGGTCACGCCCGTCGACGCTCGTCCAACCGCCCCTGACCACGTGTGCACACATAAGCCCAATGCCTTGAGCCAGACCTCTAGCTAGTTTTTCCCCCCAGTAGGACGCTACCGTAAGGCAAGGGGGCCCACGGAAACTAGCCTAAAAACCGTCTGTCGGGAACTGCCCTGCACCACTCCTAGGTGGGCGGAAACACAGGAAAGTGTTGTCATACTATGACTAGTGGAGGCTCACTTGACACAGAGACTCCAAAATAGCGAACACCAAAGTACAGACAGTGCAAACACACCTGTCACACGTACTACGGAGCATAATGCAGTATATAATTGCTACCAGATTCAGGACAGTCAACTAGACCTACTGATAACAATCCTTGAGTCACAAGACTCAGGTCAAGATCATCGCACATCATAGCAACACGTTGTTAATCAGCCTAGTCCCTAAGCCAAAATAACAATAAAACACATCAACAATGAGTCCTT
This sequence comes from Amorphophallus konjac, assembly GCA_022559845.1. NCBI lineage: Eukaryota > Viridiplantae > Streptophyta > Magnoliopsida > Alismatales > Araceae > Amorphophallus > Amorphophallus konjac. The sequence goes on from CM040129.1 coordinate 22,647,485, forward strand.
GGCCTCTGAGCCACACAACAGACTCACAATTCCGTATAACACAAAACACGGAACATGACGGATCACCTAAAACCCTCCAACCACATGGCACATAAATCGAGGCAAGATATCTCCATGTACTCAAAACCATGTCTCGATCCTCACAGGATAGACGAGACACTCACGAGGTCACGTGTCAACCACTGGGTCACAACCGGGTTGACCAGAAACAATAATGACTCTCGAAATATACAAAACTCTACTCGGTACAATGGCCCTCTCAGACACCCTATAACACAGTCACAGCGCTCATAGGACGTCCAAGACATCCACAGGAACAATGGGCTAACCAAGGGGTCAAAGCCACATCAACCGGAAATCAAACCAACACAAAAGGACATTCTGGGCAGGTGGTGGTCTCACCCTGGCTGCTAGACCAAACTGGCGGTCATCCAAATGGCCGCTACCCTCAAGAAAAACCAAGATGCAAAAACCACCAAAGCAAGAGCCTTGCGGTCTGCCTGAGGCCGCTTCTTGCCAGAAAATGGTTGGTGGGGACACCACCGGACCAGTCACACGCAGCCGACGCCGCAACGCCCCGACACCACCGAGCTTGTGGCTCGGAGACTCGGCTTCTTGAAGACTCGGTGTCCTGAGTATTTATTTGTGTGTATGTATTTGTGTATTGTGTGTATAATACATGTATTTACTTTTGTTTTATTATGCATAATATTCTATTATTTTATATTTTTTTGGCCAAGTCAAAAATTGGTTGTTGGCTTTTATTTTATTAGGCTAGGACATGAATGTCTTTAGTTTAAAAAGCTAGGGGTATTCTTGTCCTAGTGGGATTTTGCCTCTCCTATATAAAAGAGGCTAGTGTAAGGCTTTTCATATGAGTGAATGAATGAAAGAATTGGTTTGTACGTGAGAGAGTTTTCTCTTCTTGCTTCCCCTTCCCTCCTAGCTCCTTTGTGAGATTTGAGAGATTACCCGGTGAGAGTGATGCGGGACAGACCACGGACACGACTCGAATTAGGAATGTGATCCTTGAACTCTAGACGAGCTCGTGATTGTCCCTTAGCGAGGGAAGCGTCGGACGTGCGCGGTTGAGAAACTGGCAGTGAGCTAGGGTGGTCGGCTCTCTCTCGTGCCCGGATCGGGTCACGGGACAGTCACTCTCTCTCTCGCAGCAGCGGTGATACAATAATATATATCGAGCTAACGGCCCTACAACATGCTCTTTAGCAACGCCATAAAGAGATATATATGAATAAAGCAAATGCCAAGTGAAGGAGCGGACACGATACCTCCACGCTCTCGGCGTGGGGAAGACGGACCCGGCCGAACTCATACTCCCGGACAGTTAATACACAATAATTACAGAAGTGAATATTTCTGCCCACTCCACGCAGGGAGGTAAAGGGCTACACAAGTGGGTCCGGGAGGACCGATTCCGGGTTGACGGGCGGCTTCTCGCGTAGCTTCGGCAGCACACGTACTCACGACCGTGGGGCCCACGTGCTGGTCGGAGGGGCCGTGTGGGGCTCGGTGGCACCACTATGGTGGGGACTCTTGGGGAAGTGCTCCCTGGGCTAGCGGGGTGCTGGTTCACCAGCCGGAGGCCGGGCGGCTCCGATCGTCACCCGTCGGCTTAGTTGGCCACAGATCTGCACTTGCTGTTTCACAGCGCGTGACCCGATGAGATTGCTTGCTGAGGCCAATCTCGACGTCAGATCGGTGATCAGGAGGTACCGTTGGAAAGCTCTCTCGAAGTACTTCAAGATAGGACTAGAGAGAGAAGCTGGATCTGCACGGATTTGACCTTTAACTATTTTTCAAGTTGCTGTTGCACAGTACCTGAAATTTCAGAACAGCAAGTAGTTTTCCTGAGAACTACCGTTGACCGATAGGTAGACCTTCGAATCTGAAGTTGGATTCTTCAGAAAAGTGGTAGAGATTCAAGAGAGGAAACCAAGGATATTTTTAGATCTGGAAAATATGGAAGTTTGGATTTTCTAGAGAGTTTATACTGGCGGTGGGTCGGATCTGGAATGAGGCAGACAGAACAGGTTTGGGAACTTGGGAGAATTTACAAAAATATGTAGAGGGCTGAAAAAAAATCAAGAAAATTCGTGGAGATTGGGGAAGGTGGACATAATCTCAAATAAAATTGGGGACTCCTTGGAAAATCAAAAGGTGGGTCGAAGAAGGTGTTATTCAGCTGGCTGTAACAGTGAACAGAAACTGGACAGAATTGGAAGGAGATGATGAACGAAAATGGAAAATATGAAACAGGATCTATAGATCAAACCAATTTTTATGGAGGGTTCTGGGAACCTCTGGAACACACCCTAAAAGTTTCAGCTCAAGATGATCACGTGGTGGAGAGCAGAAATTCAGATAAGTAGCTACTGTCCTGAGTGGATAAAACTGCAGAGGCGACTTCACGGTGGTGCAACGGCGGCACGAACGGCGGCGGCGGCACAGATGATGATCAGGGGTGGAGAAGGGATGATAGAAGAGGGAATCACTCTAGAATTGCATAGGGATAGGGGGAGAACTCCATGAGAGAGAGGGGGGGCGCAAATGCTCTTGGCTCCAAATGGATTTTTTCCTTTCTTCATAATTTTCAAATGGAAAATACAAGTTTTTATATGCTACACATCAAATCCAATCTCCACCATTGGATCTAGGGATGGGGAAGGGATGGCCTGGATTAAATGTGGCCAACACACAAAAGAAATAAAAAAATTCAAGGGGAGGGCGCCCCCTTGACCAAGGGGGGGACATGGTAGAAATGGTAGGTAGCCTACCTTGGACTTTGAAGTCCAATTGTCTCCCATGTGCATATTGACATTCAACCCTTCTAGATGCCACCTAGGCAAGTTTGACCAGCCCCACATGGGTGACATGGACCAATGGGAAAGGGCTGGGGGGCCCCTTGCTGGACCTACAGGTAAATTACATAGAAACCCACATAATCTAAGGGAATGACGCATTGACTTACAAAGCCTTACAATTGCGCATATACTTTCCCATGGATATAATAATAAACTAAAGGACATAAATGCAAAATAAAATGTACATGCTCGGCGTCGATTCCCATTAACTCTCCCCGGGTGGGAGGAACTCCACCCCGTCGAGTAAGAGGTGCGGCTGCTCGAGTACTCCGGCGGATCCGTCACCGTGCCAAGTAACGCGGGTATGCGCCACTCCAAGTGACCATCACCTGCTCATTCCATATATACTCGATATGCACAAGCTACTATGGGCTAGAGGTGGACACTCCGAGTGGGGCACTCTCAAAAGGGGAGGTGGCGGCTCGAAGACTCACTAGGAATCACCGCTGAGTCCCTGTAGGTGACTAGATCCGGGTGTAGATATAGAACCGATCCCAACTCCTCGAGTGAGTCTACTCGCTTCATACTCATAAGGGACTGACATCGATGAGCTTGCACAAGACACATGCAGACAGACAAACCACACAAAGAAAAAGCACACTGACTCATTTATGACCCTAGACACACCTAATGTTAGTCCGACCCGTACAGGGGTGACGGTGGACCAGGACACCCGAATGTGTGCCATGCATGCATGTTATGCAACCGGGAATGGATGGCATGGGGAACACCTATACGTCGGGTGTGGTTATGCGTGGATGGTCTTTTGAATGTGGGAGACTTGGGTGGGCTAGAAGGGTCGGATGTAGGTGGGTCGGGATTGGTGGATGTAGATGGCCCATTCCGTGGGGAAGGGGCGTAAAAGTGGGCTTCCTTGAAGAAGGGGAGTACGGGTGGTAACTCGGGAGGCCTACTAGTGAAGGGGTCAAAAGGGTCAAAGAAGGTATGACCCCTAGGTTCCCCCATTGCATAGTCCCACGTTTGAATTTCGGGAAGGTGATGATCACCTCCATCCACCGTGGTAGATGGGACCGTGTATAGAAAATATGACTCCTCCCTCGGAAGGAAAGTAATGAAGTCAGGCTCATCCGATAGCGGGAGAAGTAGAAGAACCTCCGTGGTGACACAACCCACGGTGTATACGGAGGTAATGGACCCTAAGGCGGGGTGGGTGAAGCTACGACTCGTGGGTTGGTCGAAGCCTCGGGCTAACATATGTGTCAACTTCCATTGCGTGTCTAGTCCCATAACAAGGTCATCCAAGGTATCGATATGGTGACTAGATCGGAAGGTGGTATGGTAGGAGTTGACGGGCACTAATTGTAAGGTGGGGTCCATAGAAGGGTAAGGAGGTGGGACCAAGCCATCCTTGAGCTAACTAAGAAGTGGCTCGGCTATGTATAGCATATCCGTTAGAAACATGGGTGGCTCGGGTTGAGGTGGCTCCCAATATGATGGCTCCGGATGAGGATCGGAAGGTAAGGGTGGTAACGGAGCACTCACGGGTGGTGAAGAAGCATGTGTCCTTTCCAACCAATCCCAAAAAAATTTCTCGATTTCCACAAAGGAGCGGGTTGGAGTGGGGACCTCGGAGTGGACTTGCTCCTCGGCTCTCGGCTCGGGTGTGGAAGGCAATGGCGTAGGTAGTCCCATCGGCTCGAGACTTGGGTGGGAGGTAGATGTTTGCCGAAGGGCAGCCAGGGTAGCATCATACCGATACTCAAATGGCTCGACCTCTAGAGCGACCTGATAAGACCGCGCCAAATAGATCGCGTCACGGAAAAGACATTCCAACTGGAAGTGAAGGCGCAAACCTCTCCGGAACTGAAATGCGGCCGTGGTGCTCTCCTCTCCCAAGCCATATTCCAACCAATACGTATGATATGCCCGAATGTACTCGGACACGGACCTATCGCCTTGGACGGGTCGACAAGGGTTGGCCATAGTTGCCAAAATGTGGGAATGGATCCCTAGGAATGGATATGCAAGGCCATTTTTAATTTATTTTATAAGCAAAATGTTATGCCAACTAATGCACCTAGACACGACTTAGAATGCGATGTAAATGCAAAGTTGAAATGAGACTTGAGTTGAAATGAGACTCGACTACACACCTAAACACAACCAAGACTCGGTACGTGATGGAGTTAATCGATCCGAAGATCACTCGCGCAAGTGTGCGACCTTCCCGATAGGCATAGCCTAACGTTCAGACAACACCTTTTGATATACCGACTAATGGGATGCAAGTGCAACCTAGACCAACTTAGACAATGACTAATGATAAGACGTAAATGACACTTTTTTTTTAATTTTGGACACCTTAGACTCAACTGGCGCTCTGATACCAAAGTTATGCGGGACGGACCACGGAAACGACTCGAATTAGGAATGCGATCCTTGGACTCTAGATGAGCTCGTGATTGTCCCTTAGCGAGGGAAGCGTCGGACGTGCGCGGTTGAGAAATCGGCAGTGAGCTAGGGTGGTCGGCTCTCTCTCGTGCCCGGATCGGGTCATGGGACTGTCACTCTCTCTCTCGCAGCAGCGGTGATACAACAATATATATCGAGCTAACGGCCCGACAACATGCTCTCTACCAGCGGCATAAAGAGATATGTATGAATAAAGCAAATGCCAAGTGAAGGAACGGACACGATACCTCCACGCTCTCGGCGTGGGGAAGACGGACCCGGCCGAACTCGTACTCCCGGACAGTTAATACACAATAATTACAGAAGTGAATATTTGTACCCACTCCGCGCAGGGAGGTAAAGGGCTACACAAGTGAGTCCGGGAGGACCGATTCCAGGTTGACGGGCGGCTTCTCGCGTAGCTTCGGCAGCACACGTACTCACGACCGTGGGGCCCACGTGCTGGTCGGAGGGGCCGTGTGGAGCCCGGTGGCACCACTGTGGTGGGGACGCTTGGGGAAGCGCTCCCTGGGCTAGCGGCGTGCTGGTTCACCGGTCGGAGGCCGGGCGGCTCCGATCGTCACCCGCCGGCTTAGCTGGCCACGGATCTGCACTTGCTGTTTCACAGCGCGTGACCCAATGAGATTGCTTGCTGCGGCCAATCCTGACGTCGGATCGGCGATCAGGAGGTATCGTTGGAAAGCTCTCTCGAAGTACTTCAAGATAGGACTAGAGAGAGAAGCTGGATCTGCACGGATCTGACCTTTAACTATTTTTCAAGTTGCTGTTGCACAGTACCCGAAATCTCAGAACAGTAAGTAGTTTTCTTGAGAACTGGCGTTGACCGATAGGTAGACCTCCAAATCTGAAGTTGGGTTCTTCAGTAAAGTGGTAGATATTCAAGAGAGGAAACTAGGGATATTTTTATATCTGGAAAATATGACGTTTAGATTTTCTAGAGAGTTTAAACTGGCGATGGGTCGGATCTGGAATGAGGCAGATAGAACAGGTTTGGGAAATTGGGAGAATTTATACAAATATGTGGAGGGCTGAACAAAAATCAAGAAAATTCTTGGCGACTGGGGAAGATGGACAGAATCTCCAATAAAATTGGGGACTCCTAGGAAAATCAAAAGGTGGGTCGAAGAAGGTGTTCTTCAGCTGGCTGTAACAGTGAACAGAAACTGGACAGAATTGGAAGGAGATGATGAACGAAAATGAGAAAATATGAAACGGGATCTATAGATCAAACCAATGTTTATGGAGGGTGCTGGGAACCTCTGGAACACACCCTAAAATTTTCAGCTCAAGATGATCACGTGGTGGAGAGCAGAAATTCAGAGAAGTAGCTACTATCCTGAGTGGATAGAACTGCAGAGGCGGCTTCGCGGCGGCGCAACGGCGGCACGAACGGCGGCGGCAGCGGCACAGATGATGATCAGGGGTGGAGAAGGGATGATAGAAGAGGGAATCACTCTAGAATTGCAGAGGGATAGGGGGAGAACTCCAGGAGAGAGAGGGGGGCGCAAATGCTCTTGGCTCCAAATGGATTTTTTCCTTTCTTCATAATTTTCAAATGGAAAATACAAGTTTTTATATGCTACACATCAAATCCAATCTCATCCATTGGATCTAGGGATGGGGAAGGGATGTCCTGGATTAAATGTGGCCAACACACAAAAGAAATAAAAAAATTCAAGGGGAGGGTGCCCCCTTGACCAAGGGGGGGACATGGTAGAAATGGTAGGTAGCCTACCTTGGACTTTGAAGTCCAATTGTCTCCCATGTGCATATTGACATTCAACCCTTCTAGATGCCACCTAGGCAAGTTTGACCAGCCCCACATGGGTGACATGGACCAATGGAAAGGGCTGGGGGCCCCCTTGCTGGACCTACAGGCAAATTACATAGAAACCCACACAATCCAAGAGAATGACGCATTGGCTTACAAAGCCTTATAATTGCGCATATACTTTCCCATGGATATAATAATAAACTAAAGGATATAAATGTAAAATAAAATGTACATGCTCGGCGTCGATTCCCATCAGAGAGACCGTCCGGTGTGAGACCGAGCTGCACGAGGCAGTAGTTATCTCGTCCTGTTCGCATCTTCGAGTGACGTCGAACCTTTTCAAGATGCCGCCACCTCAAATTTGATATCAGAGCCCAACAACGGCATCTCCCTCAACCCCGGCATCTGCATAGTTCCCCCACGGCGTGATTGACTTCGCTAAAAAAAAGAAAAAAAAGAAAAGTGCAGCGGAGTTCTATCTCTCGGTTGAGAGGGGAAAAAAGCTCTATCGGTTGAGAGAGAGAAAATAGAAAAAAAAAGTTGTTCGCAGGGCTCGGGCATCGTCGCCCGTGCCCTTATTCAAAAAGAGGTCCGGCCGCAACGGCCTTCCCCACCGTCACGGCCGGCCGCCTACGGCCGGCAGCCTCACCTCCCGCCCCACCCAGCGCCCGACCGTGCCTGCCCACCTGCGTGCTCACCTGCCCGGTCGCACCCACCCGCGCCAGCACCCACACGCCCGCTCGGCTGCGCCCGCATGCGCTGCCAGCACCTGTCATGTGCCACGTCTACCTACGCCCACGCTCGCCACGCCTGTTGGCTGCCCGCCATCGTCGACAGTGTCGCGTGAGACATGCGGCACCCACCGCCGTGTTTGGCTGCCTGCTAGCCATTGTTGACTGCCAGTCCCGTGAGACACGGGCGAAAGTTTGAAAAAATAAAAGAAAAAAGAAAAAAAGAAAGAAAAGTAGTTGTTAAAGTATTAAATATATATATTATATATCTAATATATACTATTATATATATGTATTTATATTATTTATAAATTATTTGATTTAATTATTGATTGTGGCACCCGAGTCCACAACGACGTCCTGGCCGGCGCCCGAGTTGACCGATCGCCAACAGACCGTCTGCAATTTACGGAGTGAGAGTGTCCGTAAGTCTCCCTGCGCGGATAAAGTCTGAATCAATTTGTTCCTTTGTGCGGGAAAATTTTAAATTAAGTGATTTTGTAATAATTGCACCCTCCCTGCGTGGAGTGAATTTTTGTAACCACTCCAAGCTTCGTCGACGTCGTACGGGCACGCACGTCCCCGCTCGCCTTCATCTCCGATCGGAGCTAGACTTTTTCAGTCTAGCTAGGTATGTGCTCCAATCACTTGCTCATTTAGTATCTTTATCAATTGTCACGCAACGAAGTGAGAGAGAGCCCTATCCATGCAACCTGTCTCCTGAGTGCATCGTTGTGGATGAAAAGAGAGAGATAGTATGATCCCATCCTTAATCCCTAGAACTGTCACATTAGGTCACCATAATTGTCAGGAGGTAGTTTCACAACTACTTCGCTGGTGAGGACACGCGCCGCCTTTCTCGACGGAGCACGCGGAGCACGCCGACATCTCTTTGGCTCGGCGACTACGGCATGGTTTAGAGGACCTTCTTTTAAATGATGGCCATACCAGGCCTTGGTTTAGTCCCTGCGTGGACATGTTTATTCTTTATTGTGGACCTTTGTAGGCCAATTGGGGCCAATTAGACCTTTATTGGGTGTGCTAGGCTCATTGGTTGGGCAATAGGACTAGTGGGCCACTTCTTGGTCCAACCTTTTGGCCCATTAGGGTTTTGGGCGCCCCCCTCTCATCTCCTCCAAGAGGAGGAGGAGGCAGCCGCCCCCCTACCTTTTTTTTAGGAAGTAGATTGCGCACCCCCCTTTTTTTCCTTCCCATTCGATCCCCTCCCCCCCTTTGGCCGCCCCCCTTTCCCCCCTTGCTAGGGTTGAAACCCTAGCATTCCCCCCCTCCATATATAAGGTCTTATGTACTTTCTTTAGGAATTAATGAATACATGAACTATTTTGATTGAGCAGCCTTTGGCGCAGCCACCCCTTGGAGAGGGCGACCCTCTCTTTCTCCTCTGCTCCTGCGACGGGAGCAACCCCGGGGTGCGACTCCCCATCCCCTCGGTGTGACACCGAGGTTCTTCCTCCCTTCTACTTCATCTCCGGTTCGAGTTCGCGTGTTCCAGATTCGGCCCCAAGTTGCAGCGGCGTCCCCATCCGGTGCGGGTCGAATCCGAGCCCCTCTTTTTTTTGGTGGATACTTCTACGAGTCGGCAGCGCGTGAGCTTTGGTTTCGCCTCGATCCGAGGTCGGCACCACCCGTGGCGAGTTTTCTCGTGAGCTAGCGCAGGAGCCTCCCTCTCTGCGCGCCCAGATCCACCCTCCTTCTTTCGAAAATCCCACAGGATGGAAAACTCCGAGTTTGGAGCTGATTTATTCAGGGTTTGTACCTCTCGTCGTCCTCTTTCCAACGCCGCCAACCTCGTCTCGTTCCGACGTCCGAGCTGTTCGTGGCGTCCGTTCCCGTGAGGTCGCGCGGGTCTGCCCAGTCCACCCGGTGCCAGGACAACCGGCGATTTCCAAAGTTCACAGCGTCCAGCCACGACCAGATCTGATCGAGCTCTTTGGTCCGGACCTGATGCTCTGCGTCCCCGACGTCCTCCCAGAAGCGGGGCCTCGTTCGCCTACCGGAGCAGTGAGTTACCATTTTCCCCGCTCGACAGCGCAGTTCTGGGAGCAGATTCCTTGTCCCCACTTGCAGGTGCGGCCACGGCTTCCACGGACGGAATCTGAGCACGCCTTTTGGCTGAGGCTTCCTCCTGCGACCTAACTACGCGCCCTCGCTGACGGCGCCCCAATCGGACTCCGGATCCATTCGTGGGAACGTTTACCGCCGAGTCGCGCGTTGCTGCGATCCTGCCGATCGTCATCCGGACCCTCCTTGTGGCCAACCCTTCACCGAGTGCCGCCCGTCAGCCCGTGTATCGGCCGCCCCGAATGGAATTGTTGTAGCCTGTTATCTCCCTGCGAGGAGTGGGCACCATTGCTGGCTTGTACCTATTCTTTCATTGTGTGTATCGGGGTTGTCGGTCTCGGCCGGGGTTCCTTCCCCACGCCTAGGCGTGGAGGTACGTGCGACGCTCCCCCCCCCTTGGCATTTTGCTTTACTAGTATGTGATCTTGTATGCCGCGTGAGAGTGTAGGGATCCTAGCTAGCATTCAACACCGCGAGATCGTGAGTGAGAGTATCCCATTCCGTGGCCCTAGTCGAGCATCGAGCTCGGACTAGACTCCTATAGTTGCGCGTCGGCTCCTTTGCCGCTTTGATCCACTCGCTTCCCTCATAGGGACGACCGTGGACTTGGGTTTCTTGTTGAGAGACGCCTCTCTTCGGAGCAATAGTACGGAGGTCGATCTCTCGGCTTGCCTTGTCACGTGTGAGTGCTGGCCGCACTTGGTCTTCATCATAGGTTTAGTCCATTTGTCAGTTCCGTCCCGCATCAAATTTGGTATCAGAGCTTAGGGAACCAGTTTGTTCTAGCAAATTGGGGTCTTAGGTCATTTGAGTCTTTAGGTTGTCTAGGGTGCAAATTAGAGCATTAGATCTGTCTAAGTTGCATGTAAGTCATTAGGTCTGTTTTAGGTGCATTTGAGTCCGTATTCTTCCCCAGTTTCCTTCACCATTTTGAGTTGTGTCTAGTCCCATCCCTTAGTTGTCCTACATGTCCCTTCCATAGTCCTAGGGCGTGCATGTGTATTTAGATTCCTCAGGTGCTTCATCATGGCTACTCCTTACATCCTCCACAAGGGTCCGACCGACCCTCTATTCCTGGACATCATTGTAGATGGGGACCTTCGCTTTGATGGATCGAGCCCTAGAGCCTATCTAAAGTGGGAGGCTACCATGGGAAAATACTTTGAGAAGAATTGGATATATGGTTCCGAGAGAGTCAACATTGCCAGGGGTCAACTTTCACCTCAAGCTAGGGAAGTGTGGGATCACATAGTAGGTCTTAGGGCAGGTTAGAGGCAAGAGCCCATACACTCATGGGAGGAGATGAAGGTACAATTTAGGAGGATCTACGCTCCCCAACGCTTCGCCTCCTACTCAGAGACCCATAGCCCGAGGAGCACTACCACTCCTCCTATCTCCCTCGATCAGTCTAAGGCCACTCTAAGGGCTCAACCTCCGCAACGCCCATCAACTCTTACCCCCAACCGAGCACATCATAGTTGGAGGAGCAAGGTGCCACCTGTCTGTGAGTCTAAGCCCGAGACTAAATCTCATGATTACCAGCAAGTCTCCCCGAATGCCCCTAACTTGAGAGATCTCCCCTTCGCAGAACTCCTGCAACTCGTTAGGGAGAAACTAGAAAGGATGGGCACTCCTATGGGATCATCGATTTCCCCTAGCCCACAGTCCGCTCCGCCTCCGTGCTCATGCCTGCCACCACCCCAGCGATCCACTCCGCCTTTTGTTCCAGTGATTTACGAGGCTGAACAGGAATTGATTGAGGAGTATCTAACGGGGGTCGAGGAGTTAGGAAGTGACCCCATGGAGCACCCAGTCGTGCCTGAACCTTTGGAAGTTAAGGCCGACACTCTCGGCCTGAGACCCTCGACTGAGAGCCAGGGGCCCCTCCACATCATAGAGGACTCAGTTTCCACTCCCGAGAGAGAGGCTTCACCCTTAGACCCTCATATAGAGACATTCTTACCTTCCGAGGGTGAACTGGTCATTGGAGAGTCTTTAGCTAGCTGGCTAAGGGAGGGTCCACTTCTAGATGTCTCCATTCCTTGCTATACACCCATGGGACCAGCCCTCCCAATAATACCCCTTAACTCCTTTCACACCACTTTTCGGTCCTTCTGCTTTCTTGAAAATGTGAAGGACTTCCTTAGGAGTTTAGATTATCAATGGGAGTTGACTTATATGTTGACCTTAGGGTCTGACCAACCCTATAGTCATAGCTTTACACTCCCTGCTTTGGGGTCTATTACCTCGGTCTACACCATAGGACATATCACATCCGAGGTCCTTTTATTATTTCCCATACCCGTGGAGGTTGATTTTGTCCCCGCTTATGGTTTCACGGTCCCGAGGGAGGAACCTAGCCTTCCTTGCCTTCCTCATGAGCCTCTTGCCCCATACATGAGAGTGCCTGAAGGTGATTATCTGCACCTGGGCGAATGTCGCACATGGGCAAGTATAGTGAAGGGACCTGTCGGGAGGGGTCATCATTTCTTTGACCCTTTCGATCCCCTCCCTAGTGAGCCTCTCGACCCATATTCTTTTCCCCACCTTGTCGAGGAGGTCCACTATCATACACCACCTAGGCCTTCTAGTCAACACCTCACCTTACCGGCATCCAGATGCCCGAGCTTAGGAGGCCAGGGACACATGTCTCTTCCCCATGTTTCTTCATGTCCACCATCATATAGGGGTTTGTCTCATATAGGGAATGTCATGAGTGAGTTTGGGCAATTTAGTCCCCATGAGTCTACCACATTCCGTAGGACACCCATGCATGATAGATACAACTTTGGTTGTCCTGGTCCTCCCCGTGTTGTCCAGTCATGTAGGCGTCATAGACATGCTGGGTCTATGTTTGGATGCCCTGGGCCACCCATGCATTCATATCGGTATGAGTCCACGCCACTAGTTTGGAGTCTACATCATCATCACCCCCTCGAGGCCAGCAACGCACGTTATAAGGAATTAGCTGACGCGCATCGATGCACCCGTGAGTTCCAAGTGGGAGAGTACGTCATGATCAGGGTTAGACCTGAACGGTTCCCTTCGGGGGCCGTGAAGAAACTCCAGGACCGCGGTGCCGGACCCTTTCGAGTCTTGAAGCGAATTGGGTCGAATGCGTATGAGATTGAGCTGCCAGACGACTATGGGATCTATTCGACGTTCAATGTTTCAGATCTGGTGGCATATCGGGATCCCGCGGTGATTCCCAGTGAGCTTTTTGGGCCTACCCCTCCTGTTGAGAGCATTACACCTTCTGAGCGTCCACCTCCTCCAGCCCCATTACAGACACGCGAGCATATAGATTGCATACTGGATGAGCAGGTGACCACGACCAGGAGCGGAGCCTACCAGCGCTTCCTAGTGCGCTGGAGAGGGCACCCTGCGACAGACGACACCTGGATCACACGTGGAGAGCTGGAGCTGATCGACCCGGACCTGCTGGAGCGTTATTGGAGCGATCGTGACCCTTACTCGACGGGGTCGAGTTCTTCCCACCCGGGGAGAATTGGTGAGGACACGCGCCGCCTTTCTCGACGGAGCACGCGGAGCACGCCGACATCTCTTTGGCTCGGCGACTACGGCATGGTTTAGAGGACCTTCTTTTACATGATGGCCATACCAGGCCTTGGTTTAGTCCCTGCGTGGACATGTTTATTCTTTATTGTGGACCTTTGTAGGCCAATTGGGGCCAATTAGACCTTTATTGGGTGTGCTAGGCTCATTGGTTGGGCAATAGGACTAGTGGGCCACTTCTTGGTCCAACCTTTTGGCCCATTAGGGTTTTGGGCGCCCCCCTCTCATCTCCTCCAAGAGGAGGAGGAGGCAGCCGCCCCCCTACCTTTTTTTTAGGAAGTAGATTGCGCACCCCCCTTTTTTTCCTTCCCATTCGATCCCCTCCCCCCCTTTGGCCGCCCCCCTTTCCCCCCTTGCTAGGGTTGAAACCCTAGCATTCCCCCCCTCCATATATAAGGTCTTATGTACTTTCTTTAGGAATTAATGAATACATGAACTATTTTGATTGAGCAGCCTTTGGCGCAGCCACCCCTTGGAGAGGGCGACCCTCTCTTCCTCCTCTGCTCCTGCGACGGGAGCAACCCCGGGGTGCGACTCCCCATCCCCTCGGTGCGACACCGAGGTTCTTCCTCCCTTCTACTTCATCTCCGGTTTGAGTTCGCGTGTTCCAGATTCGGCCCCGAGTTGCAGCGGCGTCCCCATCCGGTGCGGGTCGAATCCGAGCCCCTCTTTTTTTTGGTGGATACTTCTACGAGTCGGCAGCGCGTGGGCTTTGGTTTCGCCTCGATCCGAGGTCGGCACCACCCGTGGCGAGTTTTCTCGTGAGCTAGCGCAGGAGCCTCCCTCTCTGCGCGCCCAGATCCACCCTCCTTCTTTCGAAAATCCCACAGGATGGAAAACTCCGAGTTTGGAGCTGATTTATTCAGGGTTTGTACCTCTCGTCGTCCTCTTTCCAACGCCGCCAACCTCGTCTCGTTCCGACGTCCGAGCTGTTCGTGGCGTCCGTTCCCGTGAGGTCGCGCGGGTCTGCCCAGTCCACCCGGTGCCAGGACAACCGGCGATTTCCAAAGTTCACAGCGTCCAGCCACGACCAGATCTGATCGAGCTCTTTGGTCCGGACCTGATGCTCTGCGTCCCCGACGTCCTCCCAGAAGCGGGGCCTCGTTCGCCTACCGGAGCAGTGAGTTACCATTTTCCCCGCTCGACAGCGCAGTTCTGGGAGCAGATTCCTTGTCCCCACTTGCAGGTGCGGCCACGGCTTCCACGGACGGAATCTGAGCACGCCTTTTGGCTGAGGCTTCCTCCTGCGACCTAACTACGCGCCCTCGCTGACGGCGCCCCAATCGGACTCCGGATCCATTCGTGGGAACGTTTACCGCCGAGTCGCGCGTTGCTGCGATCCTGCCGATCGTCATCCGGACCCTCCTTGTGGCCAACCCTTCACCGAGTGCCGCCCGTCAGCCCGTGTATCGGCCGCCCCGAATGGAATTGTTGTAGCCTGTTATCTCCCTGCGAGGAGTGGGCACCATTGCTGGCTTGTACCTATTCTTTCATTGTGTGTATCGGGGTTGTCGGTCTCGGCCGGGGTTCCTTCCCCACGCCTAGGCGTGGAGGTACGTGCGACGCTCCCCCCCCCCTTGGCATTTTGCTTTACTAGTATGTGATCTTGTATGCCGCGTGAGAGTGTAGGGATCCTAGCTAGCATTCAACACCGCGAGATCGTGAGTGAGAGTATTCCATTCCGTGGCCCTAGTCGAGCATCGAGCTCGGACTAGACTCCTATAGTTGCGCGTCGGCTCCTTTGCCGCTTTGATCCACTCGCTTCCCTCATAGGGACGACCGTGGACTTGGGTTTCTTGTTGAGAGACGCCTCTCTTCGGAGCAATAGTACGGAGGTCGATCTCTCGGCTTGCCTTGTCACGTGTGAGTGCTGGCCGCACTTGGTCTTCATCATAGGTTTAGTCCATTTGTCAGTTCCGTCCCGCATCATTCGCCTACAGGCGAGTAACTCTCCCTGACCGGTCCCTTTGCAAAAGGAATTGACCCTTTGCACATTAGCCAACAAATTGGGTCTACACCTTGCTAATTTTCGGTCCCAGGATTGCATCATTTAGGTCCAAGCACGTGCATGTCACGTTGGTCTAGGAATTCATTAGGCTATCTAGAGCGCACTTCAACACTACAATCACCCATGGATCAGAAGAGTGTGAGTGCTATATTAGCCCAGCTCGAGTAGAATCTTATGGCCCAATTTGAAGAATCCATAGGCCAATTATGAGCAGAGCTAGATGAGAGGATCTGAGCCTTAGAGGATCGAATGAAGAGAGAGGAAGGAAGGTTGAATGGTCGCGGAGATCCCGTAGCCAACCCTAGGGAAGAGAGAGACCAAGCCCGCCAGAATCAGGCTCCTTAAGGTAGAGAGCAAGAGGATAGTGCGCCTCGAGGGAGAGACCACGACGATGAGGAGATCATCCTACAGAACATCAAAATAGACCCTCCCAGTTTTGATGGGTCCCTAAATCTCGTAACATACCTTGATTGGGAGACCGAGATGGATCAATACTTTGATTGGCATCACCGTATGACCCCTGCTACAAAGGTGAGGTTTGCCAAAATGAAACTCCTAGGTCAAGTCAAGACCTACTAATGCAATGTTGAGAATCTCCTAGCAAGGAAATGAGAGGAGCGCATCAGCACGCGGGAAGAAATGAAGGAGAAACTTAGGGAGAAGTATCTGCCACCCTCCTACCATCAGCGTCTTTTAAACCAATGGTAGAAACTTACCCAAGATTGGAAGTCGGTAGATGAATGCATCGCCAAGTTCGATAAATTCTTCCTACGGAGTCATGTCATGGAGGATGCCTCCGTCACCCTCTCACGATTTAGGGCTGGCCTACACGAGAGCATACAGCGAGAGCTGTTCTTGAGAGAGGTTAACACCCTTGAGCACGCCTACCAGGTTGCTCGAGATGTCGAGCGGTTTTAAAGGGTGGTCCCACTTCAGGTTCCCACCTACCGCCAACTTGAATCCCAAAACCCCATGGTCCGCTATCCTGAGAGGCCTGGCCCCTCCACTTCCTATGTCTCTACTGCTACCCCACTTCGGGCCATTGCCCCTACTGTTCCTTTCATAAGGAACCCCTTACCTGCACCCGATGCTGTGCCCATGCTGGAGTACACTTCGCTAACTGATAGAAGGGATGACAAAGGAAAGGGAGTCATCCCTAGCACCTCCCAACCAATCCCTATCTCAGAAATTCACTACTTTAGGTGCCATAACCTAGGGCATGTTACCACCAATTGTCCCACCCGAGCCTTGGTCATCACCGACCCCCAGCCTGTGGAGCTTCCACCTTAGGAAGACGAATCCATTGAGAGGTATGAGGCCGATCCTGACCTCATCGCCCAATTTGAGGAAATAGACGCATGATTTGATGGCCCGCATGTCGAGTACATGCAGGTTGGAGACATTACCGAGAGTACCAGCCATGGAAGATTAGGTGTAGTTCGTTGTATCTTAACACACCCCCAGGAGGATGACTGGCGTCGAACCTCCATCTTCCAAACCTACATCATGGTGAAATCCCAACCCTGCAAGGTGATCTTTGACAACGGAAGTTGTATCAATGCAGTCTCTTCAGACTTTATCTCCCATCTAGGTCTACCTACGCACCCTCATCCTAGGCCATACAACGTGACTTGGGTTGACGACACGTCTATCCCAGTCACCTCTACATGTGTCATTCCCATCAAATTCCAGTCCTACCAAGGAGAGATCTTATGTGATGTAGTGCCTATGAAGGTCGGTAGCATCATCTTAGGACGATGATGGATCTATGATGTAGACCTTACTACATTTGGTCGATCCAATCAGTGTTCCTTCTCCCACAACGGTAAGAAGATTCAGTTGTACCTGGCACCCCCAAAGGTGACCCCGGGAAAGAGTTCCACCTTCACCACCACTGGAACCCCCAAGGTTCAGGAGAGTCCCCGAACTCCCAATGAAGGGAAACTTCCCATTCCCTCTTCTCTTGCATCTATCACACCCGTTCCTAAGGCCCCTAAGGTTGGTCACGACCTAGTTAGGCGCCTTAACTTCATAAGTGTCCGAGAGCTAAACAGAGAGGTTGCTGAGGGTGCCCCTTTTGGGGCTATTGTCGTCACTATCACACCTGAGGAGTCCCAAGTCTCAGTCCCACCTGAAGTCCAGACAATTCTACTGGACTTTCAAGACATCTTCCCTAAAGACTTACCCTCTAGGCTCCCTCCCATGCGTAATGTACAACATGCCATTGATCTTGTCCCCGGGTCCACCCTACCCAACCTTCCCCATTACCGATAAAACCCCAAGGAGCATGCTGAGCTCCAAAGAATTATCGAGGACCTTATTCAAAAGGGTTTCCTCAGGGTGAGTAAGATTCCATATGTTGTTCCTGCCTTGCTCACACCGAAGAAAGATGGCACCTGGCGGATATGTGTTGACAGCCACGCCATCAACAAAATCACTGTCAAGTATAGATTTTCAAGTCCCCGTCTTGATGACATGCTTGACATGATGAGTGGAGCCACCATCTTTTCCAAGATTGACTTGAAAAGTGACTACCACCAGGTCTGAATCTGACCAGGGGATGAGTGGAAGACAGCCTTCAAAATAAAAGAAGGTCCCCAGCACTTTCATGAGGCTTATGACGGAAGTCCTTCGCCCTCTCATTGGTCGCTTTGTTATCATCTATATTGACAACATTCTCATCTATAGCCACAACCCTTAGGACCACATCCAACATTTGAGGGAAGTCTACGAGTTGTTAAGGAGAGAAACCATGTATGCCAATCTCAAGAAGTGTGAATTCATGACAGATCGGGTCACTTTCCTCGGATTTGTGGTACCGAGTCAAGGAATGTCTGTGGACCAATCCAAGGTCCAAGCCTTAGTTGACTGGCCAGAGCCCCAGAACGTCCATGACGTTCACAGTTTTCATGGGCTAGCCACTTTCTACAGATGCTTCATTAAGAGCTTTAGCACCATTATGACACCCATTACAGATTGCATCTGTAAGGGAAAATTTGAGTGGACCAAAGCCGCCTCTCAGGCTTTTTCTATCATAAAGGAGCTCATGACCAAAGCCCCTTTCCTCCGCCTGCCAGACTTTTCCAAAGTCTTTGAGATATCCTATGATGCATCTGGCGTAGGTATAGGAGGAGTGCTTAGTCAGGAAAGTCACCCAGTGGCTTATTTTAGTGAGAAGCTTTCTGATGCAAAACTTCGGTACTCTACATATGATAAGGAGTTGTATGCTGTTGTCCAAGTCCTAAAGCACTGGAGACACTATCTTTTATCACAAGAGTTTATCTTATACTCGGACCACGATGCTTTGAAATTCCTTAGCTCTCAGAAGGGCTTAAACCCTAGGCACGGTCGATAGGTAGAATTCCTCCAGTCCTTCACCTTTGTCCTAAAACAAAAGGCTGGAAAAGAGAATAAAGTGGCCAACGCCTTGAGTCGAAGGATCTCCCTTCTTTCCACTATTCGGGTAGAGGTCACTAGATTTGACTGCATGAAGGAACTCTATGGAGAGTGTCCCGACTTTGGCTCTGCCTACTCTGCCTTGTCTGCTGGATCCTCGACAGCATTTGCTGACTATCTACTCCAACATAGTTTTCTCTTTCAAGGACAACAACTCTGTGTCCCAAAGACTTCTGTACGGGACTTCCTAATTTGAGAAATGTATGTTGGACATCTTGCTGGTCACTTTGGACGAAACAAGATCATCCATTCAGTGGAGGAGTATTTTTATTAGCCTGGCCTGAAGAAAGATGTGGCCAAAATTGTAGCCCAATGTAGGACATGCACAATGGTCAAACAGGTCAAACAGAACTGTAACACCCGACATTTTTTTTAAATAGAGATAAAGAATTTACTACTATTTAATTAATCATTTTTGATATTTACGAATAATTAAAAACAAAAAAAACTTTTTAAATAAAGAGATATTATATGCCAAACCATATTTACATGAATTATAAAATTTAATAATACAATTCTCATAATTTTCTAATTATTAAGTTATAAGTTATAATTCATTTACCTTATTAATAAATAAGACATGTCTTATAATTCATTTTTCTTTATTAACCCAATTGTTCAATTATATAGAAGGTAAAATATTTCCCCTAAAGAGTATTAAAGTAGATACCTAAGAATCGAAGGATACATATATAAACTAACGACCATGGAAAGGTCGACATTTCATAAGAAATGAATAGTATGAATAGTAATTGGGGAATAGTGTCACTTTTTATTTAAAAAGAATTTTTAAAAAAAGATTATATGTAAAAATAGCAAAGAAATAAAAGGACCTTATCCATAAAATTTGATAGTCAGACTCCATCGAATATTAAAAATAAAAATCAATTAAGTAGGTGATATGTTTAATAAAAAAGAAAAAAGAAAATCCAATCTTAAATGACGCCAGCTACCAGGGCGTCATTTCCTTAAGAAATGACTCCCAGGGAGGCGCGAATTAAAAGGTGACACCACCTAAGGCGCGAATTTGATAAGAGGTGACACCACCTAAGGCGCGAATTAAAAGGTGACACCACCTAAGGCGCGAATTTAATAAGAGGTGACACCACCAAAGGCGCGAATTTGATAAGAGGTGACACCACCTAAGCCGCGAATTTGATAAGAGGTGACACCACCTAAGGCGCGAATTTGGTAAGAGATGACACCACCTAAGACGCCACTTAAGAGATGACACCACCTAAGGCGTCATTTACTTAAGAGACGACACTACCTAAGCCGCCATTTTTTTCTCTTTTTCCTGGCTATTATCCAGCCTATATTCGTTGGCATGCCACCCAGATCCACTTTTCGCGGATCTTGCCCCCTATCTTGTCGACCCTAATGCTATAATACACACCCCTATTCTAGCCAAACCCGTTAGCTCATTAGCTTTAGCTGGTTGCAGGGAGGTTGCAGACAGACAAGCTCTGTGAAGGTTGCAGAGAGGTGCAGACCTCTCCTCTGTCCACGCACCCTTCCTTCTGCTCCAAGAGGTAGGTTGTCTCAACTTTTAGCTAAACTAATAGTCAACCTAGCTAAACTAGTAGTTAATCTACACAGCATGTTAGTAGGTTTTCTCAAGCTTAACCAAATTCCTAGTTAATTAGGGCATTAAAATATCATATCCATGTGATTGTTTTACCATTAATTAGAATAAATTCATGATAACTTGGAATAAATTCATGATAATCTATCATAAATTAAAGGAGTGTGTAAACTGCATGTATTGTTAGTTTAATTAGGTGACTATGATAGTTGATTAAATGATCTGTTAGATAATTAGAAGATCTTGTTAGATGTAGAAGATCATGTTAGTTGATTAGAAAATCTTGTAAGTTTAGATGAACTATATATATATATATATATATATATATATATATATATCAGAGATCTAGGTGACTATGTTAGTTGATTAGATGATCTGTTAGTTAAATTAAGATCCTGTTAGATATAGAAGATCCTGTTAGTTATAAAATCTTATAAGTTTAGATGAACTAAATATATATATCAGAGACCTACTTAGTTACAATCGTATAACTATCTGTTAGTCAATTGAACCAAATATATATATAGACGTATCACTAGATATAGTAGTGCAAGATATTATAGTTACCTGCAAATTAGTAAGACTGTTAGCTAATTAGAATAACTTAATTATAGATAGATAAGTAACAGGTTAAAGTAATAAAGTAACAAATTTATAAAGTTACAAATTAAAGTAATAAACATTCCAGGTTGATTAAGCAACCCAGGGAATTAGCGCCCTACATCAGGGCGCCATTTTCAAAATTTACGACCCTGTAGGGGTCGTCATTTTATAAATAAATAAATTTCTGCATCTAATTAGATCGCTGTAAATGGCGCCCCTGACCAGGGCGCCAATTACAGAATGGACGCCTTGACATATGTCGTCAATTCTTCGTACATGGGTTACAGAAATAACGACGGCACCCCAGGCGCCAATTTCATAAAAGGCGACTTCCAGAAAGTCACGATTTAAAATATGGCCTGCTGGGTGGGCGCGATTTAAAATATGGCCTGCTGGGTGGGCGCGAATTTGATAAAAGATGACTTGCTGGGGGCGCAATTTAAAATATGGCCTGCTGGCTGGGCGCGAATTTGATAAAAGATGACTTGCTAGGGGGGCGCGATTTAAATTATGGCCTGCTGGCTGGACGCGATTTAAAATATCCTGCTAGGTGGGCGCGAATTTGATAAAAGATGGCTTAATGGGGGGGGCCAATTATATATATATAATTTAGAAATTTTGAATGAACCTAAATAGCGATTGCCAGAAAGTCTTCAATTAAATGAAGACTTAAGGGGAGACGCCAATTTAAATATATATATAATTTAGAGGACTAGTCAACCCCAAGGCGCCAATTCACTAAAAATCCATGTGAAATTCCAAGAAGTGCATTCTAATTAGGGTGTCATTTCTGAAAACGTTAAGTGTTCTACTAGGTACCAATCTCGCACAGTTTTCTGTGTGTTATCCGTCATTGGTTTTACCCTAGTACAATAAATTCGCCCCTTTGGATTCCATTCCAAATCCACCTTATATTCCTACTGGTCAACCCTTGAAATTCCATATTGGCTATAAATGAGAGTGGATGTCGAAAATATGACTAATGCTGTGCATATAGGGCCCGGTCTGGTCTTGGGAGGAGCACCCGAAGGTACTTGTGCCCATGGGAGTTTATTGACCACGGTGTTTAGCATTACACCGGAGTACTTGCTTGCTAGACTTTAGGCATTCCACTCATTCTCGTGATATGTACTTGATTGATTGGTTGAGACTCGTAGAAGGGTAAAAGTATTTATTTGAATAAATTGATAAATAGCCAATTCTTGCTACACATGCTTGGAATTTTCTTGCTTACTATTGTTTGAATTCCAATTGTTATTCCTCAGTTATCACGTGCTTAATATCACTTGTTGCTACTTCTTTTGAATTCCCATTTGTTATTCCTTAGTTATCACGTGCTTGATGTAGACACGCCATTCTTGACGTCTCATGAGAAAGTCTCATATTACTATACGACGCCCCGCGATGGCCTACGCATTTCGAATCGCTCGAGTGCTTCCTTTTCCTGAGTCTTCTTCCGCCTTTTTCGGCATCCGGAATCATCTCGTCACGGCATTCGGACGACATCAACACCAGTCAGACGCATCAAGAGGTTCCGGGACCAAGAAGGGTGTCTACCGGGCGCCCGCCGACGCCTGATTTAAAGACCCGGGTGGGTCTTAATGGGGGCGTCCAGGCCCCTGGACGCCCCCATCTTTTTAATTTATTTTAATATTTTCTCAGGGCCCTAAAAATAAATAAAATATATATATATTAATGGAGGCGTCCAGGCCCCTGGACGCCTCGATTAAAATAAAAATAAAATATGATTAAAATGCCACTTGGCATTAAAAACAAAAAAAATCAATATATATTATTGGAGGCGTCCAGGCCCCTGGACGCCTCCATAAAAACAAATTATAAAAAAATCAAAAATCCAGCCCTGGCATAAAAGACAAAAAAAAATAATAAAAATAATATATATTTGGAGGCGTCCAGGACCCTGGACGCCTCCATAAATTCCCTCACGGGCGCCGCCCACCGAACGACGGTTTGTCGTGTGTGAAAAAAGCTAAATTTAGAGACGTCCAGCTGACTGGACGCGCCCATTTCTGAATCACGAGGCGCCGCTCACAAAACCACGCGTTGTGCCAAACCTCGTGCGGCCGTCGTCGGTTTTCGGTGGACCTGTTAGAGGCGTCCGGGACCCTGGACGCCCCCATAAAAGTATTCTAAAAAAATCAATAAAATTAGAATAAAATATTATTTCGGCCCTGATGGAGGTGTCCAGGGTCCTGGACGCCTCCACCCTCCGGAGCTCTATAAATAGAGCCCCACCCCCTCAGTTCTAGGAGAGCTAAGCAGTGATCCGATAGGCTGCCGGAGCCCAGAGGCTACGGAGTCATTTTTCTAACCCGTGGGGTCTTTTGTAGGTGGAGGTTCTGCCGGCTTCTCGGGTGCCCACGCTCGCGAGAGGAAGGTCGTCTTCATCCACCGCGCTTCTACGTCGTCCCCACGCTGCCGGAGCTCCGCCGAATTTCACCACCGGCACATCCAATAAGCCAACTCTTTCCTTTTCTTCGTAGTTCTTTGCATTCATCATCTCGCATCCATCATCTCATTTTCCTCCTACTCGAGTCCGAGAGGGGTTTAAAAGATAACACCAACCAGGTGTGTGTCTTCCCGTTATTTCGTCATTTTTATTGCAAGGATATGAATACTACACATTCATCTTTCTAAGCCATTTGTCATTTGTTTGTCGTTGTTTTGCAAGGGTAGCCGAGGAAAGCCCTCTCCGTCGGCCGGCCGGAAGGAGAGGAAGAAGCAACCCGCCATCTCCCGCTCTTGAGGTAGGCGCGATCACTTTCTTATTTTGGGGTCTTTCGGCCCCTGGCGATCACATCTTTTCATCGAGGCCGCGGCGAGTCACTTCCCCAATGGCCGTTTAAATTTCTGTTCTCATATTCTCTTTATATCCTGTTATATTCTGCTCATATCATCGAGGCCGCGGCGAGTCACTTCCCCAATGGCCGTTTAAATTTCCGTTCTTACATTCTCTCTATATTCTGTTATATTCTACTCATATCATCGAGGCCGCGGCGAGTCACTTCCCCAATGGCCGTTTAAATTTCCGTTCTTATACTCTCTCTATATTCTGTTATATTCTGCTCATATTCTCGAGGCCGCGGCGAGTCACTTCCCCAATGGCCGTTTAAATCTCTGTTCTTATATTCTCTTTTATATGCTGCTATATTCTGCTCATATTCTCGAGGCCGCGGCGAGTCACTTCCCCAATGGCCGTTTCAATTTTTGTTATTTAATTTCTGCACCATTCCCGTCCCCCCGAGGTCGCGGCGAGTCACTTCCCGCTATGGCCGTTTGAACCCCATATCTTGCTATATTCTACTTGTCCCGCTCGCCCCGCCGGAGCAATCTCCCGTGGTGGCCTCTTCTCTCTCTTCTCTCATCTCTGTGTTGCAGCAAACAGCAAAACAAACAAAAAGAAGAGCCCGCGCGCTCTCCGCATCCTCTTCCCCGCACCATCGAACTCCGAACCGCGTGACGTCGCTCACAGATTGGCGATCACGGTGGGACGTCTACTGCTTCCTCCCGGCTACTCTTGCAAGTTCGGCACCACCCGTGCCTCTCCACCTTGGCGCCCACGCGCGCCCCCGTTGTGCTCACGGCAGCACCGTCAGTTCTGATTGGTTCTTTGTTTATTATATGTTTGTTATTTCTGTTGTTTTCCCACTCCATATATCTGTCAGCATTCCATTGCATACATCCATTCCTCTTTTCTATCCTTTTTTTCATTTTTTTTGAGGATCACCCTTTCCCGGTGAAGGAAGGACTCTCCGTTTGGGAATTCCTCTCAACGGACTAGAATCTCCTACACTGGGACCTCCGTAAGTCCCCGACATCGAAGAATCTCCTCTTCGTTCACTGGGCTGGTTGTACCATTGAAGTTCCCCGAAGTTAGTCATTTCATTCGTGGTGAGACGAGAGACCCTAGCTGACACGGCGGTGAAACAAAAATAAACTAGGGTCCCTATCTTGTGTGAACTTCGGATCTCGCTAAAAACACACAAAAAAAATCATCAAAATCAAAACAAAAAAAAGGGCGTAAAGGCATCCACTTGTTTGATAATCTCTGCTACCTACTTGCTAGTGTATGTTTTTGCGTTCTGGGAGAACTGTGAGCATGTCTCACGAGTCTTCTGAGGAGAACCACCCTAGCCGTGGTTTGACAGCCGACCCGCGAGTCTATGCTATGGACTCGGGTCCTTCTCATGACCCCTCGCATGAGGTGCAGGTTATTGCCGGGGACACGTCCCCGCCACAGGATATCACTTCCTTACTGGGCGTCCTCGCCAACACGGAGCTTACCTCTGAACAGCTCCGGGCCTTCCAGGCCATTCTAAAGGGGAAATCTGTTTCCCCCACGCCCCAGGAGTCAACTCCGGCTATCGCACCTCTCCACGAGTCCGTGCAGGCCATTCCATCTCCTTCATTGGCGCAAGCCATCCAGTCTCCCTCGCTTCAAGGACAAGCGAGCCAACAACCTCCCTCATTCCAATTCCCGTCACAATCTCAAACTCCCGGTGTTCCTCACACACCGTTTCAGCCAGGGCCAACTGTCGGTGGTCCGACAGTTCCCTCTCATTCCGGGTTTCCCCCTCAAGTCTCCGGGAGACAGTTTCTCCCCCAATGGCAAGTGCCACCTTCACCCCCAGAGGAGCTCGCCCAATCGCTCCTCAATAGGTTCAATCGCATGGATGAGCAGTTTCAAAATCTGAGAAGAATGGTGGACGTGAAAGCCACCCCGGAGGTTGCTTTGCCAATCCTCCCCGTCATTCATCTTCCTCCCTCCGAAATGCCCACGTACCGCAGATACAATGGTACCGGCAACCCCTTCATTCACCTCAAGGACTTCATGTATGAGTCCTCCTATTGGCAAAACGATCAGAGGTCCCTGGCATACCTCTTTCGGAGATCATTGGATGGTCCCGCGCTTGAGTGGTTCTATTCTCTGGAGCCCCGCGAGGCCGAGAATTTTGAAATAGTGCAGAGAAGGTTCTTGCAGAAATATAGGGATAGGGTCGGTCCCTCACTCTCCATTACCGACCTAGTGGCCGAAAAGATGAAACCCGACGAGGATTTTGTCCGATATGCTGATAGATGGAGGTCTCTGGCGGAAAGAATAAGGGATACCCTCTCCGAGCCCGAACAAGTGAAAATGATTGTGTCTAATGCAACCCCGCAGTTCAGACACGTCCTCGCCATGAATAAACTTACTACAATGGAGGAACTCTATGAAAGGGCCCGATACATCCAAACCCAGCTAAAAGACTCCCCCATCATGAACATGTTTGAGTCGCCGAAGCCCAAAGTGGTCAGAAAGACAGGCGCTGGTGTCCCGGGCGGAGCCACAGAAGGGGTCGTGACAAATGAGCAAGTCAGTGCGGTCAACAATGCCAACTATGCAGTCAACCCAAGGCCTCAACAAATGCCCCGACTACCCCTCCAATCAGGTCCTTTCCCTCTCCGTCCTCCACCCCAAAATAATCCACCCCAGGATAATATGCCTCCATTACGCCAACCCCAGCAACAACAACCACAACCTCAGCAACAACAACCACCGCTTCAGTACAACCAAGTTCCACCCCCGGGGAACTATGGTCCCCAACAGCAACAAAGGAGGCCGCTCGGTCCTAAGAGAGCCTACTATCCACCATTGCCAGAAACCTTAGCAGATATTTTTAATGCCCTCATGGCATCAAACCAACTCGCCCTACCCAGAGAAAGGCCCGCCTGGCCCCCAAATGTTGATACCTCCAAATACTGCGTCTACCACAGGCAGCCGGGACACACAGTGGATTACTGCTTCCATTTCAAAGATTACATCCATGATATGAATGATGAACATCAAATAGATTGGGATGAGATGAGACGGTACGTCGCGGCTCTCAAGGCTAGGAGACCTCCTCAGAGGCCACAGCAGCAGTTACAACAGCAGCAGCAGCAGCAACCACAACAACAACAACAGCCTCAGCAGGCCCCACAACAACAGCCCGACATGGGCATAATCCAGAATCCACTACCGGAGCACCAACAGCCCAATCATCAGGTTAACCCCATCTCCTCCTTCCCGGAAGTCGGGAGAGAGCAGGTGTGGCACCAGGAAAGTACCTCCATTCTTTATACCTCCAACCCTATCGTCATGCAACCCCCTCACCTTGCCCGGGTAGCACCTCTCTCTCATCAACCCGCATCGGTATCGCCTTCACCATTTCCACTACCATTACGCCCTCTCATCCGCACCCCGACCTCCTATCAACCGACACTTTCTACTACGCCTTCACACCCTCTCACCTTCTCCCACTCCCCCACTTTACCATCCACCTCTACCACACTTACCCCTACGCCTTCTAAACCCCTTATCATCCGTCCACCATACATAACCCCGTCTTTCTCCACCACATCACCACTAATGCCTTCAAAACCACTCATCACCCACCATCCACCTCAAAACCTTTACCCGTTTCAAACCTTACCTCCACCTCCACCTTCCAAACCCCTTATCCTTCATAATCCGCGCGATATCCCCTCTACCTCCGCCATGCCTCCACCTAACAAACCCCTCATCAGAATCCCTGCTCCCGTCATCACCCCTGCTTCATCAACCATTCCTCCACTACTACCCCTCAAACCCCTGTTAAAACCCACTGCTACCCCCACAGAGGTACAAAAGCCGCAGGCAATGGTGCTCCGGAGTGGAAGGATTTTCCACAGGGTTTTCCCCCACAACAGTCAGAATCCCGAGCAATCTCAGCCAGAGAAGGATGATGCAGAACAACCAGAAAGAGCTATCCCTGGAACACAGTATGATCTACTGAAACACTTGGACAAGACGCCTGCCCGGATCTCCATCCTAGAGCTACTTCAAAGATCCACATCCCACCAGGCGGCCTTGATGGAATATCTTCAAAAGGTCATGGTTAATGAAGACCTCCCCGTGGAGAAGATTTCGACCGTCCTAACCTCAACAGACACACAACCAGCCATCATGTTTCACAACTACGAGCTCGCTCCCAAGGAATCTCGGAAATATGCATTGTGCATTTCAATAAAAATTAATGGGGTATCCATAAACCCGTGTCTTGTGGACACGGGTGCATCCATAAATGTGATCTCCATGAGCACTCTTCAGTTGTGTGGGGTTGGCGAGGAACAAATAAGACCTTCCTCGATCACGGTCACGGCTTATGACAATAGCAAAAGGCCGCCGCAGGGGATGATTATTCTGAAGGCAGAACTAGGCCCCATGGCAATCCCACGGAATTCCATGTCCTCGACATGGACCCCACATTTAAGGCTATACTGGGTCGCCCTTACATCGAAGCCATGGACGCTGTGCCATCCACCAACCATCAGTGCCTGAAGTTTCCTTACAATGGGAGAATTATTAAAGTAGTCAGTACACCTGTCCTTCACACAGTGGATGCTATCAACACCTCTCTGCCTTCTGTTTGGCCGTCTCATCGGCCCATATTGTCACTGCTGGACGTACGTGATCCATCTCATGTTCCACTAGCACCAAAGGAGCCGGTCAGGGCAACCGCAACATCCTGTCTCCCTTTTCACTCCAAAGGTTGGGAGATTATGAGGAACATCGGCTATCAACAGGGAAAAGGTCTGGGCGCACAGTTACAGGGTATGCTCAAACCGCCAAAGGAAATTAGGCCGAACCGTAGGTTTGGCCTAGGCTTCAAAGGACCGTTCAAGGCAGATTGGAAGCCCCTCACGTGGACTCTATCAAACCACTTCAACAGAGGGCCCGTTGTTCAGATGGGAGATCACCCACGAGAAGCATATGGAGGATCACATGCTGTATATTTGGCTGAAAAATGTCCGAGGATCACCAAAAGAGGCAAGATCAAAGATCCGGAATGCGAGTGGGACAAGTGGTTCAACATATGGGACATTTCCGTTGCACTGGAAAGGATGTTCTCATCTCCACAGCTTGAAGGACCACCACTGATCTCTGAAATACCAGAGAATATTACCACTCTTGCCAAGGTTCCAAACTATCCTCGTCCTCGCCAGAAGGACTCTGTCATCGACGGATCTTCATCCGTCCTCAACATTGCCGTCGACGGTTCATTAGCCGCCATCCTCTCCATCCACTCGTCTCAGCCTTTGCTGATATCTTCTTCCTGGGCCAGACAATTGTCTGATGATCTTCCCAGGTCCCCTTCTTTGCTTACATACCTACGCGGGCTTTTCAACCCGCGCCAGGTCTTCAACCATGATCTGCTCTACGAGCCCCACAATCCTCTAGCCATAACCACTTTCCTCTCTCCTCCAATCTCTTTTCACTGCTTTGTCATTAAAAATGAAAACGAAAAAAAAACGTCAATTTTCAAACTCTCCAACAACACATCTTCGTTGAGGAAACCTCCTACATCTCCCACGGGTGCGTACCGCCTTGCGGACCACCCGTCCAAGGTCCGATGAGCGACCTTCTCTACCCCTCCTCTGAGGGGTCTTCTCCTGTACATTCTACACCATCCTCCTCATCTTCCTCTTCGTCTGTAAATATTGTCAGTCAATCTAGGAATGATAGGCCAAGGGTAGTACCTAGGAAGAAATCCAAGGGTAGGCAGATCCCTCGTCGATTCCTTCTGGATTTGGCCGCCAGGTGTCAGGCCCTTCTTGCCATCCCCCAGTTGTTAGAAAATCCCATCCAGCTACCCGAAATAGAATGCGAGGGCGACTGTGCATCTGATGAAGGGTATGGAGTCTACGAGATCACGAATGAAGAATGCCCCACTGAAGATGAGGGTGAAGAATATGAGGATGCGGCGGGCGCATACGCTAGCGGAATGAGGAGATTCGACGAGCCGTCAACCGCCGTAGAAGAATCCACCAAAGAAGTCAACTTGGGGACTGAGGAAGACCCTAGGATCATCCTCATAAGTGACAACCTACCACCCTCTGAAGAAGAGGCATTAATTGAGGTCCTCAAGGAATATAAGGACACGTTTGCATGGAGCTACGAGGATATGCCGGGTTTGGATTCAACCTTGGTCGAACACCGTTTAACCCTAAAACCAGGGTCCATCTCGGTAAAACAAAGGTTAAGGCGTTTCCACCCTCAGATGGCTTTGAAAATGAAAGAAGAGGTCGATAAGCTCCACAAAGCCAGGTTCATTAGAGTCGTTCTTTATCCTCAATGGGTGGCGAACATTGTCCCGGTCATGAAGAAAGATGGGAAAGTCAGGATTTGCATCGACTTCCGGGACCTTAACCGCGCGTGTCCAAAGGATGATTTTCCCTTACCTCACATTGATGTGTTGATTGATAACACGGCAGGTTTTGAAACCCTCTCTTTCATGGATGGATTTTCAGGATACAATCAAATTCGTTTGGCAGAAGAGGATCAGGAAAAGACGTCATTCACTACCCCTTGGGGAACATATTGTTACGTGGTCATGCCGTTTGGGTTAAAGAATGCTGGAGCTACTTACCAAAGAGCGATGATGGCCATATTTCATGACATGATGCACATATATTTGGAAGTGTATGTGGATGACTTATTGGTGAAATCAAGGACCAGGATGGAACATCCAGAAGTTTTGGCTAAGGTCTTGCAAAGGTCAAGAGAATTCCAATTAAAATGAACCCGAAAAAGTGTGTGTTTGGTGTGTCGTCAGGTAAATTGCTGGGGTTCATTGTGAGTAAAAGAGGGATCGAGATAGATCCCGACAAAGCCAAGGCTATCAGGGATATGCCGCCTCCCAAGAATTTGAGGGAAGTCCGAGGTTTAATCGGCAGGCTGCAGTTTATTCGTCGGTTTGTGTCTCAACATTCACAAAGGTGTAGACCTCTCTACGAGTTGACCAAGCCAGGAGTAGAATTCCACTGGAATTCTAAATGTCAGAAAGCTTTTGAAGGTTTGAAGGAATATCTGGCTAGTCCACCCGTTCTCATTCCACCTAAACCAGAAAAACCTCTGATCCTTTACATCTCAGTCTTGGATGACTCCGTGGGAGCCGTCCTCGCACAAGCTGATGAAGAAGGCAAGGAACGGGCAACCTATTACTTGTCCAAACTTCTCAATCCCTGTGAGCAGAAGTACACCGGCATGGAGAAAACCTGTGCTGCCCTCGTTTGGGTAGTGCAGAAATTGAAGCACTACTTCTTGGCTCACGAAGTCCACTTGATTGCTCGAATGAATCCTATCAAATTCCTTCTGGAGAAAGCCGTCCTTACGGATAGGCTAGCACGCTGGCAAAGTTTTCTCTCTCAGTTCGACATCACCTACATCCAGCAAAAGGCGATTAAAGGTTATGCCATAGCCGAGCATCTCGCTCACCATCCTCTTCCCAAGTTCGATCCCGTCCAATCAGAGTTTCCAGATGAGGAACTAATGTCCATCAACCAATCAGATGAGCCAATGTGGACGCTATATTTTGATGGAGCTCTGAATTCTCAAGGGAGAGGAATCGGCATCGCCCTCCTTTCGCCGGAAGGCCTCACATTCCCATTGGCATACCAGCTCAAATTTCCAGTCACCAACAATATAGCCGAATATGAAGCTCTTCTAGCTGGCCTAGGACTCGCTCATTCTTTTCGTATCACTGAGTTGCGAGTCGTAGGTGATAGTCAACTCATCCTTCGCCAGGTACTCACTAAGTATCGCACTCGCGATCCCAAACTCAAGCCATACCAAGAACTCACTGCTGCCTTTGCCAAACTGTTCACAAAACTGATCTTTGTTCATATCCCTCGTCATCAGAATATTCTCGCCGATGCCCTCGCCTCATTGGCATCATCCATAAGGTTCCCTCTAGGAAGATGGTTTAAGTCCATTTCCATCTACAAACTTCACGCCCCTGCAGTCGATGATGCTTCCTACGTAAACATCAAAGACAGGATAGCAAGGAAGATCCTGCAGGAAGATATCCTTGAGAAGAGGGAGCTCATGTTGGCAGAGGCCGAAGAAGAACTGGCTGATGAAGAGAAACCATGGTTCTATGAAATTGTCAAATATTGCCAAGATCAGTCTTATCCTGAAGGGGCCACCGCAGAGGACAAGAAAGCCATAAGAAGGGTGGCTCAGAAATATACATTGGTTGGAGGTCTACTCTATAGGAGGAGCCTTACTGGTATTCTGTTAAGATGTCTTGGTGACGATGAGGTTTGGAAATGTGTAGAAGAGACGCACTCGGGTGTGTGCGGTGGCCACGTGAATAGTCAGATGCTCGCCAAGAAGATCATTCGTCAAGGCTTTTATTGGCCCACTATGGAAGAGGATTGTGCTGTCTATGTCTGTAGGTGTGTCAAGTGTCAACTTCACGCCGATAAAATCCATTCACCATCTTCCTCACTTCATCCAATATCCTCCCCATGGCCTTTCTCCATGTGGGCATTCGACATCATTGGCCCCCTAGGTGATCCCAATTCCCTCACCAAGCAGAAATCCTTCATCCTTACTGCAACGGAATACTTCACCAAATGGGCCGAAGCCGAAGCTTACACGGAAATCAAGGCATCAACAGTCTGCAAGTTCATCATAAAGAACATTCTCGCCAGATTCGGCGTCCCAAGCACGATCGTCACCGACAATGGGCCACAATTCATTTCTCAGGACCTACAGGACCTCTGCAAAAGGTACGCAATTGCATTGCATCATTCATCGCCTTATTACCCACAAGGTAACGGTCAAGCGGAGGCCACCAATAAAACATTGCTCAAAATCATCAAAAAAACCTGCGAGTCTAGTAAGTTTTCAGACTGGCCAGAAAAGCTTATCGAAGCCCTATGGGCCTATCGCACTTCAATCCGTACCCCCACCGGGCAGACTCCATTTGCCCTCACTTATGGTATGGAAGCGGTAGTCCCGTACGAGACTCTGATCCCTTCTCTCAGGGTACAATTGGATGAGGAATTTCCCCTCGACGATCGTCGTAATTCACTCCTCGCCCAGTTGGAACTCTTGGATGAGAAGCGGCTGGCCGCCGCCGAACACGCGCGTGTGTATCAAAATAGACTCGCTCGCTTTTACCAAAAGAAAGTCGTTGAGAGAAAATTCAAAGTCGGTGAGATGGTCGTAAAAAGAATTTTTGTCAAACCTGGAGGGCCGCGTTCTAAGCTCCAACCCAATTGGGAAGGACCATTTGTAATTCAAGCCGTGCACCCTGGCAACGCCTACAAGCTAGTCAACGCCGAAGGGACCGAGTTATCCCACCCTTGGAATGGGCTTTATCTTAAGAAATACTACCCTTAGCACAAAACAAAAAAAATGATGAAAAGATAAAAAACATCAAAAAACAAGGAAATATTGAAAACCACTAAAAATATGGAAAATTCAAAATGCCGATGCCTGGCAGGCACCATGTAGTTAAGTCCCTGCATCTAACCTTCATGTTAGGATAGGGCCCATTAAGGCTTGGTAGGCACCGGGTCTTGGTTTGCCAGAACCGTGGAGACCCCTGTCCGGCCACGTCGGCCTATGCTCGCTCGAAGGAAGCTAACATGTGTTCACTTATGTATTTTATTCAAAAAAGTTAGTAGCATCACCTACGGTAGGGCCACACCTAGAAGATCTCCGGAAGCTGTAATCTTTATTCTTTTCTCTTCGACCAAATGAGACAGTCGGCGCCCTTAAAACGCTGAGCATGAGAAACCGAAACTCAAACCCCAAAGGCAAGAGTAGGACCCATTTCCTCGAGCATCGATCAGAGCACGAGAAGAGGGCAGTGTCCCCGCAGGCATACGAAGAGGGAGCCCACCAACGTCAAACGACTATATCTCCCTCACAGAAAGAAATACAAAATCAAAATCAAGAGAAAAGCCTGGTCGTGACCGTGCCTGGTACGATAAACGGAACCCCTCAAAGCAAAAGTCTGAATCCACAAAGGGGGGCCGTGGAATGTAAATGCTCGAGATTTGGTCCGAAGTTGTCCGAAAGGAAAGAGTTAATGGGCCCTTATTCGCTCGCCGGGTTAACGGCTTTGCCGGTCCTCTCAGGAGGTTTATCCCCTACGCTCTTCCTTCTCCCTCTAAAGATGAAGGTTCGATGGAGTTTCTGAAAGGTGAAAACTGCCCAGGGTCTGCGACCTTATTTTAATATACACATTTTGGTTGCCTACTTTGAAAAGCAAAAGCTATCGCTGCGAAGGAGTCTCTGTGTTTCTGGCTGGTCAAGACCCCTGTTTACCACCTTGATGTCTTCTTGTTTAACCTCGGGCTTAGGCCAATGCAAGCGCGTCACCTATGGGTGCGACGGCGTCTGATTCCGGGTCAGCGTCGCGCGGTTGGTCGTTAGGGTTCTAGGGTGTTTCATCTTTTACCATCTAGAGTTGTGAGGAAACAGACCCGGGTCGGGCAAATCATCTACCTCAAACACCTTTTGGGTGAATCCCTGTGGTCGGAAGCAACTGGGAGCCTAAGCATGGCATGACGGTATTGTCATCAGGGTAAGTCTTAGCCGGCGGGATCGTCATTCGAGGGGTCTAGAGGCCCAAATC